>VDFB02281492.1:159555971-160155971 GCA_007258455.2 Sequoia sempervirens
CTTATAATGCTTTTAGTGGAAAAGCATTACGCATAAATAAATATCTATATATTATATGAAATGTATAAAAAGTGGGACAAGGATGGTAGTAAGAATATAGAGCATATAAATAAATAGAAGATAGAGTTGAAGAAAACAAAAGAAAAGGGGGAAAGTAAGTGTTGTAATATGAAATAAATTTAGAGACATAGTCATGTAATATTCTAGCCTTGAAATGTTTTTAGAACAATATTTATTTATAATTACATTATATTGAATATTATATATGATATGGCTAAATACAACATTATTAAGCCTAGATAAAAAGTTGTCATATTGTGAAACCAAGTTGTCATGCCCAAAACTCTACAACCAAAATAAGCTAAGGACAAGACACAACCCCAAATTTTCAATCTCAACACAAGAGCAACACATATAAGTTTGTTTTCAAGCAAGTACGGGGGAACCAAAGATGTTGCCAATTTTGATGATAAAAATCATGTCAAAGCCTGTGGGTAAAGACTATATTGGTAGAAATTTGCTAGATTCAATTTTGTTAGCATAATCGCTCAAATTTTGAGGTTGTGAAAGAAAGAGAGACAAATATAGCAGAGAAGCACAAAAACGAGAATCATGTGAAATGTTAATATTTCGTATTCATTTATAGAAAGAAAAGGGGAGACAATTACGCAAAATATAGTGATGTGCGTGTTAGAAAGTCAAAGAAAACAAAAATGAAAATCATGTGAAATGTTAATATTTCTTATTCATCTATAGAAAGAAAAGATGAGATAATTATGAAAAATGTAGTGATGTACATGTTAGAAAGTCAAAGAAATTTATATAAAGATAACCACTATGCGTTCACCTTTTGATGTTATATGTTGTAAACGGAACTATGAATAAACTGAGAATGGAGAGTTTGGACGCATTTAGTTTTTACATAAAACTATTACAATTTTGAAAAGACAGATTAGTTATACATATAACAAGTTTAAATTGCAAGCCAAAACACCACTTTTAATCTCTTAAAAATAAAATAGAAATCACTGTTTCATTTAACAGATACACATTATTTTAGAATGAAATTTAAACACAATAAAAGAGATCCATCCATTTATCCATCCATTTACAGGTTTCCATTTTTCTTCAAAGATTAAAATAATGACAAGCGACTTACCTCAAGATTATGCATAAACTGAATCGGGCTGATAAAGGGAAGGTTGGCGGTTGATGTGTGGCTGTCAGTTGCACAGAAATCTCCCCCAGATTTGCATTCACGCCCAACACTGCTGATAATACCTCTAATAGCAACATGGCGCTCAGTCCACAATCCACAGTCCACAGCCCAAAGGAAACAGACGATATCTTCACAAATAGATCCACACTTTCCTTCTCGAGACCTCATGGGTCCTTGGCAAGGTCTCACGCCTACCGTCCTTTCTCTCTCTTCTCATCGACCTCCTTTTGTCTTGGCCAAAACATGCAGATATTCTCCAAGTGAAATCCAAATTTTCCCAAGTCAAGAGGGCAACTAGCGCCAACTTGACTTGTTCCCAAAAATACTCATCACCTCATGTAGAAGACTTGAAATCAATAAAAATGGATTTCTACCCATTGTCCCAAACAATAATGTGTAAGTGTGGTCAACTGTAGTAGGATGTGTAATGATTGGATGATAATTAGAATATAGATAACAATCCACAACCAAATAAGTGAAAGAGTTATTTCTCGATGATGCAATATGTATCTTACACCCTCGAATGATCTTGAATCAGAAACATAGGGTTATTTGAAAAGTGATTCATCTACTTTCTGGGGCATGAGAAAGTAGATGAATCTTTACAATATAATATCTTACGCCCTCAAAATAGAAGTGAAGGTATTTCGATGATGCAATATGTATCTTACACTAAATTGATCTTGAATCAAAACATGGGGTTATTTCTTGAAGAGTAGATGATCACTTTCAAAACCCTATGTTTTGATTCAAAATAATTAATAGTATATTACATCGGCCCCCTCTTTCTGATTATTGGATTGTTATCTATATCCCAATTATCATCCAATCATTACACATCCTACTATAGTTGACCACATTTACACATTATTATTCGGGACAATGCGTAGAAATCCATTTTTATTGATCATAGTTTGTGGCAAATATTTGAAGGATGCAACAACAAACAAATACATTAGACCCACAATAGTTTATGGTATGATATACATTAAGATCTATTGATCCATCATCATAGAATTCATTCCAAGAGATTATTTCATATGTTCGGCTAAAAATAAATAAATATTGACATAAAGCTTTCCACCTCATTGCAATTGACTAAGATCACTCCTAAGGACAAGAGATTCTACATAAACATTTCTCATGTAGTTATTCTTGGATTCTACATCAACATTCTTTTATTTCAATGAAATATCATTCAAATTTTATAATTCTACACATTATAATGAAACGACTATAACATACCAAGTCGGAATCCCATTGAAGTTAAATGTAAGTTTATATCAACAAAGAATGAATATTGGTAACATTGATGATTTGTGTATTAATTGAATTTTTTGTGTGTTGCTTCATTCTACTACATGGTTAAATAATCATTCATTAGATCATTTGTACATGACTGCATCACCTTACATGATTTAGAAGGATTAAGTAGAATATTAAATTGAGAGGAGAGCAAGTGAGATGATATTTTATCCCTCATGATTGTTTAGTTTCATTAAATTGACAAAAACAATTGCAAAATCATGAGATCATTCATCCAAAATTATACTCATGGGACCTCCAACGAATTATGATTTTGACACTACATATTCATTGCATGTGTTGTATATAGACAAGAACAAACAAAATTATATTAGGGATTGAAACCTTTTATATAGTCTAAATATACAACATACTCCTCTCCACTCATTGAAATATATACTCACAAATAATATATAATCCAACACTATTACTTTCAACATATATAATCATGTGAGTAACTTTGACACGTCCATGGAGATGGTATATATAGGAAATGTTATGCAATTATAATCCAACCTTATATGACATCATCATACCATGTAGAAAACCAAGTGTGATGTCTCCACATGCATGGTCACCTTATATACTTTATTCTTGACAGACGTTGAATCAATAGTTACAAACTCAATATTGTTGGTATCTGTGTATATTTCAATGATAACCATTGTTACCAAATCATCACTCACATAATCTAAAACCAACATATAATTGCTCTAGATTTGTTATGGTACCTCATTCCATATTTAAGGATATATATTGCTCTTAGATTTTGCCACATGAACTCTAATTCTACACATGCTTCTATAAACACTAATTACATATATAGTTGTCAGTTATTGCTTGAACGCCTTGTAGTTGATATCACACTACCAACACATGTATAAACATATATGATGTGTTACAAAAATTACAACATCATTATCATTTGCAAATCATTAGGCCTATTTTACCACAATATTTGTAATTTCAACATATTTCACTACAATTAAGTATTCTGACAAACTTTTCATACAATGACTATTTGTAGGTGAAAATCACCCAAGTCCCAATGAAAATTTATATAGATAGGATATCACAATCAACTATTTTAAACTTTAAATTGAATAGCTTTATATGAAATTTTTGAAGATTAGGTGTGTCTTGATTACTACAAAAATCACTTGTTCATCAATATTTAACAAATATTTATTCTTATGAAAAAAATCAACTTCAACTATGCTACTCGCAATTGCTACTACTATTATTAAGCATGGGATCAACATCAACAATCACAACTATAATACTCATCTACAAAAACTTGATAATATCAAATTGGATAGACCATACCTCTAAATTATTGTCATCACTCATCTATCAATTACATAATAAATAATTTTATTACAATACTAAAAATGCATATACTCATCACTACTTGGATACGACACATGAATTTTAAGGATCTCTTAACTCAAATTATTATGCAAGCTACTCCTAAATTCATAAGCCAAAACTCACTATTGCCTAACTAACAAATGAAAAATAGTAGTCTTGAAGACAATCGCATTGATAAAAACTAAAATAAAATAAAATTTCGAAATTTATTTTTAGGATGTAAGTATTCTCAAAAGACCCTTTTGGTATGGAATCAATCAATATAATAGGTAGACATCTACCTTTAAATATGTGAGGTATTTTTGGAGTAAAAAATTTAGAATCTTGATTCTAATATTACAAGAAAGAAAGAAATTGTATTGGAAATGCAATACAAATTAAAAGACCAAGTTTACACAAAATACATTTGAAAACATAGTTGCATTAATTATGATTATGTTTCATAAACAATGGTTTAAACTTTATAAGTACTATAAAGTTTGATACACAATGGTTTAAAATTACACCGACTTACAAAGATATGAATAATAATGAAATCCAAATTGAAAATATCTTCATAAATGTCACCTAGCATGATGACGGTTGAAGTGACTCAACTATCGTAGAAGATGATGCAAATTAGGAGACTAAAAGACTAAGCAAGATGGAATTTATAGGACTTTGAAACTAGAAGGCCACAACAAATTGAGGTGAAATACATAATATTCTTATTTTATTTGTAAATCTATGAGATAAATAGTTCTAGAAGAAATACAATTGTAATCTTAAGGACTATGCTATATGTGATGTATTATGTGCCCTTTATGCATTCTTAACATTCTTCCCAATAATAGTCTCAAATGCTCTTAAGAGAAAACAAAATTCTAATACATTATTGGTGTGAAATTAAGGGTGAAGTGGAAACTAACCATCTTTCACAACAATCTATGAAGTGGTAGAACCATGGCAAGTCTATCAATTTTGTATGTCAAAAAAAAATCAACATTTGATAGGGACTAAAAATCAAGAAGAAATATTTGTATTATGACTATTAGAAGGATCTGATTACCAACTATGCTAGAAAATGAAGGTGAAAGGCAATATCTAATATTTACTAGAGAATAATATAAGTATTATATTAAAAGATGTTTGACCTGGTTACACATCTTTTCCTAAAATTTATATTGATCTAACTATTAAAAAAAAATGTCATTAACCTAAAATTCATGTGGAATAGAACAATGAACTAGAAGTTGTCTTCTTTTCTTGATTATTTTTAAAATCTAGAACCACTTTTACTACAATTATTACAAGTTTTAAAGTAATATTATGTACCTTGTCTTTCTCTCCTTTAAGATATATTGTGTGATGGAAAAGTTGAGGATAAAGCTAACTTGTATAAATTCAAGGGATGGAAATCAAGGCAAATGACCTATATTAATCGCTCCCTTCCTATTTAAAGTAATCATTGGTCATGTGAATATTTTTGTTGCCTTAATAATATATTACTTGGAGCATATACAAAGAAGGATCAACAAGTGATTTTTTATTTCAATTTTTCTAACAGTCGACTAGCATTAGGTGTAAGTTTTGAATTCATGATTCCATATAGAGATCATTTCCATCAAATAAAACTTGATCACTACCATTATCAAGCTAAAGTTGACCCCTATAATATCATTTGAAATTCTCTTTCGTAGTTGGGCAACATGAGTGAATAAGAGTAAATTAGCCAACTTATGATCTCAAGGATTGGATCGATTTGTCGCCTTTTTAATCGCAATATGAATGGTAGCAATTTTGACAATCCTTCTGACATCATTGGCACTCTCTTAACAATCTCATTCTTACATGAATGATAATAAACTTATATAGCTAATCCCTTCTTGACATCAATTACAATATGTGCAACAATCTTATCCATACGTCTTTAATTTTCTTTGGACATTTGATCTAACAATCTCCAAGGTCATTTGCTTTGAAATTAGTAATAATATTTTAACAATCTCCCATACTCTTTTGACATCAATGAAAATCAATTCCAACAATCTCTCCCTTGTTTTTGATGACAATCATAATTCTTTCACTTTCTCTAACTCCCCCCTTTGACATTAATGGCAAAGGGATGTAACATACTTTTCTCAACAAAAATATCATGGCAAACATCCATTCATATTCTTTGTGGTCAATAGTCAATTCTACTACAATAAGAATATACTTCTCTGCCTATTAGAGATTCTCTTATGCTCCCCCTTTATCTACTACTCTGTCCTTTGTTTCTATATTGCTTGGGTGACATATTTTCTCCATAGCTGTCTATAACTAATTTGGATCATCTTCTTAAATTTAATAAATCAAGAGTTTGTTCTCATTATTCTCTACACATCTTCAAGTTTTTCATCTCTATCCATGATTGCTAAATGAAAAAAGCTCATCCTTTTAACATCAATGACATAATCCTTCCCTTTCTTATAACTCTCCCAAAGAATCTTGATCAGCTTATTTATCTCTGAATTTTCTTCTCTATAGAGCTAAAAGATGATGCAATGATTAGCTCCCCATGAATCTGCACTTCTCCTCATGAACTTAGTGATACCTCTTATGCATCAAGTGCAGTTTGCACAAGTATAGATTTCTCCTTCCCTTACTCTTTTTATTTTGTAGGAACCAACCTATTGGAGACACTGATCTCCACTTGTAGAATCTGTGAGCACCAATCCACATGAGACACCAATCCCTACAAGTAGTGAAATTTGTAAGCTCCAACCCACTGGAGAGACTAATCCCCACAACTAAGAACCAACTCATCAAGACACACCAATATCTAATTTTTATAGGCACGAACCTCCAAATTCCAACCTCCAAATTCTTAAAAGGATGATATTGTCTTCATATTGATTTGATTATAAATGCACTTTTCTTTCACACCTTTGCTTGTGGATGATCTAATTGTTACCACACAAGTGCTTTTCTTCATGACTTGGTTTGTATATGATATAATCTCTTTCTTTCAAAAGCCTTCTTGATGATGATGCAACAACTTTCCTTCACGAATATTCTCTCAAATAATGTAATACTTTCCTTTAGAATTTTTCCTTAAGGTTTGCTCTAATTTCACTTTCAAATCTACCCCCAAACTATGCATCATATGTTTCTCCCTTCACAGTATTAACTCTCTCCATATATTTTAGTGTAGATCTGATTTACTCTTCATATTCTCTTATCTAGATCTGCTCGATTTTGCTCTTATTGACTTTTTTCTCATTGCTTGCTTCTCCAACTGCACATTCCTTATGCCTTTTCATATCTTTATACTTCTACATGAAGGGAGATGTCTCTTCAAAAATAGATAACCTAATGAATTTTTGTTACCACTTCTAAAAGCTAATCATTTCCATTAAACACTTTAGAATTTCTTCCTTTTAATAAATATATATCTTTATTGACTTTTTTCCACCTTTTATGAAGTGTTTCCCTTTGTAATCTTGCCCATTGCATCTTTATTAATCTTTATCACCACATATTAACAATTAATTGTTGCTCTTTTCAAATGAATCACATGCTTCTTATATATAATGTAATATTGGGCTTTAGAATATTCATTGTTTCCTTTTTATTACATCTAATTATGATTGTCACGCCATTGTTGTGTGTGAACAATCTGACTACAAAAAAGTTTCAAATAAATCAGCTTGTTATGATGTCTGGTTCTAGATCTTTATAGGAGTATCTTGTGAGTTTAATGTCCTTCACCTATGTTCCATAATAAAATCATCCTTTCTTGAATAAAAAAAGTAGTTCTCTCCACTCATGGGACGTGTCCCTTAGGACTCGGCTTATGATAAAGTTATTTATCATTGTTTAGTATAACTCATATATACCCTTCTACAAGGTGGCAGATGAGTAAGTAAATTTTGATTAATGAAATGCAAAATATAACGTCATATATATAATTCAAATTTTATATGTATGCTCATAAATTCGATTAAATGTTTTTCTAGAAATATTTCAATATAAATGATAAACTTTGATCAAGTATGAATGACGATGATGCTTACAACAATCGTCATTCATATCTGACCGAAGCTATCATTCATTAACACTCCCTCTTAGCTAGGGAAGATATTTCAAATCAAATAAGTAGAGATATCACCTTAACACGTGATATCTAAGACATGGTATGATTTCTGAATATTGTCAAGTCACATGACATTCTTCATAACATATCTTTATTATGGTATGTGCACTGACATCAAGTCACATGATGTCTACCATAATTCATGGCATATCCATGGATATAAATATCCACCACGATTATCTCTTAAAGATCACAATGATCTTTAGATGATATCAAGTCTCATGATATCCATCAAAGTGTCCAAGAGATACTATCATGACATGTCCACAGATATCAAGTCACATGATATCTATCATGATAGTTTATCATTGTAGAGTCGTCACTTTACAATGTCAAATACAAGTGCTCATTATTAGAAAGATTGTCACCTTTCAATAATGTACACAGGGGGAGTAGGCCCATAAAGTCATGGAGTCACACACATGACAAAAGAGTTTACACATTAAACATCTTTATATATTAGTACAATTTTATAAACAATTTGTATTTCAAACATAAATAACAAATTACATTTCAACCATACCAAGTTTCTTCCTGAAGTGCTCTACCTTGATTTGGGAGAGAGGCTTGGTGAGAATGTCTACAGTTTGATCATTTGTACTAATATACTCCAAGCGAATCACTTTCCTTTCCACCATATCTCTTACAGCTTGATGATAGGGGATCTCCAATATCTTAGATCTATCATGAAGGCGAGGGTTTTACAAAAGAGTTTGATGGCTACGATTATCACAATGAATAATTGTAGGATTCAAGGGCTCACCAAGAGTCCCACAAGCAATTCTGGTAAGCGCTGCTCTTGCTCCCATTGAGGTTGTAATGTATTCGGCTTTTGTTGAGCTCTGTGCAACTGAAGATTGTTTTCTGCAAATCCAGGAGATCATAGCTAATCCTAAACTAAAGCAACATCCTGATGTGCTTTTTCGATCAGTTACACTTCCAGCCCAATCTGAATCAAAGTACACGCTTAGATCACAGTTGATCATTCTTGTAAGGAACACCACCGCATATCCAATAGTGCCTTGAAGATATCTCAAAATATGTTTCCACGACCATTAGAGTGAATTTCCTTTGGCTCACATGAACTAGGTGAGAACATTCAGCGCATAGCAGATCCGGTCGGTGTTAACCCGATTACATCAAGCATCAATCATCTCTATCGTAAAGGGTTGGATCACCGCACATGGATTGATCTTTGCTTCTTTGAATTTGTGAAGGTTGGTTTCCATGGTGTAGACATAGGTCTCTGAGTCAACATTCCAAATCTTTTCGAGAATATCAATAATTATGCTTCCCTTGGTTTAATTATAATGCTTTTTTGATTTCTGCCATACTTCGGCTAGGAAGTGGGTGTAGAATGCCCAAGTCTTTCATGTCAATTTCCAGAAATTAGATCTACTGCTTCCCTTGAGCAATGAGGTGATCTTCTCACATTGCTTAGGTGAAGTCATCAAAATATAAAATAATTATTAGCATATCACCTTTGATTACCTTGAAGTAGAGATTGGAGTCAACCTCATTCTGGGAAAATCCTAATCCCAAGAGATAGCTGTCAATTCTTTCATACCAGACCCTGGGAGCCTGTTTAAGTCCATAGAGAGCTTTCTTCAGTCTGCATACACGTGAGTTAGGTTTATGTATCACAAAACCTTCAGGCTGTTCCAAATAGACTTCCTCTTCAATGGTTCCATTCAGGGGGGCAGTTTTCACATCCATTTGATGGATCTTCCAGCCTTTAGCTGCTGCAATGGCTAACACTGCTCTCACTGATGTGTAATGGGCAACAGGTGCAAATGTTTCTTCGTAATCAATGCCTTCCTTTGAGAAAAACCTCTTGCCACAAAACGTGCTTTATGTTTTTCTATACTGCCATCAGCACCATGCTTGATTTTGAAGAGCCATTTGGAAGAGACAACAGATTTCTCTTTTGGCCTAGGCACTATATCCCATACATCATTCTTTAGAATAGAATGATATTCCTCTGTCATTGCATCTTTCCATGCTTGATGTCAGAAAGCTTCTATAACACTGACAGGTTTTGAGTTTATGATGTTGTTCATTAGAGCAACATAGCTAGAGAAACGTTTGGGTCTTTTACTCTCCCTGAATGTTCCTTTGGGTGTTGTATGATCCTTGGCTTCTTTGATCATCTTCCTGGCCCAAAGTGGTCTCTTTCTACTGTTGTCATTTGTATTCTCATTTGAAGTAGAAGGAAGTTCATGTGGTATTTCCTCAGGATGCTCCCTCTGAATCTCAGGAGTGGGTTCCATTTCAGGTACTCTAGGGGAATAGGTTTTTGTCTCACTAGAACTTCTTGCCCTCTTGAATGCAATGTATTTTTCAAAGATGACATGTCTGCTCAATTCAATTTGTTTCTGCCCGGGTATGAATATCCTGTAGGCTTTGGAGGTTTCACTATAACCCACAAATACTCCCTTCTTTCCAGAAGGTTCTAGTTTGAATCTCTTCTCTTTGGGCACATGTATATAGACAGGACAGCCAAAAATCCTAAAATGACTAATGTCAGGTTTTATGCCGGTAAAGGTTTCTTCAGGAGTTTTGTTATCAAGATGAGAATCAGGACATCTATTTTGGATATAGACAGCAGTCCTAGAGGCTTCTGCCCAGAAAGAAGTTTCAATGTTTTGGTCAAGCAGCATTGCCTTAGCAGCTTCTACAATGGTTCTATTTTTTCTTTCAGCAACCCCATTTTGTTGAGGGTTGTAGGCCAACTGTGAACTCCCTCTTAATTCCAACACTCATGCAGAATTCCTTAAAAATTTCAGAGGTGTATTCTTTCCCATTGTCTATCCTTAAGGTTTTTATTTTCTTTCCAGAGAAGTTTTCAGTAAGGGCTTTGAACTCTTTGAACCTTTTAAGGATTTCTATTGACTCTTTACACTTAAGGAAATAGATCCAAGTTTTCCTAGAGAAGTCATCTACAAATATGACATAGTATAGAAATCCTGCTTTAGAAGGTACAGACATGGGTCCACATAAATCAGAGTGAACCAGTTCTAACACATTAAGGGTTTTACTCAGGCTATTTTGAAAGGATCCCTTTGTATTCTTTCCTAGGGCAACCTTTACAAGTTCCCTCATGAGATGGTTTTAGCTTGGGTAAGTGTATGAGATGGTTTTAGCTTGGGTAAGCCTGTAACAAGTTTTTCCATAGAAGGTAGGGCACGAAATGAAGGTGTCCTAATCTTCTATGCCAAATTTCATTTGTATCAACAAAGTCAAGGGTAAGGGCTTGTTTAACCTCAGTGTATAGTTTGTAAAGGTACCCTTGTCTTATGCCTATGGTTAGAGCTTTCTTGATAGATGAGTTCTTAGGCCATACTAGAACTTTCCCATCCATAAATGTAACTCTGTAACCATTGTCTTCAAGGGCAGAGATGGATATAAGATTTCTCTTTATTCCAGGTACAAATAAGACTCCAGTGAGTTGCAGAGAAACCCCAGATTTCAACTTGATGGAACACGTTCCAACCCCTTTTACAGGGTATGCAGAATCATCCCCGATGGTTACTTCTTCATCAAACTTTTCAGTCATAGAGTCCAAGTGTTCTCTGAACCCTGTGATGTGTCTGGAGGAACCACTATCAATTACCCAATTTTGAGTGTTGTCAGATACTTGACTAGAAAGGGCTGTATAGAACACAAAGTTCTCAGATTCATGATCTGGGTTTGACTTTCCTACTTTGGCAAAGGATGCTTGTTGTTTAGTTCTATCAGGGCATTTCATTGCATAGTGGCCATACTGATCACATCTAAAGCATTGTACTTGAGAGATATCTTTCTTCTTATAAGATTCCTTTCCATTGGAACTTCTCTTTCTTTTAAAAGATCCTCTCTTGTAGGAGTTTTTCTTACTCCTCTTATTAGATGTTGTGTGGAGAACATGAATGTCTTCATCTATGTGTTTCTGTTTATTCTCTTTTGTGGAAAGTCTTGTTTCTTCTTGAAGGCAGTCAGTTCTTAGCCTGTCAAACTTAGGGAGTTTAGATCTCGCACTTATTCCTTGAACAAATGACTCCCATGAGTTTGGTAGGCTTCCTAGTGCAATTAGAGTTAACTCTTTTCTATCAATCTGATATCCAATTGTGGATAATTGATCCCTTAGTTCAATAATCCTCATGAAGTATGCATTAATGGACTCTCCTTTGTTTATTTGTGCATTGTTGATTTGCCTTTTTAATGCAAGAGTCCTGCAGGTGTTGTTAATCTCATAGGTACTCTCAAGAGATTTGTACATATGGTATGCAGTTTCATGTTTTGCTAAGATAGGCACTATATGATCCCTAACTGCATCTACTAGAATTTTCATGGCCTTTTCATTGTTTTCAACCCATTGAGTTTTCTCAGGTTCAGCCTTTGGTTCCTTTTTATTTTCTTTCACAAGTGAGTCTAGTTTATTCTCTCTAAGGATCATCATGATTCTAAATTTCCATGATGTGAAGTTGTCTGCTCCTGCAAGGCGATCTTCAAATCTGATCACACTTGACATTATGAAGAATGTGATGTGAATTCGATTTTAGAAAATACGAATTTTCTAGAGCAAACTGATTTTAGATTTGTTTTGGATTCACACAACTTGGCTCTGATACCATGTAAATGTAAACAAATCTTCAATCAAATTGGGAGACTAAGGGACTTATGAAAATTCTAAGTGTAAGAATACTACTCAAACTTCTATGTTCAGATTTTCAATTTCCAGATTTGAATTTCTTATTTTGAATGTGCTGATTGTAGAACATTATTCGATTTCTATGTTTGCATATCAAAGAAGGATCCACCATAAATAAGAGAGGAGACCCGCCCCTAAGAGGCACGTCTCATGAGAGGACATGTCTCCACAAGTGGAGACACGTCCACTCATGGGACGTGTCCCTTAGGGCGTGGCTTATGATAAAGTCGTTTATCATTGTTTAGTATAACTCATATATACCCTTCTACAAGGTGGCGATGAGTAAGTAAATTCCGATTAATGAAATGCAGAATATAACATCATATATATAATTCGAATTTTATATGTATGCTCATAAATTCGATTAAATGTTTTTTCCAGAAATATTTCAATATAAATGATAAACTTTGATCAAGTATGAATGATAATGATGCTTACAGCAATCGTCATTCATATATCCAAGCTATCATTCATTAACAATATGAATGAGATTGTCGAGATTGTCATTTATGGCAAAAGTATTGTCAAAATTGCTACCATTCATATTACAGTTAAAGCAAATCCATTAAGGCCAATGGCCACAAATCGATCCACTCCTTGATATCATACGTTGACTAATTTACTCTTATTCACTAATGTTGGCCAACTATGGAAGAGAATTTGAAATGATATTTTAAGGGCCGACTTTAGCTTGATAATGGCAATTAAGTTTATGTTTGATGGCAACAATCTCTTTATGGAATCATGGATTCAAAAGTTGCTCCTAATGTTGACCAACATGTTATGAAAAATGAAATAAAACATCATGTGCCGACCCTTCTTTGCATATGCTCGAATTCATATATTATTTAGGAATTGAATATATTTAAGTGACCATTGATTGCACTAAATAGGAAGGGAACGATTATTATTATCCAAAAGGAGCAGCGATTATATGGAGTAATGAAAAAAGGGTAAAGGCAATCACCCATATAATAGTTGCCTTTAATCTTTTTTCATTACTCCATATAATTGCTACTCCTTTAATCACCACTCGCTATATTTGAACATTTTCCCAAATATAAAATTATATCCTATTTGAGTTTAAGACAACCAAGTATAAAATTTATTCCAATATCTTTCCAATTTCTCTCCAAATTGGTCATGGTTTGCAAGCTAACACTTTGATTAGAGGTCTTTGTCACTTGACAAATCTTGCAATCTTCAATTGCTTTTTAAAATCACATCATTATATTTTTAAGGACAAGAATAGTGTTCACTTACCATTATCATTGTCTTATCTACGTCAAAAGGATGTTAAACGGTTACTATGCTTATTCTTAGTCAATGTATCCCTCACCGAGTCTCTTAATACATAACCGATTACCCTTTAAAAAATATTGATTTTAAATCACATAATAAAGCAACTTTCTTTTGTCAATTCTTATCAAATTGCTACATGATATCCATGCTTAAAAGTGAAATTTAGATGAACTTTATATAGTCGATTTAGTTCCTAAAATATAAATACGTATATTCTCATAATCTCTCCTTGAACAATACTCTTTCTTCAAATAGGCACATTCACCTATTAAAGTATTACTAACACCTTTCGCGGTTTGACATCTTTTTTCAACAAGAGAAACTTGTCATTTTGAAGGTGGAGCTCTCCTCGTCTTGTTTTGATGACTTCAACAAACTTGAGATTCTAAACTAGGTAGGAATGCTTATACTAATGTACAATAAAGTTATCTAATCATACTCCTCTCCTATCCTAGGAGGAGCGACTCTCAAGATGCTCTCATTTACTTTTGTATTCTTGTGTTGGAGTCTTAACTAATCTAGCTCTAATACCATTATAAAACAATGGAAATTATAACATAAATAAAATCAAGAGAGATTTTTTATTCAAGAAAGGGTGATTATATTATGGAACTTAAGTGAAGGACATTAAACTCACAAGATTCTCCTATAAAGATCTACATACAAACATAATAACAAGCTGATTTATTTGACACTTTTTTTGCAGTCAGATTGTTCACAAACAACAATGGCGTGACAAACAGAAATTTAATTACATGTATTTAAAATGGTAGAAACAACAAATTAAAAGATGCTAAAATCCTCATAAAAATATGGAAAACAATTGCAAACACTATTTCTGAACACACACTTCACAGAAAAAACTTTTCTTAAACATCTTATTATAAATTACAAGTCTGGTCGAAACACAAATCTGATCCACACTCAAATTTAGCCTTCCTTTGTAAATATGATCACTATGATACACAATATCTCACACAAATCTGACACAATCTGTGACACAATATTGCTTATGTAGAATGGTTGACTGAATAATATTGTTTTAGTGTATTAGTAACTCAATTAGTGTATTAGTAACTTTTACTTTTCAATCTCAATTAGTCACATCAACCACACATACACAAGATCTAGCAATTAAGAACACAATGAGAACATATGATTTACGTGGAAACCTTTTTGAAAGAAAAGCATGACACAATATTGAGATTATATATATGTAAATCTTCTTTCTTCTTCTTGTAGGCTTCAACCTACTAGAGACTCCAATTTGTGGCTTGACAGAAACATAGGATCTAACCTATTACAGATTTCAACCCCCATTCCACTGAACTAGATTGAACCTTAATGACAACCATTCCAACAATCTCTATGTAATGATATCAAACTCAATTACTATATTACGAACTACTTTTCAAACTCAGTTAATCACATCAACCACACATATGAAATATCTAGCAATTAGGAAGACAATGAGAACACATTATTTATGTGGAAAACTTCTTAGGTAAAAACCACGACATAAAATTACTTATATATATGTAAATCTTCTTTACCCTTCTTGTAGTCTTCAAGGTATTAGATATTCCAATCTCTACTTGATAGAAATATAGGTTTCAACCCATTGAAGGCTTCAACCCCCATTCCATTGAACTTCAACTTTGTAAGAGGCTTCAACCTTGATTTGATAGGCTCTAACCTATTTCAGGCTCCAAACCCCACACGATTTGAGCTTCAACCCAGCAAGAGGCTACAAGCTCTATTTGATAGGATTCAACCTATTTATTTCTTTAATGTTGATATGATAAACTTCTTGACACAAATCTGATCCAACCTATTTAATCATTCATATATGGTTTGTATATGCTTTCAAAATATATCTACACTTCATATTTTTTCCCTTTTATCCCTTTTTAATCTGCTCTATTATTAGCAAATAATTCATTGAATTGTTCTCCTAAATATACCTTTCACACCCCTTTTATATTACTTCAAGGGAGGTGAACTTTTAAGAAAGGTGTATCTGTTATAGAGAGTAATGACTCTTCAATGTGTCATATTTCCTCAAAACAAAGCGTTGTCCTCTTATCTCAAAATCAATTTCAGCCTTAACTAAAGTAAGATTGTTCCCTTTGTTAATGATCTTCAACTTAATATAATTTGTGCCTCGTGGTGATCTTTGCCCTTTTTTGTCTTCTTTTGATTGTACTTATTAAGGTGATTGCTTCCTTAATTGTTGCCCTTATTTATTATATGCAAAACTGTGTTATATTGTATTTATTTTGAACTCACCTCACCCATATTAACATCCCCCTTGCCTTATTATGTGGCGCTCCATTTGAGGGTGGTGACCCACTTTGGGAAATACGTTGTAAATAATATTAAACTTTATTCAGATGTAGTCGCTGCAAATTTAAATCATAGCATCCCTTTATGTGGTCCGCCAAATTAATAGCTTTTTTCATTTCTTAATCACACTTTTTGTCTTTTCTTAATGTCTCCACTTTATGATCTTTTAAGTAAACCATATTTGTTTGATGTGGAGTACTCATTCTTGTGTAGTATTTCTTTTTAATCTCTTCTTATGATTTTCTTTAATTTTATACCTTTATCCTATCGTATTACTTCATAATCTCTATTTTCAATAAGACATTTTGGCTTATATATATATGAAGTTTAATATGGAAGGAGTTTGACTGAATAATATTGTTTTATTTATCCTTCTTAACTTGTATTCAATTCCACCTTGTTACAATTTCTTGAATCTTTTTAATAGAACGATTTATGGCCTTTTGACCTATAACGGTTTCTTCTTGTATCACTGAATTCCATTGTGACGCCAATAACATCTTTCTTGACATCAATGATCATAATGTTGTCAACAATCTTTGATACTTCTTTGACATTAATGACAACCATTCCAACAATCTCCACAATGATCTCAAACTCAATTAGTGTATTAGTAACTTTTACTTTTCAAACTCAATTAGTCACGTCAACCACACATACACAAGATCTAGCAATTAAGAACACAATGAGAACACACGATTTACGTTGAAACATTTTCAAGAGGAATGTAGGACAAAACATTTGCTTATATATATGTAAATCTTTTGTCTTCTTCTTGTAGTCTATGTATCCATCATAGTAGCAGAGTGAGTTTCTTTGACAAAAGCAGTCTTTTGATTGTAAGGAATACAAAACCTATCAAAGTTATACAAAAATTATTGTTTGACATGACATTTTGAAAGGTTGTGACGTTAGAAGTTAAATGTTTAAAAATAGTCTATACTTTGACAAAACAAAAATCATTTCCATACTAAGACGTCTATGTATAAAAATAAAAAAGTGAAGTGATGAAAATAGACAATGTGTGAGTTGTAGGAGGGCAACTCATATAATTTGAAACCATGTTGGTAGTGCACTTCTTTTACTTTATAGCCAAATGCATATTTTAGATAGGATGCCCACTTCGTATGCCTTGCTTGTACAATTTTTTCGAGACTAGAGAAATTGAATAGGAAAAAGATCTAAATATAAAATAATTCTTTGCTATTTGATAGCAAAGGTTTATTTGAACAAGTATATTTTAGTATTTATAGAAGCAAATGCTTAAAGCATCCTTCTTGGAGCAACTTAATGAGAAAACTTTGTATTTTCCAAGACCATTTCACAATATTTTATATTTTCTACGACCAAACATCTCAACACATTTCTATTGAGAATTTCTTTCTTGTTTTCATTTTCTATTACGTGATATCTTTATTAGCAAAACTGGTAGGAACTTTGTTAAAGCTAGTTGTTTGTTGCTTCTCAAAGATAATACGTGGAACTGCAAAAAACCTTTTCCTTTCAATAAAACAACGACTCCAATATATTGGCACTTAATAAATTTAGGCCTATCTCTTTCGAGTTATTTATAGTAGTAAAATCATTACTCTCCTTTCAAATAGGCAATTTGACCTTGGAAAATCTTTACCTTGGTGCTTTGATGCCTATTTTTTGAATGATATAAAATAGTCATTTTAAAGGTGGATCTCTCCTCTTCTTTTGAGGACTTCAACGCAGGTGAGCTTATAAAGCAACCAAGCATGCTTACACTGCTTTAAAATAATATTTATCTAATCTTACTCGACTCCTATCTTGGGAGGATCAACTCTCAAGATGCCTTCATTTACTTGTTTACTCCCATCATGGAGTCTTAACTAATCCAACTCTGATACATTAATAAAACTATGGAAATTAACTAAAGAATATATAAAAAAAAATTATAATCTTGATAAATACTTTTTTATTCAAGAAAGGATGACTGTATTATGGAGTTTAAAGGAAGCACATCAAGAGCACAAAAGTCTCCTATAAATATGTATCCAAACATGACAAAAAGTTGATTTATTTGTTACTATTTAGAAATCGCATTGTACGTACACAACAACAATATGACAAATAGAAAATATAATTGGAATTCAATTACACGGTTTTGAAATGGGAGAAACTCTAAACTAAAATTTTCTAAAATCCTCATAAAAATATGAAAAAAATAAATTAGGACATAGAGTGCATAGAAAGAGAAGCGAAGTCCAAATTTCAATTTGAAGATAAAAACAAAGATTGAAAATTTCAATCTTACCAATTTCTCTTGAGTTCTCCGTAAGTATCAAGTTTTAAGTCTTAACTTTAAAGTGTATAGCTACATATTGTCAATGTGATAGACTTGGTAGTTGCTACTTGTAATTCATTAGTTAACTATCATAACAAAACAAATTAGAGAAAATTCAAAATTCAAGCAACCTCTTAGACAACCATTACTAGATATGTGTTGGGAACTATTTCGTACAAATGAGCATGCTCATCAACATCGAAAACTTCATTAATGGTATCAAAATCCTCTTCAGTAAATATAGGCTCCTTGCCTTTGATCATTTCTCGATTAGGATAGATCTTTTCTTGAGAACGTGTTGGTCATCTTGAACACAACCTAAGGTTAGCAATGATTAATATATAAGTTTTCAACCTACTATTGGGTGTTATGAAAATAGAAATTGTTGGAAGCTAGATTATGAAAGTATCCAACCTCCAATTTTCCTCAAGCAAAGTGGAAGGTTGTGGTGGATGAAGACAAAATTATTCATTGATTATTGTAGGAACCAATCCAATTGAGACACCAATTCCCACAACTAACCACCAACTTAGCAAGAGACACCAAATTATTATTTTGATAGGAACCAACCTTGATATTCTTCAAAGGATGATATTGCCTTCACAAAGATTTGATTATAAATGCACTTTCTTTCATACCGTTGCTTGTGGATGACTTAATGGTTATCACACAAGTGCTTTTCTTCACGACTTGGTTTATAGATGATGTAATCACTTTCTTTCACAAGTCTTCTTGATGATGCAACAAATTTCGTTCACAAATATTCTCTCAAATAATGCAATACTTTCCTTTATAATATTTCCCCAAAGTTTTCTCTCATTTCACTTCCAAATCTGCCTCTACTATGTATCATATATTTCTCGCTTCACAATATTAACACTCTCTTCATATATTTTAATATAGATCCGATTTTCTCTTGACATTCTCTTCTCTAGATCTGCTCGAATATGCTCTTATTCACTTTCTTGTCATTGTTTGCTTCTCTAAACTTCACATTCCTTATGCCTTTTTATATCCTTATACCTCTATATGAAGGGAGATGTGTCGTTAGACAAAAATGACCTGATCACTTGTTGTTAGCACTTCTAAAAGCTAGTCAGATTGTTAGAACTTCTAAATGTTTGCACTTTTTTACCATCTTTTATGCATTGTTTCCTTTTGTAATCTTGACTACTGCATCTTTATTAATCTTTCTCTACCTATTAACAATTAATTGTTGTTCTTTTCAAATGAATTACATCCTTCTTGTCATAATCTTTGCCTTTAGAATATTAATTCCTACCTTTTTATAACACAATTGTGTTTTTTTGACTTACTAGGTGTCTTTAATCATTTTTCATTACTCCATATAATCGCTACTCCTTTTGGATATGTTAATCACCCCCTTCCTATTTAAAGTAATCATTGGTCACTTGAATATATTTGTTTCCTTAATAATATATGACTTGGAGCATATACAAAGAAGGATTGACATGTGATTTTTTCTTTCATTTTCTATAACAGGTAGGCTAGCATTTGGTGTAAGTTTTGAATTCATGATTCCATATAGAGATCATTTCCATCAAACATAAACTTGATTGCTACCATTATCAAGTTGAAGTTGACCCTGATAATATCATTTGAAATTATTCTCCGTAGTTGGCTAACATGAGTGAATTAGAGTAAATTATCCAACTTATGATCTCAAGGATTGGATCGATTTGTGGCCTTTTTAATCGCAATATGAATGGTAGCAATTTTGATAATGCTTCTGACATCATTGGCAATCTCCTAACAATCTCATTCTTACATGAATGATAATAAACTTCGATAGCTAATCCCTTCTTAATATCAATTACAATATGTGCAACAATTTTTGCATACATCTTTAATTTTATTTAGCACCTTGATCTAACAATCTCCTTCATTTGCTTCGAAATTAGGAACAATATTTTAACAATCTCCCATACTGTTTTGACATCAATGAAAATCAATTCCAATAATCACCTTTCTTCAAATATGCATATTCACCTTGTAAAATATTACTAACACCTTTCGTGCTTTGACATCTTTTTTCAATGAGAGAAAGTTGTAATTTTCAAGGCGGAGCTCTCCTCGTCTTGTTTTGATGACTTTAACAAACTTGAGATTCTAATCTAGGTAGCCATGCTTATACTAATCTACAATAAATTTATCTAATCATACTCCTCTCCTATCCTAGGAGGAGCGACTCTCAAGATGCTCTCATTTACTTTTGTATTCTTGTGTTGGAGTTTTAACTAATCCAACTCTAATACCATTATAAAACAATGGAAATTATAACATAAATAAAATCAAGAGAACTTTTTTATTCAAGAAAGGGTGATTATATTATGGAACTTAAGTGAAGGACATTAAACTCACAAGATTCTTCTATAAAGATCTACATCCAGACAGGATAACAAGCTGATTTATTTGGCACTTTTTTGCAGCCAGATTGTTCACAAACAACAATGGCGTGACAAACATAATATAATTAGAAATTTAATTACATGGGTTTAAAATGGGAGAAACAACAAATTAAAAGATGGTAAAATTCTCATAAAACTATGGAAAAAAATTGCAAATACTATTTCTGAACACAGGCCATGCAATATCTTTGATCACATTTCACAGAAAAAACTTTTCTTAAACATCTGATCATAAATTACAAGTCTGATCGAAACCACACATAAACAAGATCTTGCAATTAAGAACACAATGAGAACATATGATTTACGCGGAAACCTTTTTTGGGAGAAAAGCACGACACAATATTGAGATTATATATATTTATATCTTCTTTCTTTTTCTTGTAGTCTTCAACCTACTAGAGACTCCAATTTGTGGCTTGACAGAAACATAGGCTCTAACCTATTACAGACTTCAACCCCCATTGCACTGAACTAGATTGAACCTTAATGACAACCATTCCAAAAATCTCTATATACTGATATCAAACTCAATTACTATATTACAAACTTCTACTTTTCAAACTCAGTTAATCACATCAACCACACATATGAAAGATCTAGCAATTAGGAAGACAATGAGAACACATGATTTATGTGGAAAGCCTTTTAGGTAAAAGCCACAACATAAAATTACTTATATATATGTAAATCTTCTTTACTCTTCTTGTAGTCTTCAAGCTATTAGATATTCCAATCTGTACTTGATAGAATTATAGGTTCTAACGCATTGAAGGCTTCAACCCCCATTCCATTGAACATCAACTTTGCAAGAGGCTTCAACCTCCATTTGATAGGCTCTAACCTATTTTAGGCTCCAAACCCCACACGATTTTAGCTTCAACCCAGCAAGAGGCTACAAGCTCTATTTTTTAGGATTCAACCTATTTATTTATTTAATGTTGATATGATAAACTTCTTGACACAAATCTGATCCAACCTATTTAATCATTGATATATGGTTTGTATATGCTCTCAAAATAAATCTACACTTCATATATTTTCCCTTTTATCCCTTTTTAATTTGCTCTATTATTAGGAAATAATTCATTGATGCCTTTGTATATCTCAGTTAAAAACATGCTGATGTGGCCCTAAAACTTTAATTATAAGCAATGAACTTGCCAAGTAAGTTGTAAAAAAATCTGTATGATATGTAATTACCATGTATGATTTTGAGATGTGCGATGTTAGGTTGCTCAAATATTTGATTATCTCCCCTAGTTGTTAAAAATTAAATTGGAGGTAAAAACACTAGTGAATCCTAAAATCTTAATAATAGATTCCCTATGTACTTGTTGCCCTCAATTAATAATTAAATCACATAAAAAAATTTCATATAACCTTGAGCAAACAAGAGTGCATCTAATAAACATCTAGAATCCTAGATGTAGTTTCAACATCCACGCTTCAAATTTCCAAGCCTGTTCATACCCAATATCTAGGAACATCCCTCTCTAAGGAAAAACTATCAATATACCCAATGAAAAAATAGTATCCCTAGATCATAGTGAATGCTTCGACTATCTGATCACTAAAGGCTCCAAGAACTCCCAATGCCACCATGATTTCAATGTTCATATTTGACGATCATCAATAATCTATCTCTCACTACCTTTATCTTTGTCTCTACCTCTCATTTATATATCTTGTTTGTCCTTCCTTTGTCTCTTCCCTCCATCCTCCACTCTCTTTATCTTTGTATCTCTCCCCATGTCTCCATCTCATCATCTCTATCACTCTTTATATATCTCTCCCTCCATCCTTATCTCTTTATTTTTCTTTATCTCTATCTCTCCCTCTCCTTTCCCCTCTCCTTGTCCTTATGTCTATGCTTCTCACCCTCTTTATCCCTTCATCTCGCCTTGTGTTTCTCTCTCCCTCTCTCTCTCTCTCCTCCTTGTCCTTGTTGCTCTCCCCGTCAGCTCTCAATCATTATATCTATCCATCACCCTCTCTATTTCTCTCTCTCTATCCCTCTCTATCTCCCTTTCTTTCCCTCTCTCTTTGCCTCCCTCTATTTCTATCTCTATACCTCTCTCATCTCTGCATCTCTAGCTCTCTCTACATCTATCCCTATGTCTCTATCACTTTTTTTCTTGAACATATACTTTTATTACTTCATTTTGCTCAATATTCTATTTCTTCCTTCTCCTTTGTAAATGTTTTTAGACATTTTCCTACTTTGATAATATTTCTTTATCCATCATCCTATGTACAAAGATGCACTCAGAACTTTCTAAAATAAGAAAAAATGCCTAAATGATGAATTTTATAGTGTAAGACAAATAAATAGGCAACTAGGGATTTGAACTACTTTCTAGATAAAGAATGCTAATAACAATCAAAGCGTTTTGTATTGTGTATGTGTGTTTCAAATAGAAAAGAAACTCAACTAGTCAAAGTAATTTGTTTATTGAAATAAAGGGGCAAGGACATCATTCTTGATTTTAATGGTTGATTCAAATTCTAAACAAGTCAACTGCAATTGAGAATAGGAATCTAAAGCAAGGATGCCTTTATAGACATATATATTAGAGTGCATACAATTTTTGTTGTGGTCTAAAGTATTATACAATGAAGATTCTGAGTTAGCACATGATAAGTCATGACTTGATCTGAACATGGTCTCCAAATATAAAATTATATCCTCTTTGAGTTTAAGGTGACCCAAGTACAAATTTCATTCCAATATCTTCCCAAGGTCTCTTCGAAATTGGTCATGTTTTATACAAGCCAACACTTTGATTACAACTCTTTGTCACTTGACAAATCTTTCCATCTTCAACATACTTTTTAAAATCACATCTTTATATTTTAAGTACAGGAATAGTGTTCACTTAAAATTATCATTGTCTTATCTACCTCAAAATGATGTTAAACGTTAAGTAAGGGTCTTCTTAGTCAAAGTATCCCTCATTGAGCCTCTTAATACACAACCGATTACCCTTTAATAAATATTGAGTTTAAATCACATGATAAAGCAACTTTATTTTATCAATACTTATCGAATAGCTAGATGATATCCATGCTTAAAAGTGAAATTTATATGAACTTTATATGGTCGATGTTTTTCCTAAAATATAACTACGTGTATTCTCATAATCTCTCCTTGAACTTTACTCTTTCTTCAAATAGGCACATTCACCTTGCAAAATAGTACTAACACCTTTCGCGCTTAGACATCTTTTTTCAATGATAGAAACTTGTCATTTTCAAGGCGGAGCTCTCCTTTTCTTGTTTTGGTGACTTCAACATACTTGAGATTTTAAACTAGGTAGGCATGCTTATACTAGTCTACAATAAAATTTATCTAATCATACTCCATTCCTATCCTGGGAGGAGCAACTCTTTAGATGCTCTCATTTACTTATGTATTCTTGTGTTGGAGTCTTAACTAATTTAGCTCTAACACCATTATAAAACTATGGAAATGATAACATAAATAAAATCAAGAGAACTAATTTTTTTATTCAAGAAAGGGTGATTATATTATGGAACTTAAGTGAAGGGCATTGAACTCACAAGATTCTCTTATAAAGATCTAGATCTAGACATGATAACAAGTTGATTTATTTGACATTTTTTGCAGTCAGATTGTTCACACACAACAATGGCATGACAAACATAATACAATTAGAAATTTAAATACATGGGTTTAAAATGGGAGAAACAACAAATTAAAAGATGCTAAAATCCTCATAAAAACATGAAAAAAAATTGCAAACACTATTTCATGCCAAATAGAGTGCATAGAAAGAGAAGAAAAGTTCAAACTTAAATCTGAAAATAAATATTCAAAATTATAATGATTCCAATTAGTCTCATGTTCTTGTTAAACATCATATTTTTAGTCTTAGGTTTGTGTGTAAAACTACATAGTGTGAATACCATAGACTTATTATTCATTACCTTTAAGTCTTAGTTAACTATCAAAGATAAAATAATTTAGAGAAAATTCACATTGCCATCTAAGTGATTTACCCTCATGGCGAAAGTACTCCCACCATTGCGTTGATATGACATTAGTTACAAACTTACCATGTAAGCTTTATTACTAAAACCAAGTTATTGATCCTTGAATTTCATTAAATGTATAAAAAAATAAATTATGGTTTTACAAATTGAAACCTAGTGTTATTGTTTTCCTTGATTCCATTGTAGATGTGTCAAAGGAGCGTTATGTTTCCTTGTTCAATGGGAACAACGCGATGGCTACTTTTCTTTCCCCATCATTAGCACATAATCACGAAATGCTTTTTAACAAGCCTCCACTGACTTCTCCATCCACCTTGTATGATTTAATATAATAGATAGAGGGGTTCATTTCTCATCATTGTGTATTTTTTATTGTTTACATCATTTGCTCTATCCATGGCTTGATAGAAATAACATAGTGGATTTTTCCCCATCAACAATTCTTGGCACATAGACCAAGGGCTTCAATATTCGAACAATATTGTGAGCCACTCCAACTCTCCTAACAATCTCCTTATTATTAGGGCCATGTTGAACTCATGTGCAACCCAGTTTTAGGGTCCTCATTATTTAAATTGAAACTCATCAAATGACATCCAATTTGCATACTTAATACAACACTTGAGAGATGCCAACTTGAGTAGAAGTTGGTTAGCAATACCAAGTGCACCTCCAACTATATGATGCCTAAGCTAACTCTAACCTACAACACCGCAATATCTAGGAGGAAAATTATGAATATACTCAATATTCAAGGATTATCCCTAAATCATAGGCAATACTATTTGTCTGAATATACTCAATAGTCAAGGAAAATTATGAATATACTATTTGTCTGATGTATAAGGGTCTCTAAGATATTCTCCATTAAAGAATATGATAATCTATAATACCAAAACTAAACATGGAGATATTAGAAAATTTTAAATTCTAAAACACAATTACGCTAACAAAAAAGAATAAAAATACTTTGTGTAAGTTGCACAACTAACATAAATAATAGATTAGAGGAACTATTCTCAAGTCCTTACAATGTGAGAGTTTGTAGAACCATCAAACGTTAATTAGCTAATTCAAATATCTCTAAACTGGTCTTGAATTTTTGTGTAGCATGAGAGTTGTATAATTATGAGATATTTATTAGTCTCCAATACAAATGCCTCGAGTTTTATATAGTTGGTGTAGCTATGACATTGCTATATGACATTTCTTTAATTATATTGTCTTGAGGGTTGTGTCGGTAGCTTCCTAGGGGAGATTTGAGTGATCACTCATATTTGGTTTAGACAAAACTCATATTATATCTCTTTTGTTGCATGAGATAATCAAATCTTCTAGAAATTCATAAAAAGATAGGCTTTTGGTTAGAGATGCCAAAGATGATATATCAAATCATCAACAATTTTCTTCTTGACTTCCCCTTTTCAAGAGAGTAGTTGGGCTAGCTAAAAGGAGAATCTCTATGAAAATATTTGTAGATTAAAGAAGTGGTAGGGTCATGTTATGTTAACATCATTTTCTATATGTTTGATGATTCTTGAAAGCAAGCTCCTTAAAATAACAAAGGTATGAATCTTGTGATATACAATTAGATGGACAATATCTTCTATATAGAGTCTAATAAACATTAGGGCTATTATAGTTGGTTTGTCCTTGTATATTGAAAGATAAATTTAAAAAAAGTGATTCTCATATGTTATTCACTTTATTTTTTCTTAAAATAATTAAGATGAACGGTAAGTCCAACCTCAAAATTTTTGGTATTAGTTATATTTTTTGTTGAATTCAAGTATAATTAATTTGTTTTTTTGGATTTTTAAATCTTTATGATAGCATCCAAAATCTTCCTTTTTATCTTTCACAATTTTGGTACCATTTGTTGTCTTTTCAGTATTAGATATTATTCTATTTGCTAGAATACTCGGCCCTTCGTTTGCATATTTTGATTTAATTACCTATTACATAGATAGGCTTAAATAAATGTAAGTTTAATATTTCTATATTATAAATTTCCTCTACAATGTGTTCAATGGTCAAAATGAGTATACAATAAAAAAATTATTTATATTTACATTCCAAGTCAATTAACACTTAAACAAATGATTTTATTTTCTTTTAAAAACATAGACAACTTATTGTTGCATTTCACATTGATCAAATAAAAAACAATTATAAATGATAAATCAATACACATTTCATGACCTATTTTTATAACCAGGGTTTTTACATCCCAAAAGCTTCTATTGAACCTGCAATAAAAAAGAATAAAAAATTCACAAGACAAATTGTCACCCAACCAATACGTTATTATTAAGTTATATAAGGTTTTATGTAGCCCTGGAGTTAGGACAATAAACTAGGACCGAAACAATTACTTACACACATAATAATCACATGGCTAAATTGAATTCAAGAAAGAAGGAAAAAGTAAAAGAAGATATGACATGTTCAATTTACTCACATATGGAGAAGACAGTTTTGCAATCATAATGACAACCAATTGGAGTTGTAGCAAGCTTATAAGATTGTAGAAGCATGAAAATAGCACTTACTAAAAATAGCGAGTTTGTAAAAATAGTAAAAGTGTGTAAACTCAAAATTGGCCAAAACTAAGATTCTCTGAAACATACTAAAAATAGTAATTGCCAAAAGTAGACATTGCTAATAAATGCAATATTGTCCATCAATTATCTCAGAAAACCTAGAAAAAGCGAAAAAAACACTCTGGAAACTAATTGCATATACTCCCTGAAAGTGTTGGCAAGAATCCTCGACGAATCTTGGATTCCTCTGAGCCCCCCTTTTTAGCCTATGAGACTTCAAAAATAGGCTAACGGTAACTGATACACTTAGGACTAAAAGGGGTCATTACATAATTTTATGCCTTATCATCTGAGTTGCACTTAATATTTCTGCCCTTTTATCCCTTTTTATTTGCTCTTTTCATCAGAAATAAATTATTGAAATTTTATCCTCAACAAACCTTTCACACCCCTTTTATATTAGTCCAAGAGAGGTGACCTTTTAAGAAAGGTGTTTGTTACAAAGAGTAATAACTCTTCATTGAGTCATACTTCCTCAAAACAAAGTGATGTCCTCTTATCCAAAACTAAATTGCAGCCTTAACTAAAATAAGATCATTGCCTTTGCTAATGAACTTCTAGTTCATACAAGTTTTGCCTCTTGATGATTGTTGGGCCCCTTTTTGTCTTCTTTTAATTGTGTTTATTAAAGTAATTGCTTCCATAATTGCTACCCCTTTTTATTATATGCAGAACTATGTTGTATTGTATTGGTTTTGAACTCACCTCACCCATATTAATATCCTCGTTGCCTTATAAGTGGTGCTCCATTGAGAGGATGGCAACCCACTTTGAGAAACAATTTTTAAATTAATATTGAACTTTATTTAGATGTAGTCGTTGTCTATTTCAACCATACAATCCCTTTATGTGGGTGGCTAGATTAAGAGCTTTTTTCATTTCTTAATCGCACTTTTTGTCTTTACCTAATGTCTCCACTTTATGATGTTTTAAATAAAGTATATTTGTTTGATGTGGAGTGTACTCATTCTTGTGTAGCATTTCTTTTTAATCTCTTCTTATGATATTATTTAATCGTATACCTTTATCCAATAGTATTACTTAATAATCTCTCTTTGGAATAAGGCATTTTCAAACTCAATTAATTGCATCAACCACACAAATGCAAGATCTAGCAATTAAGAACACAATGAGAACACATGATTTACATGGAAACGCTTTTGGGAGAAAAAATCTTTAATGGTATCAAAATCCTCTTTAGTAAATATAGGCTCCTTGTCTTTGATCATTTCTCGATTAGGATATGTCTTGTCTTGAGATCAATTGGTTTGTCATCTTGAACACAACCTAAGGTTAGCAATGAATAATATATAAGTTTTCAACCTATACTATTGTGTGTTGTGAAAATAGAAGTTATTGGAAGCTAGAATATGAAAGTATCCAACCTCCAATTTTCCTCAAGCTAAGTGGAAGGTTGTGGTGGATGAAGATGAAATCATTCATCCATTATTGTCTCAAAAAAATTGTGTTTCTTAGATTGTATATGATTCTAAACACTCAAGTAACTCTTATAAGCAGAAGAATCGCATGGTTGGATTAGAATTCACATTTACTTCTAACAAAGTGATATAGCCTCATTTTCAAAGTACTTCCAACCTTGTGTTTGATGAGCATATGATTATATTGAGAGGGGCAGGGGGTGAATCAGTATAATGTAATCTTTGACTTTTTCAAAACTTAACAACTATAGCAATGTCAGTCAAAAAAGATTTAATTATGCAACACAAGAACACACAATTCATGTGAAAACCCTTTCGGGAGAAAACAATGACAAAATATTGCTTTTCTTATAAACCTTCTTTTGTAGGCTCCAACCCTCCTCTCTTACAAATCATCTTTTTTCGGCATCAAACCATTGGAGACATGAATCCCCACTTGTAAAATATGTGAGCACCAGCCCACTAGAGCCATCAATCCTCGCTTGTAGAATTTGTAGGCACCAATCCACTTGAGACGCCAATTCCCACAACTAACCATCAACTTAGCACAAGATGCCAAATTATTATTTTGATAGGCACCAACCTTGAAATTCTTCAAAGGATGATATTGTCGTCACAAAGATTTGATTATAAATGCACTTTCTTTCACGCCTGTTCTTGTGGATGACTTTACGGTTATCACACAAGTGCTCTTCTTCACGACTTCATTTATATATGATGTAATCACTTTCCTTCACATGTCTTCTTGATGATGATGCAACAAATTTCATTCATAAATATTCTCTGAAATAATGCAATACTTTCCTTTATAATTTTTCCCTAAATTTTTCTCTCATTTCACTTCCAAATCTTCCTCTACTATGCATCATATATTTCTCCCTTCACAATATTATCACTCTCTTCATATATTTTAATATAGATCTGATTTACTCTTGACATTCTCTTCTGTAGATATGCTCGAATATTCTCTTATTCACTTTCTTGTCATTGTTTACTTCTATAAACTTCACATTCCTTATGCCTTTTTATATCCTTATACCTATATATGAAGGGAGATGTCTATTCAGACAAAGATGACCTTATTGCTTTTTGTTTGTACTTCTAAATGTTAGCACTTTTTTACGATCTTTTATGCATCGTTGCCTTTGTAATCTTGACTATTGCATATTTATTAATCTTTCACTGCCTATTAACAATTAATTGTTGTTCTTTTTAAATGAATCACATCCTTCTTAAATATCATAATCTTTTCCTTTAGAATATTATTTCCTACCTTTGTATAACATAGTTGTCTTTTTTTGACTTACTAGGTGTCTCTAATCATTTTTCATTACTGCATATAATTGCTACTCCTTTTGGATATATTAATCGCTCACTTCCTATTTAATGTAATCATTGGTTACTTGAATATATTTGTTGCCTTAATAATATATGACTTGGAGTGTATACAAAGAAGGTTCGACATGTGATTCCTTCTTTCATTTTTCATTACAGGTTGGCTAGCATTAGGCATAAGTTTTGAATCCATGATTCCATATAGAGATCATTGCCATGAAACATAAACTTGATCGTTGTCATTATCAAGCTAAATTTGACCCTTATAATTCATTTAAAATTCTCTTTCATGGTTGGCCAACATGTGTGAATAAGAGTAAATTGGCAAACTTATGATCTCACTGACCTGATTGATTTGTGGACTTTTTAATCGCAATATGAATGGTAGTAATTTTGACAATGCTTCTGACATTATTGGAAATCTCCTTACAATCTCATTCTTAGATGAATGATAATAAACTTAGATAGCTAATCCCTTCTTGACATCAATTACAATATGTGCAACAATCTTATCCATATGTCTTTAATTTTCTTTGGCAACTTGATCTTAGAATCTCCTTGATTTGCTACGAAATCAATAACAATATTTTAACGATCTCCCATACTCTTTTGACATCAATGACAATCAATTACAACAATCTCTCCATTGTTTTTGATGACAAACATAATTCTTCCACTTTCTCTAACTCTCCCCTTTTGACATCAATGGCAAAGGGATGCAACTTTTCTCGACAAATATATCATGGGAAACATCCATTCATATTTTTTGTGGTCAAAAGTCAATTCTACTACAATAAGAATATTTTTCTCTCCCTATTAGAGATTCTCTTATGGTGCCCCTTGATCTACTACTTTGTCCTTTGTTTCTATATTGCATGGGTGACATATTTTCTCTGTAGTTGTCAAAAACTGATTTGGAGCATCTTCTTAAATTTACTAAATCAAGATTTTTTTAAGCTATCTCATTATTCTCTACACATCTTCAAGTTTTTGATCTCTATCCATGACTATAACATGAAAAAAGGTCATCCTTTTAACATCAATGACATAAACCTTCCTTTTCTTATAACTCTCACAAAGAATCTTGATCAACTGATCTATCTCTGAATTTTCTTCTCTATTGAGCTAAAAGATGATGCAATGATTAGCTCCCCATGAATTTGTACTTATCCTAATGAACTTAGTGATACCTTTTATGCATGTAGTGCAGTTTGCACAAGCCTAGATTTCTCCTTCCCTTGTTCTTATTCTTTTGTAGGCACCAACCTATTGGAGACACCAATCCCCGCTTGTAGAATCTTTGAGCACCAACCCATTAGAGACACCAATCCCTGCTTGTATTCAAATTTGTAAGCACCAACCCACTGGAGAGACCAATCCCCACAACTAACAACCAACTCATCAAGAGACACCAATCTCTTATTTTGATAGGCACGAACCTCCATATTCCAACCTCTAAATTCTTCAAAGGATGATATTGTCTTTATAACGATTTGATTATAAATGCACTTTTCTTTCACACCTTTGCTTGTGGATGATCTAATGGTTACCACACAAGTGCTTTTCTTCATGGCTTGGTTTGTATATGATATAATTGCTTTCCTTCACAAGTCTTCTTGATGATGATGCAACAACTTTCCTTCACGAATATTCTCTCAAATAATGCAATACTTTGCTTTAGAATTTTACCTTAAGGTTTGCCCTACTTTCACTTACAAATCTTCCCCCATGCTATGCATCATATATTTCTCCCTTCACAATATTAACACTCTCCATATATTTTAGTGTACAGATCTAATTTACTCTTCATATCTCTTATCTAGATCTGCTCGATTGTGCTCTTATTGACTTTTTTCTCATTGCTTGCTTCTCTAACTTCACATTCCTTGCTTTTTCATATCTTCATACTTCTACGTGAAGGGAGACATCTCTTCAAAAATAGATAACCTTATGACTTTTTGTCACTTCTAAATGCTAATCGTTGCCTTTAAACACTTTAGAATTTTTTCCTTTTAATTATATATCTTTATTGACTTTTTGGCACCTTTTATGAAATGTTGGCCTTTGTAATCTTGCTGGTTGCATATTATTAATCTTTATCACTGCGTATTAACAATTAATTTTTGCTCTTTTCAGATGAATCACGTGCTTCTTATATATCATAATAGTTGGCTTTAGAATATTCATTTTCTCCTTTTTATTACATCTAATTATGTTTGTCACGTCATTGTTGTGTGTGAACAATTTGACTACCAAAAAAGTGTCAAATGAATCAGCTTGTTATCATGTCTGGATCTAGATCTTTATAGGAGTATCTTGTGATAATGTTCTTGACTTAAGTTCCATAATATAATTACTATTTCTAGAATAAAAAAATGTAGCTCCCATTTTTCATCTTTTATGTCATTGATGTCAAAAAGGATTAGTTATCCAAGTTTGTAATCCTTGATGTATTAATGAGATTGTTAAGAGATTGTCATTTATGGCAAAAGTATTGTCAAAATTGCTACCATTCATGATACGGTTAAAGCAAATCATTAAGGCCAAAGGCCACAAATCGATCCACTCCTTGAGATCATAAGTTGAATAATCTACTCTTATTCACTAATGTTGGCCAACTATGGAAGAAAAATTGAAATGATATTTTAAGGGCCGACTTTAGCTTGGTAATGGCAGTAATCAAGTTTATGTTTAGCAAACTCTTTATGGAATCATGGATTCAAAACTTGCACCTAATGTTGACCAACATGTGATGAAAAATGAAATAAAACATCATGGGCCGACCCTTCTTTGCATATGGTTGAATTCATATATTACTTAGGAATTGAATATATTTAAGTGCACCATTGATTGCACTGAATAGGAAGGGAACAATTATTATTATCCAAAAAGAGTAGCGAGTAGCGATTATACAAAAAGAATAGGAAGGTAATGGCAACAATCAAGTTTATGTTTGATGGTAGCAATCTCTTAATGGAATCATTGATTTAAAACTTGCACCTAGTGTTGACCAACATGTGATGAAGAATGAAATAAAACATCATTGGCCGACCCTTCTTTGCATATTCTCGAATTCATATATTATTTAAGAATTGAATATATTCAAGTGATCATTGATTGCATTGAATAGGAAGGGAATGATTAATATTATCCAAAAAGAGTAGCGATTATATGGAGTAATGAAAAAAGATTAAAGGCAATCACTCCATATAATAGTTGGCTTTAATATTTTTTCATTACTGTATATGATTGCTACTCCTTTTGGATAATATTAATCGCTCCCTTCCTATTTAGTGCAATCAATGGTCACTTAAATATATTCAATTCCTAAATAATATATGAATTCGAGCATATGCAAAGAAGGGTCGGTCCATGATGTTTTATTTCATTTTTCATAACATGATGGTCAATATTAGGTGGAAGTTGGGAATCCTTGATTCCATAAAGGGTTTGCTTCCATCAACATAAACTTGATTGTTGTCATTATCAAGCTAAAGTCGACCCTTTAAATATCATTTCAAACTCTCTTCCATAGTTGGCCAATATTAGTGAATAAGAGTAAATTATTCAACTTATGATCTCAAGCAGTGGATTGATTCATGGCCTTTGGCCTTAACGATATCATAAAAAAGATTGTCCCAAATGCTTATTCCAACACAAATATCTCTAACATGTGTATTCACAGTGTTGATTGTCCCAAACAACATTTAGGTCCTTCTAGACTGCACGAACAACCAACTACACAAAACCACTCCCATTTATCTTTTATATTGTCACAAACAAGTACAAAAAGGTTTGCACAATATGATTAGACTATTCCCCAAGCTTGATTTATGATATTTCAACCAACATATATTATAAACCTTCATTTTTGATCCCCAAGATAGGTCTGTGATAGGTTGCATTACAAGATCAATTAACATAATACACGCAAGGACTTCTAATCCATAAAACCCTGACATGAAAAAGGGTTCCAACATGCTATACAATCATTTAAGTCACTGTCACCCCAAATGAATTGCATATTACATCTTCGAAGCCAAGAAACCTGACTGTCCTAACTCTGTATTCACAGGATAGTGTATTCAATACATTCATTTACTCCTAGTTTCAACAAATCTTATTTGGGAAAGAGTGTAAATACCTTCTAGCATCCTTTTACAAAAAATGTCAACCAAAAAGGACCCGCATAACACAATTAAATCCCTAAAACATCACTTAACACGGTTTAGCAGTCATTTACCTTAATTTGCAAACCTAGGGCTTTATGATAACTGCACAAAACAACCTTTCCACGCTTTGCAGTCTTGAGGTCTTTTAGTATACACTTTAATCTTTCATCTCACCAAATTTTAGGTGATTGCACCGTTGCAAACAGGAGAAACACAAATTAATTTGCTCACTGTATACCCTATTTTAGGGTTTTACCCGTTTTTTACAAAAACTACCATATCTCACTTAAAAATCCATCAAATCACATGAAACCAAGTTTATTGCAAAGTAGACTCATAGTGCATTCAGCTTGAGTGGAGGAGGAAAGGATATTTCCACAAAATGTGGTCATACAATGGCCTGAAACTCAGATTTTGCAATATATTAACAGTAAATCTAAAGATTCCATTAAATTTCTTATTCATTCATTAACTCCCAACCTTCCTTGAAGTTTGTGAAGGTTCAAAATGATTTTATAAACCTCAAACAAGTCCTAAAACTGACTCTATAACTACCTGACCCTTGGCTTTCCATGATTTTACATATTTTGCATTTTTACAAAATTGTCTTGACAACATTTTGTAAAATTTTGCACTTTTACACTTAATGCTCAATAAACACCAAAATGCCTATCTAAGACCTAAATTTTTTTTAATATGGCCATTTAGGACTTATGACAATATATAAGGCATATCTTGGAGGCATATCCTTGTTTGGAGACATATCCTTGCTTGGGTGCACTTGCACCATTCTCTCCAACCAAAAAGAATTCCAAGTCCTCTTGGATTGAATCATTAGATTCTCCTCCTCGTAGTCTTTTATGTCCTACCACTTCATCTTCACTTTTGGTGTGAGTTGGTCTGTGCCAACTTGCTTCCATTTCATCTTGAATCTGTGAATCTACACTTTCTTGCCCTGAAGTGTTTCAATCTCTATTTGTCCTTCTCTAAACTGTTGTACTTTAACCTTCAAATGGTTTCCTATCCAAAATATTAGCATAACAAAGAAATAATACATTACTTCTATCACAATACCTCCATCTTTCTTCAACTCTTTGTATTTTTCCAAGATCAACTCTTCCTTGATCATTTCTTCATCTAATCTTGACACCAACTCAAGGTCTTCTTCCTCTGAGATCAGGTCCTTCATCATTGCCACATCATCATCTTCATGCTTGGGAAGAGTTGTAATGTCTTCCTCCATAAACTCTTCTTTTTCATCTTCAAACACTTCTTCTTTTATCTTCATTTGTCTTTTCCTTCTTTTTGCTATCTTCTTAATAGGCCATACCACCTTCTTTTTCACCACCAAATGCCAACTTGTCATCTGCTTATTCATTTTTTCCATCTTCATCATGGACTCTGCATAAAAATTACTGAACTCTGCATCCAATCTTCTCATCTCTTGCCTCAATGCTGCTATCTCATTGTGCAACTTGAGAATCTAGATTTTTATCCTTCAAGGGTGTGAGGGTGCAGTAAGAAACCCCATCCTTCTCAATAGCATAAGTATTCTTTCTCCGATCATGAATGGTCTTCCTATCATACCGTCAAGGCCTCCCCAAAAGCAAATGGCACACATCTATTGTTATAATATCACACAAAAATTTATCTTTATATATCGCTATATGAAAATCAACCCAACTTTGTTCATTTACAACTACTTGTTGATCTTTATTAAGCTAAAAAGCAGTATAAGGAGTTGTATGAGGGATTCTTTTCAACTTAAGCTTTTGAACCATTTCTACAGAGACCAAGTTATATGTGGTACCGGAATCAATCACCACTTTGCAACACTTACTCAAACACTTACATGTGGTTCTGGAAAGAGATTTCCTTTGTGTAGGCCCCTTCTCCATTGACACTTTTATCAAGGTCCTTGCTATGAGAGACTCACCGACTTCTAGATCAACATTATGTGACAGAGAGTTAACACTCTCATTGTCATCTCCTTGCAAAATCTGATTTCTTCTTTCTCCTCCAAATGATGTAGTGGATTGATTTTCAGTGCATTGTCATGCTTGATGGCCTGCAAATTTATTGCACTTACAACATTTTCCTGTTAATCCACTTGATCCTCCTTTTTGACTTCCAAATCTGCCCCTATTATTGGATCTCCTTCTTCTAAAACTTCCTCTTGATTCAAAACTTTGTTATTGATTATTGCTTGATTCTCCTTGTGTCCTTTGGGACTGCCCCCTTCCAAAAAATTCCCTCTTCCTCTAGAGTTTCTACCTCTACCCTGTTTTTTTTTTTTTCTTTCCTTCTTTTGAATTTATCCTCAGCCTTAATGGCCAATTGGTAACACTCCTATATCGTTCCTTGAGTGGTGAGGCTCAATTCATCTTGAAGATTGTATCTCAGAACATTAATGTATCTTGCCACTTTCTCTTCATCGTCTTCTACATGGCCTGCCCTTATACTCAACTTGTAGAATTCTTCTGTATAGGTTTGCACATCCATCTCCTTTTGCTTGAGATTTGGAAGCCTCTTGAACAATTGAATAGTGTACTCACCATGAAGGAATTTTCCCTTGAGTTTAGCCACTATCATATCCCAAGAGATGATTTTAGACTTCCCCTTCTTTCTCATTTCATTTTGTACGGAATCCCACCAAAGAAAGGTGTGGCCCTTCAACTTTGTCTTGGCCAATTTCACCCTCTGATCTTCAACATCTTCATAGTCAAAGTAGTTGTCCAAGGTTCTTATCCAATCTAGGAGCTCTTCACTATCCATATTTCCTCCATACATGGGTAAATCCATCTTGATCTTATCACGATCTCACTTGACTGATTTCAAGAGCTTTGCCATCTTCAAGTCATTAGGATCCATCTCTTCCTCCAACCCTTCAACTCATTCACTTCTCTGCCAATCGTGTTCCCTTTTGAAGGCATTTTTTTTTTCCTTCAAATAATTTTTTTTTCTTCAAATTAGACCTATGCTCTTATACCAATTTGATGTAGAGCAAGGGTGGACAACTGTAAACAATCCTTAAGCAACCAAACTTTCAATCTCTTAAGCATTCAATGGTGGATTTTCATTCATTAGCCCTCATTCCCCTTGTAGCATTTACAAACCATTTACAAACCAGTTTTTCAATTAAAAATTGTAGTACAAACATTATATCAAAAAGGTAAAGACAGTTTCAAATACCCATTTGGGTGTTACTCAACATAATTCAAAACTAGGACATGTTCTTTTGTACGAAATCCTCCATAAATTGACTGTCCTACTTGTTGCAACAGGCCTAATTGGTGATTTTGCTTGGTAACAGTAGGGTATATGCACTCTAGGGTTTATTCTTCCTCTCCAACAGTTCAAACATGTCTTAATAGGCCTGAAACATCAATTCCAATCGTCTGGAACACTCTCCCAAAAGCTTTTCATCAAAACCGTAAACCTATAGAGTTCCTAAGCCTAATACAATAAGATATTTGGCTAGGGCATCAATTTGGACCTGTCAAACACCTTCCCCTACATCTACAAGTTTGTGAAAACCAAAAACATAGCTACTTCTTCCATTCCACCAAGTTTCAACAGTTTTCACTAGGTGGAACAAAACTTATTGCATTTTTTCAATCACTAGCAACCCTAGCTAGGGTTTCAACCAGTCCGATGTAAAATGCCTCTAACTTGAACAAATATTAATGAAAACGAACTGAACCAAGTGCAAAGGAGAGCGGACTCACTACTCCATCAACTCCAATCAAATTTAGATCATGAGGAAGTCGTACATGACCGCACAATGCATTGTAGCAACAAAATGGCGTTCACAATTGTAGAAAACATAGGTATTTTTATTGATTCAACTTCAAATTTGCAACAACCTACCCAACATTCGACCACAAAACGTCCTTTGAACATTCACAACCCTTTTCCAACTGCTCCTAACAAAATTTTCAATTACAAACTTAACTAATCACCATTAGACCTTGTTATGCCATAACTTGCAAAAAGTTGCTTTGACAACATTTATGCAACTTGACAACATTTTGCAATCACACTCTAAAACACTTTTAATGACTCAAGACTGACTCAAGTAGATATGATATGGTCATTGAAGACCTTATTACATGTTACTAAAACAAAACAAAACATCAACATTTGACCACTCTTGGATCATGAAAACCTATGGTGCCCCTACACTAGATTTTGTGTCTCTCAGTATGCTCTACTCTTTTTGACTGGTTTACGGATCCAAAACAAAAAATTGCGGCCTTTACACCTTCTCAAGGTTACTCCAACGCTTGATGCCAACTTTGACAACTTTAGGGATTTGACGAATTTCCTCCAACTTTGCTTCTTTGGAAAATCTGCAACTTAGCCCTGCAAATCACACACAAGAAGAGGGGAAAATGTTGTGGGGTCTAGTGAAAAAGGGTTTACCTTGGTCAAACCCTTTGTTAGTAATTAAACCTTGAAATGAAAGTAAATATGAATGAAGAATGATGAATGGACAAATAACTATGTTGCAACTCACCAAACTGTAGCAATAAGGTGTTGCAATAATGCTTGAAATGACTGCAATGGATTTGGTTCTTGACTCTAGCTTGAAAGAGATAGGATCTTGAATGTAATGCTTGCTTGGATCATGAACTCTACATTAAAATTGTTAGCACAATAACAAACATGAAGAATGAAATGTTTGACATGATGATTGGCTCTTGAAGAATGCTCTTGAATGCTTGCTAATATGCCCTTGAAATGCCTTGAATGCTCTTGTGAATGCTCAAATGCTGGGTGTTGAATACTTGAATGCTTAGGATCAATTGATTGCTTGTTAGGATTAAAGAATCATGTATTTATACTTAATTATGCAAGAATTCCCTAAATTACAACACTACAAGCCAACATCAGAACTAGGAGAATAAAATCTTGTTCGAAATTTGATATAAATTTGAATTTTGGTCACACGAAACTCATTTTCCCAAGGTGGCGAATGAGTCCCATCGTACATAAGTATGGGACCAAAAATGAGAAGTGCCTATAAATGTGTGAAACCTGCATCTAGGCCAAAAATACCTAGGTGGGATTCATTTTCCCAAGGTGGAAAATGAGTTCCATACACTAAATTTGGGCCACACAAGCTAGGAACACATGAATTATAATTGGTTACTGATTGGTGTTGGAATTATCCTTGAAAAGATGCCATAAATGAGGCTTTTGGATGCAAAATAGGGCAAATTAAAGCATAAGAAATCCCAATTGTTAATCACAAGCCTAGAGGAATGTGAAAGTGTGTTACAACACTTACAACACTTCAAATAAGGCAATCTGATTAAGGTTGATTATGATTAAAAATATATTTATGATGTTTAGTTAATTGGTAAAAACTTAGAAAAGTGTGAAAGCGTGTTACAACACTTTACAACGCTTTAGTAAGGCAACATTCAATTCAATTAGTTCACAAGGGCCCAAGCCTTAATGTGAATGTGTTTTCCACATTGCAACACTAAATCAAGACAACATTAAGCCAAAATCCACAAGGAGGACCCAAACGAGTGTGAAAATGTCAAGGGACTCATTTTTCGACACTATATTTGGCCCCCACTTTAGTGAGAGGATGAACCTGCTTCAAAAGCACACTAAAGTAGATAAACACGCATCAAGAGGGGTTCCACCCCGTTATAAACTGCAGTGCGCATGGTAAACATTTTTCACGTGATCGTTGATGTTGGTGCGACATGGGTCCAATACCAAGTGGACGGTGGGGAGAATAGACGTTGTGAGCTTACGTCTGCAATAGGATCCTTTAGCCAATCGAGCTAGGCTCACCGCTCCTTAAATATCTTATACTTTGGAAAATGAAATCATATTGATTTTATTTATAATATATAAAAAATATATTATATATTATATATGTGTGGATGTGTATCTTAGTTATGATACATGAGTCGGTTGAGGTCAATAGTGAAGTGTTTTTCCCCCTAGGGAAAGGGGATGCTGAGTTGGTGGATAGATTAGGACTGTAGGGGATACATTCTTCTTCTGGTGGTTCGAGGAGAAGCAGGCGAGGGAACATGAGAGTGCAACGGATGGGTAGGTGGTTACCTCCTTCGGCTGGAGTTTTGAAGATCAATACTGATGGATCTTCTAGAGGAAATCTTGGGCCTGTTGGGATTGGTGGGGCCGGCAGGGATATAGGGGGATCGGTGATATTTATTTTCTCTATTCATGAGGGGGAGAAGACTGTTAATCTCATGGAGGGCTTGGCGATTCTTTATGATGTGGAGCGGGCCCTTGCTTTGGGCTGGCAAAAGATTATTTGTGAAGCAGATTCATAGAGCTTGGTTAATCTTTTGAATGAAAGAAAGATGTCTGATATTAATTGGTAGTTAGCTTCAGTTGTTTAGCGGATTATTCAGGTTAGTTCCAGGATGGAGGCGGTTTATTTTGTTCATATCCCGAGGGAGTGGAATCGGGTTGTTGACTGCTTGGCTAAATGGGCTTTTGAGCATGGTAATGGTTGGAAGATTGAGGATTGGGTGCAGGTTCACCTGAGTTTCGTCAGGATTTGGATGGGTTCCTTGAGGAGGATAGAAGGATACTGGAAGATAGTTGATTTTGTTTATGTGCTTGTTGTGTTGCTTCTTTTGGTTCTGGGCTTGTTCCCTTGGTTTTGGCTGTAATGCTCTTTTTTGATATTCAATAAAGTTTTTACCCCTTTTTTATAAAAAATAAAATAAAAATATTATATATTATATATTTTATAATAGAAATTATTATATATAAATATAAAATAATATATAAGGAGCTTATAATGTTTTTTTAAATAGCACACATTAAATTATATATTATAATTATATTTTGTATTATATTTAATATTTGATGTAATATAAATTGTATCTAAAAATTGCTAAATTCATTTTTAAAAAAATATTATATTTATGTTTATGATTATATATAAAATAAATAATGTGAGAAGGGAAGAAAGAGATATAAAGAGAGGAAGAGAGATATTGAGAGGTAATGAGAAACACAAAGATAGAGAGGGAAACAAAGAGATATAAAGAAAGAGATGGAGAGATAAAGACGAATAGATAGAGATATAGGGAGGATTCAATAGTCTTCTTTATTTAGAGGTTTTGTTTGAGTCGTGTTTAGATCCCTTTAAGTGGATGCATAGTTTATTTGAAGCTATCACTTCTCGATTGAGACCTTTGTTGAACAAACAACATCATTTGTTGAATGATGTATTAATGACTTCATGTACATTTTAAATTTTGAGCATTAAATTTGTGAATTTCAAATCTTGATATTCTAGCCATAAATTTAATATTGTTTTGCTTTCTCTAAAATATTTTAATGTTCTCCTTTAGTTATAACCATATATAGACTACAACAAACCAAATTTCATTAGGGATTTCCATGGCGCATGCTAGGATTTGTGATCTAATGAACTCATAACACGGAAAGAACAACCTTGCACTCTATACCAAATTTAGGAATTTTGACGCCTAGTACAAACAATTGATAGAATTAAATATGATGAAAGTTTTAAGATTATATATTTAGATTATAGTCAACAACATACGAAAATTCTATCTGATAATAGGTATGGAAGTAAATGGAGTAGAACCATTACAAAAAATTACACAAGAGACAAATATTTGTGTAGGAAATCCTTTTATAGAATACAAAAAATATTGGAACCTTTTATAGACCCTGAATATACAACATACTCTTTTACACTCACTCTAATATATACTCACGAATAATGTATAATTCAACACTATTACTTGCAACCTATAAAATGAAGTGACTAACCTTGGCACATCCATGGAGATGGTATATACAGACATATTCATAGGATTATGGACCATTTAACCATCCAAACAACTTGTGGAATAGGAAAAGTTATGCAATTGTAATCCAACCATACATGCCGTCAACATACCATGTAGAAAACCAAGTGTGATGTCTCCACATGCACGATCAACTTGTATACTCTATTCTTGGGACACATGCTGAATCAATAGTTACAAAGTTAATATTGTTGGTATCCTTATATATTTCAGTTATAACCACCGTTACTAAATCATCATTCACATAAGTCTAAAACCAATAAGTATAATTGCTTGATGTAGGAGCATCCCGGGAAAATTCGCTATCCCATGTCAATTAAAAAAAAAATATTGTTAGTTTTGTTTTCACATTTTGAGTTGTTTTGTTTGACTTCTCTCATCAGCGCCTAAACCTCTTAAATTATTCTTCACTATTTTTGGAGAAATGTTGTGTTATGAGATGTGATGGTTAAATTCTTCAAGTGAATGCAATTGGTTGGTGTAAAGCTAATCCCCTCCATTTTGCTGCCAACATTCTCACAGTTTGCAAAATGTGAAATCGTAGGCCAGAATTTGTGGTTAAGATGTTGTCATTGCAATTGCCCCTATCGACACATACGCAACATGGAAGCATAGACTGGCAAGGGATCATTGAGGCAATGAAGCTCGTCTCCAATTAAAATTTTGAAATTCATTTTTTGTTGCTCGTGTCGTTTCACCTTTGAGGGCTAGCGAAGAGATCGATAAAAGACAACAAACATGAATGAAGTGGGAACGACGCCATCTTGGAATAAAAAATGCAGATTTCAAAATCAATGAGGGGGGGTCGCACAAATAAGGAAGGGAGGATTTTTGCTTGTAGAGAGATCTTGGCTGGGGAACATTCCACTCCTGGAAAATGTGATGTGCAAAACTTTTAAAAATAAAGGAAGGGATAGAAAAGCAGATTTAAGCAATTAAGAACCTGAGAAATCTACTTCAATTCAGACTTGTATGAAGAGAAAGAGGTTGCCACAGTGGGAAAAGTGGAGAATTCGAGCTTAGACAGGTGAACTAAGGTTGATTGATAGCTGCCATATAGCCAGAAAGGGTGATTGGAAGATGAAAACGGGTTAAGTTTGGTGAGAACAAGAAAAGGAAGGCTGCCCCACATAAGGGGAGTAAGATAAGGTTTTGAAAGGGAGGCATAATGAGAAGGAAAACAAAAATTGTCGAGTTTAGATCTCTAGGCAGAGACTTAGTTGAAGTGAAAGATCTTTGAGAGAGGTCGAGTCCATTTGAAATTGGCAATTCCTTAACAATTTATGCTATGGAGGATAAGAGAAGTCGTGAGAGGATTTGGAGAACATTTTCTTGCAAATAATTATCTCACAAGCATAGTGCGATTTGAACTTATATAAAATCATGAATATTGTGTTGCAATATGAGTTTTGTTTTGGGCAGCAAGGTTTTTTTGTCATGAAATAGTGAGATAGGCAAGGAAATTTGAATTTTAATTTGGATTTTGCCACATGAACTCTAATTCTATACTTGTTTCTATACCACTAATTACATGTAGTTGCGAGTGATTGCTTGAGTGCCTTGTAGTTGATATCACACTACCAACATGTGAACAAGCATATATGATGTGATAAAAAAGTAAAAGATCATTATCATATGCAAAAATTAGGCATGTTTTGCCACAACATTTGTAACTTCAACATATATCATTGCAGTCAAGTATTTTGACAAACTCTTCATACAATCTCCATTTGTAGGTGAATATCACCCAAGTACCAACAAAATGTAAATATAAAATTTGGAATTCACTTGGAGAGGATTCATAGTAAATATAAGGAGAAAAATGTCGAGAAGAAAAGACAAAAAGTGTTTACACTTTGGAGATGGAGTAATGGTGTATTTCGAAAATAAAAATTTCTGGTTGGTACATATGATAAGTTGAAGAATATTAATATTTGTAGAATTTTCATCATGTTTGTTCCATTAAATGCCTATGAGTTGGTGTTGCTAGAAGGTTTGGGAATATTACTAGTATTCAATGATGTAGATTTATATGCATAACATGAATGACAATTATGGGATAGTGGCATAGAAGTATAATAATAGAAGAAAGAGGAGATTCGAGAGATTTCAGATAATCACTTTGGAAGAATCACAAGCAATAGATTGAAGTAGAGAGGTAGGAATATAAATGTTTGATCTTGTATTTCAAAGGTTGAGGGGGGCCATCTTACTTTCCATCTAACCACTAGAAAGTGGAGGTCTCAGTTTTCAAATAACCCCATGTGTCTGATGGGAGATCATGCAAGAGTGTAAGATACAGATTGCATCATCGTGAAATACCTCTTTTGCCTATTTGTTTGTGGATTGTTCTCCATATTCTAATTATCAATCAATCATTATAGATCCTACTACAGTTGACCTTAGTTACACGTTATTGTTCGGTATAATGGGTAGACATCCATTTTTAGTGATTATAGTTTGTGGAAAATATTTGAAGGATGCAACAACAAATGAATACATTAGACCCAAAATAGCTTATGGTATGATATAAATCAAGATTTGTGGATCCATCATCATAAAATTCATTCCAAGAGATTTTTTATAATGAAATGACAATAACATAGCACATTGGATGCCCATTAAAGTTGAATTGTAATTTTTTCTCGACTAGGAATGAATATTGGTAATATTGTTGATTTGTTTATTCATTAAATTTTTTGTGTGTTTCTTCATTCTACATAGTCAAATAATCCTACATTGGATCTTGTGTATGTGGCTGCATCACCTTAAATGATTTAGAAGGATTATGTATAATATTAAATTGAAAAAGAGAGAAAGTGAGACAATATTTTCTCCCTCATATTTATTCAATCACTAGATTGTAAAAAAAAATACGAAATCACGAGATCATTCATCCAAAATTGTATACTTATGGGAACTCCAAAAAATTATGATTTTGGCACTATATATTCACCGCCTATGCTATACATAGACAACAACAAACCTAATTCTATTAAGGATTGGAATCTTTTACAGAGTATCAGTATCCAACATACTCCTCTACAGTCATTTTAATATATACTCACGAATAATGTATAATCCAACACTATTACTTATAACTTAGATATAATCACGTGAGTAACTCTAGCATGTCCATGGAGATGGTATATATGGTAAATTTTATGCAATTATAATACAACCTTACATGACATCATCATACCATGTAGAAAACAAAGTTTGATGTTTTCACATTCATGATCAACTTGTATATTCTATTCTTAGCACACATTTTGGACCCATATTTCCAACCTTAATAATTTTCGTATCCATTTATATTTTAAATATATAACTATCGTTACCAACTTGTCACTCACATAATCCAAAACCAACATATAACTTCTTGGGATTGGTTATGGTACCTTATGCAATATTGTAGGATATATCGCTCTTAAATTTTGCTACATGAACTCTAATTCTAGACACAAGCTTCTATAAACATTGATTACATACATAGTTGTAACTTTTTTCTTGAATGCCTTGCGGTTGATACCACACCACCAACACGTGAAAAAACAGATATGGTGTATTACAAAAAATTATGCATTATTATGACATGCAAATCATTAGGCCTATTATACCCCAATTTGTAATTTCAACATATATCACTGCAATGAAATATTTTGACAAACTCTTCATACAATGACTATTTATAGGTGAATATCACACAATTCCCCAAAAAAAAATTACAAAATTAAGAATTTATTTGGAGGGTATGGATAGTAAATATAAGGAGAAAGATGATGAGAAGAAATACAAATGTTTTACAATTGGAGATGGAGTAATGGTGTATTTCAAGAATAAAAATTTCTAGTTTGCACTTTAAGCAACTTTGATCCATTAAATGTGTATTATTCGGAGTTGCTTGAAGGTTTGGGTATGTCATTAGTATTCAATGCTATAGATTTATATAGAGAATATGATGGAAAAGTGTGGGATAGTAGCATAGAAGTATATTGGTAGAATCAAATACTGCAAAAGAAAAAAGAGGAGATCAGGGAGATTTGTGATGATAGGTTTGGAAGAAGCACTAGCAATAAATTTCAAAGCGGAGAGATTGGCATAGAAAATATTGATCTTGCATCTCAAAGGTTGATTTTCGACCAAGTCTGCCAAGCTTTGATTTTTATTAACTTTGACAAACTTTTATTTTGAATTCAATTTGGTAAACTTTGATTTTTAATTCATTTTGGCAAACATTTATTTTATATTGATTTTTAATATATTCTGGTGAATTGTATCTTTCCCTTGAGCACGATTTTTTTTGGTGAACTTTTATTTTCAATTGGGTTTTGGCTTAAGTTTGGCGAACATTGAATTTTGATTGAGTTTTTTGGAAATTTGTTTTTTAATTTCAGCTTGAACTGAACTTGGCAAATTTATATTTTTAACGGAGAATGGAAAATTTTGATTTGCAATTGATTTTTTATAACTTTCATTGTAGATTAGTGAAGAAAAAAATTATTTTAAATTGAGTTTGAAAAACATTATTTTTTGATTGAGTTTGGCGAACTCTAACTTTCAAATCATTAATAGCTGAGCCATGCAAACTTTGATTTTCTAATGGAGGTTGATGAACTTTTGATTTGTCATTTACTATGAATTGAGTTTGATGTACATTTTTTTCAATTGAGTTTGGTGAACTTTTACTTTCGATTGAATTTTTTGATTATTTATTTTCAAATAAATTTGAATGGGATTTTGGTTTGAATTTAATTGGGTGAAATTTTACTTTAGGTTCACTGACAAACTCGTAGAAGAACTGCTAAAGCCTTTGTGAATTGCAATTATTTTGAAACATGAGTATGTGTAAGAGCCAACAAAAATATGAAAATAAAATAAGTATAATGTTAGGTTAATTAAGATTCAACTTGGGGAAAATTAGATTTGATTAGTTTTTTCGGTATTGTTGTATTGGGTGGTTGCGCACCAGTTTGGCTTTTTTTATTGCTTCATAAATCTGTAATATAATGTATTTTATCATCTTGGCTTTTAATAAACCATCACATATTTTGTGAATTTTTTGGTTGTGAGGGTGTATTTGCATGAGGTTGTTCCTGGGTGATTTGGAGCTTTGCTCCAACATGGTATCAGAGCAGATCTCCTGCCCTTCCTTCCGCTGAGGATTTTTTGCTTGGTATTTTGGTAGACCTTCGTGTGGTTAGCCTGCACCTTTATCAAAGCTGAGGTCACTGGTGTTTTGGCGGGCCTTCGTGTGATTAGCGTGCACCTTTATTGAGTTTTCTGCTGTGCATATTTTGTGTGGTTAAATCTGGCCTTTTTTAAGAGATGTAGATGATTTTACAATGTACATTTGCCTTGGCAGACCGTTTGGATTCTCTAAACAGATCTTGGGAAGTGGCTGGCCGATTTATTTGTGAGATCGATTTGTTTTGCGGTATTTGAAATTTGTAAATTTCAAAATTGCCTTAGATCATTTTCCTGTTTTGCGGTTTAGTTTCTCTTTGCTGACGCCATTTTATGCTTCTGGGAGGCCCTTTTTTCACCGGTTGAGGCATTTATTCCCGTTTTGGAGACCCGCGCTTTGTTCATTGAGGGCGCAGTCTGATCTGGAGCGCACGTTTCTTGCTGTTGAAGGCGTTCAGGCAGAGGCATTTTGCAGCCGTGGATTCCCCCTGTCAAGCCCGCGAAGACACGTTCCTTTGGAGGCACGTTTTTGTCTTTGCAGGGGCCGATTTTGCTTGAAGAGGCTCGATTTTCTTGCCATTGGGCCGTAAATTTCAGTCTAGGAGCCACGATTTGAATCAGCCTGATGCCGTTTCCAGAGGTTTTTGAAGGAAGGCGTGATTTATTTAACCCGTTTGAAACCTATTTCAGCCTTGAGTGGAGGCATTTTACCATTTCGAGGCAGCGATTTCTCCTTCTGGCTGTTTGAATTCTATTTGATAAGAAGGCTGCGTTTGAAATTCTATCTGGAGATTGGCGTTCCATTAAAGAGAAGCCCGATTCCTTCTTGAAACCTCGGGAGAGGCGTCTGGAGGTAGAGAGGCGTTTGGCATTGCAGCCGTAAAGAAAAATTAAAATTTGCATTTTTTAATTTTATATATTATAAAGTTGTTGCAATTTAATATTTAAGTTTTTTCTGGTGCATTCGATTGGAGTGGGCCCCTTTTTGAAGTGGTTTTGAACTTATTTTGGGATCCTTAGTCTCACACAGCGTGGGAGGTCATTTTAGTATTTATATACCATTGCACTTGCTATTGTTGTTGTAAGCAAAGGCTCATCTGGAGTCATTGTGGAAGCTCTTGTGGATCAATGCTTTAGTCTTGGTGGTTTTGAGGAGGCTTATTATTTGGATTTGTTCGGAAGTTTTTTTCTCTCTTTTGGAAAGGAGTTTTTTTCTACGGGATTTTTCTCCTTTTTTCCGATGGCGAGAGATTTTTTTTTTTGCATTTGCATTCTCCCTTAATTGCACTTAAGGGGGGTGCTAGGGTAATTAAGTTTTAACTCAGGGAAAATTAGATTTGACTAGTTTTTTCCCTTATTCCCGTATTGGGTGGTTGCACACCCATTTGGCCTTTTTTATGGCTTTATAAGCTTGTAATATAATGTATATTATTATTTTGGCTTTTACTAAAGTATCACATATTTGGTGAATTTCTCGGCTGTGAGGGTTGATTTGCAAGAGGTTGATCCTGGGTGATATATCGAGCTTTGCTCCAACATATAAGAATGTTAATATAATGTAGAATAAGTAAAGTAATTACTAATTACATTTACCTTTATGATCTTTGTAGTACCCAAAGGCCTTTCTCATCAAAAATCCAATGCGAAACCTTTTACTTCTACTTTTGAAAAAGTAAACATTAATGATATCAAGTTTCGACAATCCATAATATTTAGCTGAGTGATTTTTGGATTCGATTGTGTGTGAATTTTGGTAAATTCTAGTTTTAAAAAATTATTTATTTATGTCTATACTTATTTTATAAATATTATGTTTATTATTAACTATTAATATGTTGACATATAACTAGTTATCAAATATAAGATAAACAAAGAATTTTCATTAACACAATCAAATTCTTCCTCCCTGTCTTCCTTTTCCTTACATAATATCATCTATCTCGAGATTAAGGAAAAATATAAGATCCTCCCCAATGATGAACATAGGAACTTGTATGATTGTGACGGCCTACTTTTGTAATTTATTTAGTTTACTTTGTCCTTCGTAGTACTTACCATAAAGTATTCCAAAAATAAGCTCACACTCTATTTTCCTTTTATTTATTTTTGTTTTTGTTTAAATAAGTTGTGATTGAGTTGAATCTTCCTTTTCTTTACGTGATGTCATCTATCTCGAGATTAAGGAAAAAGATAAGATCTTACCGAATGATGAACATAGGAACTTGTATGATGGTGACGGCCTACTTTTGTAATTTATTTACTTTACTTTGTCCTTCGTAGTACTTACCAGAATGTATTCGAAAAATAAGCTCACACTCTATTTTCCTTTTATTTATTTTTGATTTGGTTTAAAGAAGTTGTGATTGAGTTGAATCTTCCTTTTCTTTAAGTGATGTCATCTATTTTGAGATTAAGGAAAAACATAAGATCCTACCCAATGATGAACATAGGAACTTGTACGATCGTGACGACCCACTTTTGTAATGTATTTAAATGGCATTAATTTTTATCGCTATACGAAGCATTAAAAGCTTTGCTAACAAGGAAGATATGTTATAATAAACACACTTACTATTTAAAGAACACCAATTCCAATAAACATGTACATCTAGATTATTCGTCCACGATAGTTCAGATGCTTTCTTACCTAATCAATGAGATGATGAAAGGTGATTGTGACAGACTTGACTTTAGATAAAATAACAAAAATTGAATATTAATTTAGAACAACTAACTTCATTTTGTTTATACGTATGCCTAAAGTTGGACATAGCCTTGAACTTTGACCATTATACGTTTTTATAGTAGGTATAATTTGTAGTTTCATGGAGCAAATATGAGTTCACCAGTATGTCTATAGCATTCGAGATAGTCAATTATATCTTTTTTTTGTGTCTAAATTGGGCAGTCAGAGGCTATGTTTATAAGGGCTTTTAATTGGAAGGTGCTTTAAATATCAAATAGGTTGCCAACATTCTAGAGTGTTTTGTGTCAAATTTGAACATGCCATAACATGCATAAGGGCCAAAAAAAACCTATGTAGCAATTATTGTTTGTACAAAATAAGAGAACCCCACCCAAGAGACTTAGAGAGCTTATTTTGTTGACTTTCCCTGCAATGAAATTTGTGTATTTCCAAAAGGTTATATGCCTTTGACAAATGTTGAATAAAGTGATTTGGAAAAGTTAGATTTAGATAACTTTAAGATATTTCTAGTTATGTGATATAATAAATAATTGAGCAAGATATGATTCTCTATGTTGAATTATGATTTTGATGATTTTGATTTTTCATATTTTCAATAAAAAATGTGAAGAAAATTGTTCCATCTCGTTATATTGCACGTAATATCGACTGAGAAGCCTCGCATATATCTCGTGCAAAGAGATCTCCTTGTATAAGTTTGAAAATCTCAATCTTGAAGATTATTTGTTCTCCAACATGAGATGAGACATGCACGTGACAATTGTGTAGAGCCCACTCAAAACCTTCTCATCCTCCTTGAAATCAAGCCAAAATTGGAATGTCGGGTCTTAACATATGATGAGGAAGTCCACTCCTCACTAACTAACATGTGCCTCAAAGCTCTCTTTGACTAGAAGGATTGTAATGTGATGAATTTGGTAGAAAATCAGGTTAACTCAGTGCGAGCCAACTCGTTATTCTCTGTGTATTGCCTCATTAGATTTAGGACCCTTGTGTGATTACTTATGAAATTATAAATACTTTTTGGTTTCTCCGCATATGCTTTGATCCATACAATCTTGCCAAGATCCTCCAATAACCTTAGAAATTAAGACTTCAGAAAATGCAATTTTTTCAATAAGGTAAGAAATTAAGACTTTTATAAAATGCAAACTACTGAAATTCGGATGAAATCAATTTACAAGCTTTCTGATTCATTGAGAAAGTTCCGTTTTCCACTTTCATTTGATCGGTAAATTAAGAACTAAGTACTTTTTATCACGAAACTATTGAAGTTCATAAGTAGAGTTACCATTTATTTTAATGAGGTTGGTGAATATTTATTTTCAACTAGGAGTTTTGAGTTTCTTGAATTTTCATTTTGATGACTCAATTTACTTACTCATACGTTCTGGTACGAAAATGATGACAGAGACTTACGGAGACTCACTCAACTCTCGCCCTTCAGCAAATAACACCGAAATTTCACAAAATTAACTTGCAACATTGGATGCACTTATACTTTCATTAAATGAACTACACAATTACATAAAAGAAACGCAAATTCTCTCATACACATAAGATTCTTGCTTTATTTCTGCGCATACAACCTTCTCTGTCTGCGAACTGTCCACTTTCTCATGCAAACTCTGTATCTTTCAATCATATCCTGCCATACTGTATGGCGCTGCCCGTGTTCTAGATCTTCACCGCCCTTCCTCAGCTTCTACGCTGCCTTTTATCTCAGCCAGCGCCCTCAAGGATGCCTCCTTGCCACAGTCAATCAACTCCCTTCCCAAATCGTGCCTCTCTCTTTTCCACAAAATCGAATGAAACAGTTTTATTTGCTTTCTTTTTTTCATACCCTGCCAACCGTGCTCTTTACTTTGAACAGCTTGTCCTTCTCATCATACACCCACAGTTTTATTTACTTCTTCTTTTTTTCAAAATGTTTCCTTTCACCTGGCAAAACAAACCTTTCCCACTCTCTCAATGACTACTACCTTCTCTTATCTCATGCGCAATTATCTCCCTCTTCATTTACCACTGAATTGTTGACTATCTGTTTTCCTCCAGCGAAGCTTGTAACTAACATATAAAAGTGCACAGGTCCTCAAGGAGTGGAATAAATTTTGAGGTGCCTTTCACATAGGTTACATGGGATGTGAGCTGGAACAATCCGAAATAGTCTTTCCAATTAACGATACCCCGACACTTCCTAACAAGCCAAAACTATAAGCAACCAAACAGTAAAATATAAAACAAGCCAAAATTTATTGAGCAGGTTGATGCTCCTGCATCACATTTTCAATCAAGTTGGTAAAGTTTTGTTTGAAACGAGTTTAGTGCTTATTGAGTTTCGATTGAGCTCGACGAACATTAATTCTCAATTGAGTTTTGTTAACTATGATTTTATATTGAGCTTCCTGAATTTTGATTTTCCTTCGATTTTTTGATTGAGTTGGGTGAATTGTGATTTACAATTGAGTTTGGAGATGTTTGATTTTAATTTCAATTTGGAGAACATTGATTTTTAACTGAGTTTGGAAAGGTCACTTTCAATTGATAGAAGTGAATCTGCTGAATTTTGATTTTCAATTAATTTTTGCAAATTTGCATCTTCTATGAGTCTATGTTTAGTTTATTGAATTATGATTTTCAATTGAGTTTTTTGGTTGATTTTCGAAACACTTTGATTTTCAGTTCAGTTTTTAGTTTGGCAAACCTTGGTTTTCAATACAGTAAACCTTGATTTTCCAATGAGATTGGTGAACTTTTATTTTTCGTTTGAGTTTGGCTAGCTACGAGTTTCTTTTAAATTTGAAATGAGTTGTGTGAAATCAGAATTTAATTTAGTTTTGTGAATTTTGATTTTTGTTTGAGTTTGGTGAGCTATGAGTTTCTGTTATATTTCAACTGAGTTTTATGCAGTCAGATTTTCAATTGAGTTAGCGAAACTTTTATTTTCAATTTAGTTAGACAAACTTTTATTTTCAATTAATTTTTGGAAACACAAATATTCAATAAGTTTAAACTGGGCTTGGCGAAGTTTGATGCTTGTGGACTTGAATTTTGTATTGAGTTTGGTGAACTTTTGTTTTGCATTGATTTTTCATTTGAGTGTGATGAACTTCGGTTTTCACTTGATTATGGTAAGCTTTCATATTCCAATAATTTTAAATTGAGTTTGGAGAGCTTTGATTTTTCGTTGATTTTGGCACACTCTGATTTTTAGTTGATATTGTCAAACTTATGTTTTTAGTTTGATTTGGTGTACTTTCATTTTCAAATGAGTTTGACGATCATTTATTTTCTCCTGAATTTCAATTGATTTTTCTGAATTTTATTATTCTTTTGAGTTTAAGTTGAATTTGGTGAACTTTTCTTATGATTAGCATTTCAATTGAGTTTTAGGAATGTTAGTTTTTCGATGTGTTTGGCCAATGATTTATTTTAATATAGTTTCAGTTGAGCTCCATTGTTTTTAATTTTGAAATTTCTGTTAGCTGCATTCTACGAAATTCAATTTTTTAGGTGACTTTGGTGAAATTTGATTTTCAATTGTTTTGTGAACTTTTATTTTCTATTGATGTTGCGAACATAAAGTTTTACTTGAATTTGGTAAAAATTTCATTTTTAATCTATTTTCAGTCAAGTTTGATGAACTATAATTTTAAATTGATTTTTGTAAATTTTGAGTTTCAATACATTTTAAATTGAGTTTCAATTGGGTTTCCATTTATTTTCAAATTTGTTTTAGGTACCTTTACTTTTGATTGAGTCTCTTGAACTTTCATTTTCTATCAAGTTGGCAATGTTTGGTTTTGGAACGAGCTTAGTGATTGTTGAGTTTGAAGTGAGTTTTGCGAACTTGAATTTTCAATTGAGTTTTGTGAACTTTTCTTTTATACTAAGTTTCATGAATTTTGATATTCCTTTTATTTTTGATTCAGTTTATCGAGTTGTATTTTCAATTCAATCTGAGGAACTTTGATGTCAATTTTACTTTGGAGCACTTTAATTTTTAATTGAGTTTGGAGAAATCAATTGAAATTGATATTCAAGTGAATGTGGTGAACTTTGATTTTCGTTAGAGTCTGTTGTAATATCTTCAATTGAGTTTAAGTTGATTTTATTGAACTTCAATTTTCAATTGAGTTTGTCCAACATTAATTTTCAAGAGGTGAATTTTGATTTTGTATAAAGTTTGGGGTATTTTTGATTTACTATAGAGTTACGTGAAATTTGATTTTCAATAGAGTTTGGAGAGCTTTGGTTTTCATTACAGTTTGGCATACTATGATTTATAATTATTTGTTTCACATTTATTTATATGTATGTTTACAAGTTCTTCATAATCTTAAGTAATCAGCGAACGATATTTTGATAAATTTAAAATATAGTAATAATTGAAATATATGAATATAATTATTTTGAAATCTAATTTAAATAGAATTATAACTTGTCTTTTATCCATGTTAATATAATAGAGACCTCTATCATTTATCTTCGAATTATTTTAATTAATCGTATTCATTTACTAAGACTTATAATATTCTCCATTTATATATTTTATTTTGTTTTGCTCTCTATACTAATTTATAAGTATACTCATTTCTTTTGCTCTTTTTCAATTGTTTTTATTTACTTACTCATTGCATCTATCCCTGTACGTCAATCTAACATTCTCTTGGTGCTCACGATGGATCATTAGGTGTGATCTAAAATGTCGAACAAAAAACATACACAGTTTAAACTAGAAGCGCACTCTATTGTAGTTGATAGATTGTGGAAATCTCATACCGACTATCAATTAAGTTTGTTAAAGTTTTTTTTTCGTTCGAGCTTCCAGAACGTTAATATCCAATTGAATTTGGCAAATTCTGATTTTTAATTGAGTTTCAAAATTAATTTCATTCAATTTTGTGTTTTAAATGAGTTTTGATCGAGTTTGGCGAATTTTGATTTTTGATTTGAGTTTGATTTTGAATTGCTTTTGAATTTAATCGATATACATAGTTCAATGAATTTTGGTTTTCAAATGAGTTTCAATTCGGTTTGGTGAACGTTGAGTTTTTATTGGGTTTAATCAACTTGATTTTTAAATTGAGTTTTAATTGAGTTCTACAATCTTTGATGTTGAATTTAAAATTGAGTTCCAATTGAGTAATTTTGATTAATTTTTGTAAACTTTTATTTCTATTTATATTAAATTGAATTAAAACAAATGTTTATTTTACATTGAGTTTCACAAAGTTAGTTTTTTATAGAGTTCTATGAATTTTAATATAAGTTTGAGTTTTGATTTAGTTTGGTGAACATTGATATTCTCTTGATTTTTGATTGGCTTTGTAGAACAGTGATTCTTGAGCGCATTTGGTAAACACTCGTTATTGAGCTTGGGGAACTTCGATTTTCAATTGAGTTTGTAAAACTTTGATTTTCTATTGAGTTTGATGAATTTTAATTTTCCTTTGATATTGGGGAACTTAATTTATTTGATTTTCAATTAAGTTTCATGAGCATACATTTTTCAATTGTGCAGGGAAAAATTTGATTTTCAATTGAGTTTCAATATAAATTGATAACCTTCAATTGAGTTTGGCGAAATTTGATTTTCAGTTGAGTTTGGTTAACTTAGATTTTCTGTTGAGTGTCAATTGTGCTTAGCGAGCTTTGATTTTTCACTGATTTTCAATTGAGTTTAGGGTTTTTCTTTTCATCGAGTTTGTTAAAATTTTACTTCGAATTGAGTTTGGCGAACGTAGTGTCATTTGAGTTTGACACAATCTTTAATTTTGGGTTGAGTTTGAATTATATTTCACATTCGATTTTCAATTGAGTTTGGTAAGTTTGATTTTGCATAGAGGTTGGCAAATTTTAATTTTTGAAAGAATTTTGTGAATTTTGATTTTCAATAGAGTTTGGTGAAGTTCGATTTTCAATGTAGTTTGGTGTACTTTTGAGTTGTGTTTGACAAGCAATCAGTTTTTTTAATTTTAATTTAGTTTTGTGAACCTTGATTTCCATTTGAGTTTTGTGAACCTTGATTTCTATTTGAGTTTAGTGAACTTCAATTCTCAATTGGGTTTGTTGAGCTTCAATTTTCAAGTGAGTTTATCAAATGTTCTTCAATATAGTTTGTTAAACGTTAATTTTTTTCGCAAATTGTTATAAGAGAGGATGGCGTTTTCTTACTCTTCATCTCTGTCTATTCTTGTTCAGTTTCAGAAGGGTCATTGAAGTTTTCCACTTTCAGATTTTCATTATTAATACATGCATCTGAAGAAATGGATTAAAGTTTCATGATTACATATTGATGGGATTCCACTCCGTCCCACTAAGATAGCTTGCTATCCTTAGTTCTAATCCTGCCATATTGTGTAGTAGCATATTTAGTGGCGAAACATCTTCACCTGAAGGCAATTTTTTCGTAGTCTATTGGTTGATGCCATCGCTTATTGCCAACTTTGAGAAAAATCTCTGTCGGAATCTACATAAAATAGGGAGTAAGAAGAAGCTTCTGAAGAAGAAGATGAGGATGCAAGAAATCTACAGGAAAATGTTAAAATTCTAGAATTAGATCTAAGAAGATTTACATGGGTCAGAAATCCACCTAAAAGTTATGATGATTATGTTTCATCTATTGCTTTGATTTCTAATGATGGAGAACCTATTTGTTATCAGGAAGCAATGGATGGTGCTGAAAATGGTAAATGGAAAATAGTAATGAAAGAAGAAATTGATGCCTTGGAGAAGAATAAAACATGGGACCCAGTAGAACTTCCAAAGGGTAGGAAAGTTGTTGGTTGCAAATGGGTCTTTAAATTGAAGAAGGGTGTTGATGATAATGTTGAAAGGTACAAAGCAAGATTGGTAGCAAAAGGGTATTCTCAAAAGGAAGGGTATTGATTTTCATGAAAAAAATTCGTTAGTTGTTAAGCTAGTTTCTATTCAAGTTGTTTTAGCACTTTTTGCTTTACTTGATCTTGAGTTGGAGCAATTAGATGTTAGAATAATGTTTTACATGGAGATTTGGATGAGGAGATATATATGGAACAACCAAAAGGATTTGTTCAAGATTGTAGCAAGAAATTTGTTTGTAAATGGTACAAGAAGTTTGATTCCTTCATGGTGTGTCAAAATTTTACAAGGAGTGAGTATGACCATTGTGTTTACTTTAAAATTTTGAATTTTTTTTTATTGATTATGCTTGTGTCGATCTGAAGTGTTGTTTATTGGCATCTATTTGTGATATCTCCTAGTTTGTAGCTTCTGGATTGATGAAAAGTGTAAGTTGTGCTCACCAGTGTGTGAACTGGTTAGATAGAGTTGTTTGTCTGTGAATTGGGAGAAATGTTTCTACTACGTAGTTCTCTACTGAGTTGTTTATGGTTTTGTGGATCTGGTAGAAGGCTTGTTAAGGTGATATATGTATTTTGGCAAGGGTGTTCGTGGTTTGGTGCTCCACAAGACGAGTTCCAGAGTTCCTATGTGTTTCTGTGCACATTGGTTGGTCTGATGTGAAGTGTTCTAAGTTTGAAGGTTGTTACCGCTGATGTGGATGAATTTGATGATATCCAAGATGTGTTCTGGTGTGTGGTGAAGCGTGTTGTGTGGCTCACATGCTATCTTCTTGATGTGGAAGTGTTTACTTGAAAAATCATTTGTGTTTTCATTAGGTTTTGTCGACTTGGTATTTTCACTTCATACGAAGGTTAAGTTTTAAGTAAGGAAGCGTGTGTTTGATTCGAGACGTTGTTTTGGGTTGTGGTTAAGTTTTGGTATGGTCCGCTTTCATTCCTTTCCGTCGTGGGAATGTTGAGGTGGTAACCTAATTTTAATTTGTAAAGTGAAGCCTGTATAGCCGACCTTGGAGAAAGTTTCTAAGGTTGAGGATGGTATAAATACAAGTCAAGATGTGAAGGATTAGACCATAGAAAGTAACGAAATAAGCCACAAGTGTGAGAAGCAGAGTTATGCGTATGTGTATTGAGGCAACAATACTTTAATGTGTTAGATTCCTGAGAGCAGTGAGTTGTTGTTTTCTGCAATCTTCTAATCAAGGTTGTGGTGAGCCCTTGTCAGTGAGCCTCTTTGTATTCAATTTTGCAATTACTTTATATTGTGAGCTAATCCTCATTGTGGATTTTCCCTTATTTGGTTTTCCACGTTAATCTGGTGTTCATTGTGTTGATATTGCTTTCTGTTATCTGCATTTTATGTTCATACAAGTTAATAACAAAATTGAGTGGTTGTGAAGGTAGTAAGGGTTCAAAGTTTTGTGTTTGAATTTGGTGAGAACTGATCCACCCCCCCCCCCCTCTCAATTGTCTTGCGCCTTTCAACAATTGGTATTAGAGCTTTGGTTCCTTGGTGAAGAGTTTAACCGCTTAAGGTAGATTCGATGGCGCATAAATTGGCGATCCCTATGTTTGATGGATCTGACTACAGTTATTGGAAAGTGCAGATGAGAGGTTCACAAGGCATAGTTACAAGATAATCTAAAATCGGGGTTCGCCAAACATGGTTGATGATGGGTGAAAAATGGGAGTTCTAGTGATGCAACTGCAATGCAACCTAAAAATTAGGGGTTTGTCAAACTTGATCACAAATCAATGGAAAGTATCAATTCATGGATGTTGATGGAAAATCAAGATTCCCTAGACTCTACTATTAGAGAATTTAAAATTGAAGTTCACCTATCCTGATGATGATGGGTAAAAATTAGGAATTTGCATGACGCATCTACAATGTATCCTTAAAATCAGAGGCTCATTGAACTCGGTTGTAAATCAATGGAAAATGAAGGTTCGTGAAAGCTTATGGAAAATGAAGGTTCCCTAGAGTCATTACAATATAATCTAGAATCAGAGTCAACATAATCTAAAATCAACTATAAGCGAATAGAAAATGAAGGTTCACCAAACTCAACTACAACATAATCTAAAATCAAAGTTCACCAAACTTGATTGATGATGGTGAAAAATTGATGCTCACACAATGCAGCTACAACACAACCTTAAAATTAGCGGTTTAGTGAACACGACTGAAAATTGATGGAAAATCAATGATCACAAATGTAGATGGAATATCAAGTTTCTGAAGACTCAAATACAAAACAAGCTAAAATTAGAGTTTGCTACACCTAGCTAATGATGAGAAAATAATGAATGTTCACACAATGTACATCTATGTAACAATATCCTTAAAATTAGTGGTACGTTGAACTCCCTTGCAAATAGATGGAAAATCAAGTTTCCCTAGAGTTATTTACAACACAATGTAAAATGGGTTTGCCAAACCTAGCTAATGATGGATGAATAATTGGAGTTCGCTCGACATAGCTACAAAGCAACCATAAATTCAAGGGTTCACAAAAATAGATCATGAATCAATGGAAATTAATATTTTAAAGAAGCTATTGAAAAATCAGGATTCCCTAAAATCAGTTACAACAAAATCTGAAATCATAGTTTTTCAAAAACGATTAATGATGGTTGTAGAATGGGATTTTCCACAATGTAGGCTTAAAATCAAGGGTTAACCAAACATGACTACAAGTCAATGTAAAATGGAGGTTTGAGGAAGTTGATAGAAAATCAACATTCCCAAGACTCAGCTAAAACACAATCCAAAATCAAAGTTTTCCAAACATGGTTGATAATGGTTGGAAAATTGGACTTCACATTACATAGCTTCAACACAATCTAAAAGTGGAGTTCTCCAAACTCGACTGATGATGGGTGAAAAATTGGAGTTCGTGTGATGCTATTACAACAATATTCTTAAAATTTGTGATTCGTCGAACTCTAGTGTAAATCGATGAAAATTAAGGGTCATGAAACCTAAAGGAAAATGAAGGTTCCCTAAAGTAATTTACAACACAATGTAAAATGAGTTTGGCAAAATTGGTTGACAATGGGCGAATAATTGGAGTTCGGTCGACGTAGCTATAACACAACTTTGAGTTCAGATGTTCGTAGAACTAGGTTGTAAATTGATGGAAAAAAAGGCTTCATGGAAGGTAGTGCAAGATCAATATTCCCTAGACTTAGGTACAAAATAATATGAAATTGGAGTTCAACGAACTCGATTGCTAATGAGTGAAAAATGATAGTTCACCCGATGCAATTGGAACACCGCCTCAAAGTTAGGTGTTCACTAAACTTGGTTGTAGATCAACTTATAAGTAAGAATCATAGAAGGTAATTGAAAATCAAGGTTCACCTGACTAAACTATGACATAGTCTAAAATTATGTAGTTGCAAGTGACAATAGAAATATGATAGACGTCAGCTTAGCTATAGGAGAGAATATTTCTCCATAATCAATCGTCTCCACTCGAGAATATCCTTTCACGACCAACCTTGATTTATGCTTCTCAACATTGCCATCTAGACCAATCTTCTTCTTGAACACCCATTTACATCGAACAGGCTTTCTTACTTCAGACAAAGGTACCAGATCCCACGTTTTAGTCTTCTTAAATGATGACAATTTTTCATTGATGGCTTCCAACTAGGAATTTGAATCTGACATAACCATAGCCTCTCTAATAGTCTCAGGCGTGCTAGTGTGAGCAATCAAAGCTTAGGCACAACTGGAATATAAGATAGAATATCTAAGCCTTTTAGGTTGCCGCTTAGTACGTGTACACCTCCTCACAAGTGGAGGTTGAGGTTCTTCATCTTGCTTAGAACTTTCATAGCTACTTGAGCTCTCCTCATTAATAGGTCCACCAGGATTACGTAGTTCATCCTTATTGGGTGTTAGAGGAACTTCACCTACCTCCTTTTCTGCTTCTTTAACGTCTGGCTACAAATCAACTATAGAAGGTTTCAACTCACGAAAGATCACACTTCTTTTATACAACACCTTCTCTATAACTGGGTTCCAAAGGTTGTACTCTTTCACAAAGATCATAATCGATGAAGATACATTTTATTTCCTTGTTCTCAAATTTTCATATTTTTGCACTGGGCACATATGCATACACGTCATAGCCAAAGAATCTAATATGTCTCAAAGAGGGCTATAGCCTCAACATAGAACTTTTGTTCTAGACCAGTACTACTCAGCATACTTGTCTCTCTTTCCATCAACGTTCTATTCATCCTTTTCACAACTCCATTTTTCTATAGAGTGTAAGAAGTTGTTTTATGCCTTGTAATTCTATGGTCGTTGCAAAACTTATCGAAATTTGCTAAAGAAAACTCACCACCATTATCTGTCCTCAAACACTTGAACTCAACTAAGGTTTTAAATTACTTAAACCAATTGAAAACTTTAGTTTTACTTCTAAGAAAATAAACAAATGTCCTTGAATAATCATGTATGAACGAAACAAAATACACAGATTTTGATAACGAAGGGACATTAACTGGACCAAACACATTTGCACGAGTATAATCCAAAATTTTAGAAGATTTATGAGGACTAGAGTAAAATGAAACATGGTGTTGCTTTACATATATACAATGTTCACCAATATGGTCGAGCCTCTAATGCCGCAATATTGTTTTCTTTGTTCGGAGCTTCATCTCCAAAGAGTTTGCACCCTCAAGAACAACACCTCCTTTCTCTACATGATCAAATATACTTGACTTTGTAGACACACTATTACAATGAACTACACATGCATCCAACTTTTAGAGAGTGCCAATTTGTGCACCCTTATCTAGCACCATAGAGCCTCTAGTCATTCTGCAAACACTATTCGAGAAAGAGACTTGCACGCTAGCATCATTAAGCTTACTTATAGAAAGTAAATTTCAAGACAGACCTGGTATATGTATCGTACCATTGATTCACTTCACTCTTCTATTAGGAAACAAAATTTTGACTCTTCCACTAGCAACAATTTCTAGGTGAGAATCATCACCCAAATACACCTTTCCACTAGCATATTGTTTATACTTTCAAAACCAACCCCTATCAGAGGTCATGTGAAAGGATGCACCTGAGTCGATCAACGAAACACCATTTGATGCCTGAGTCGCCAAGGTTGCCATGAAGGCATCTACATCATGCTAACAAAATTCATAATAAGAAGAATTATTATTTTTCTTTTTCTTCATCTTTTCTTTGCAGTCTTTCCGGATGTGTCTAGTTTGGCCACAGTTCCAACATTTCACCTTGGAGTTCATGAAAGCTGATTGAAAATAATGTTTCCCTAAAGTCATCTACATCACAATCTAAAATAAAAAATTTCCAAACTTGGTTGATGATGGGTGAAAAATTTCATCTTTTCTTTGCAGTCTTTCCGGATGTGTCTAGTTTGGCCACAGTTCCAACATTTCACCTTGGAGTTCATGAAAGCTGATTGAAAATAATGTTTCCCTAAAGTCATCTACATCACAATCTAAAATAAAAAATTTCCAAACTTGGTTGATGATGGGTGAAAAATGGAAGTTAACGTGATGCAATTGCAACACAATTTTGAAAACACGAGTACACTAAACATGACTACATATCATGGAAAATGAAGGTTCACCTACTCAGCTAGAACACAATCTAAAATCAAAGATCACATAACCTAGTTGATGATGGGTGGAAAATGGGAGTTTTCCCTATGAAACCTGGAAATATGGGGTTTGCGAAACTAGGCCACAAATCAATGGAAAATTAAGGTTCAAGGAAGCACATGAAAAATTAAGGTTCTTGAGGCATAGTTACAACACAATCTAAACTAAGGGTTTTCCAAACTTGGTTGATGATGGGTGAAAAATGGGAGTTTTGGTGATGAAACTGCTATGCAACCTAACAATTAGGGGTTTGTCAAACTCACTCTCAAATCAATGGAAAGTAATTTGGTTCGTGGATGTTGATTGAAAATTAAGATTGCCTAGACTCAACTATAAGAAAATTTAAAATTGGAGTTCACCTAACCCGATTGACGATGGTAAAAATTTGGAGTTCGCATGACACATCTACAATGTATCCTTCAAATCAAAGTTTCATTGAACTTGGTCACAAATCAATGGAAAATGAATGTTTGTGGAAGCTTTTGGAAAATGAAGGTTCCCTAGAGTCATCTACAACACAATCTAGAATCATAGTCAAATATAATCTAAAATCAACCACAAACGAATAGAAAATGAAGGTTGACCAAACTCAGTAGCTACAACATATCTAAAATCAAAGTTCACCAAAGTTGATTGATGATGTGCGAAAAATTGAAGCTCACACGATGCAACTACAACAAAATCTTAAGATCGGCGGTTCGACGAACACGACTGGAAATCGGAGGAAAATCAATGTTCGCAAATGTTCATGGAAAATCTGTTATAGTACAAGAAACAATGAGAGGGGGGGGGGGCGTGAATCAATGTTTTAATAATCAACTTCAATTCAATGGTTTTTCAAAACATATAACCTTTTTGTAATCATTGAATGTTAAAATTGAAGAGTGTAACCAAATATGATACCCAATAGCAGATCTTTAAATCACATGAAAACTCAAATGTTTCAAAGTAGATATACAAAGCTGCAAGGCTGAATTGCATGAATCATGATAATCACACAAATCACAAAAGAACCATAACACAATGATTTTTATGAGTGGAAAACCCTAATAGGGATAAAAAACCACTCAATAAAATTGCCTAATTGGCCTAATAAAATCTCACGAATTACAAAGCCTCACTGACTACGCAAAATTCCTCACAAGGAAAGCCTCACTGGTTACGAGTATGCCTCACTGGAAAGGAACCTCACTGGCTAGAAATATGCCTCACTAGAGAAACCTCCATGGTCTTAATGATCAATGTCCAATGAAAGTAAATATATAAATTAATGGGGTTACCCTATTACAATACATTTAATTTCCTATGTGATCTATTTCTAGAACTTCAAACACCATCTTCTAACTTCACACAAATCGCAACATTGTTTCATTAATCCAATATGATAGTTGAACCACAAGCACTACTGGAAATCATGGACCTCTCTTATATGCATACAAGAGTGCAAGAAAAGAATCCTTGGACACATCCTGACTATCAAAAGCTCTGAATAAGGAATAAGATAATTGTAATTCAGTGACTATCACTTCACATTGTCAATATTGTATTCATTTTCTTGTATAGTGCATACACAATCTATTCAAGACACCTTTGCATAGCCACTTGAAATCTTTCTCTAATCACATAGAACTTGTGTAGAGAAGAGATCACAGTTGAAAGATCATTGTTACTCAATAACAATATTCAAAACTTTCCTTCTCTATAATTTTGGATAGAACAAAAACTGATAAGGTAAACTTCAATGCATATTAATAATTCTTGCACATTCATTTATTTGTGTCACATTCCACAACAAAAGGAATTAACTGAATCGATAAATCAATCTAAGCTTGTATCTATGATGTACATTTTTCTTCATCCTCTCACATCACTCGTGCGTTCAAGAAAACTCTGAATGCATTTGGTCACAACATATTCAACATGCCATTCATGAACACACTTTTTCTTTTCCATATTAGTTGCAAGAAGCCTGAATGCATTATATATTTCAACTATAAAACTCTCAACGTAGATAGTTGTCAAACTGTTATTTAACTACCAATAAATCCGAAAAGAAAGTTGTTCGAACATTTGAATAAGCGTTCTCTTTTTGAAAACCTGTGGTTGGCTCGTATTTCAACGTTGAGCAAGAACCATGTTATGGGAAACCCGACGATAGCAATATATGTGTTGAATAAGATCTTTAATTACATAAACTCTAGTTCTCAGAAGTTATTTAATACAAAGAATAGTCTTTAGGGTTTGAGATATGAGGAATAGGAATTTTACCATTCAAAACTCTCAAAGGAAATTACCCGCATATTGTTTACCTTTCCACAAAATACCTCTAACTCTCCATGAAACAACTTTGTTGTATTTTTTCCTATATCACTATTTTTGACTAGTTCAACAACTTTGTAAAATCCATCAATAACAATTCATCCACCATCAAAGAATGAGCAAGTTCTTTTGAAAATGTCACCATTAACATCAATTGGCATAGGATACCCTTGATATGTCACTTAACAAATATAACATAAATCAATCATCCTTTTAAAACCTTTAAAAAATGCTTGTGTACCATCAACACCTTCAACACAATGAAATGGTTGTGAAATGCCATGACAACCCTTGTAACCTTGTGCAACATGATGTGATGTCGTTGCAATATAAACATGAAGAGAACCTTACACCACCAAAACCCATGTAACATCTTGAAGCAACTCACTTTAGTACCCTTGTGATACCAGTACATTATTCAAGCTTTGCATGAAGACCGTGTAAAAAAGAATCAAAGACATTGACCTTTGCATTAATAACACATCATTTACCATGCACTGACATTTGTGTCTTTACCAACCTTTACTATCTTTGCAACATCACTAGGAAGTGACTGATAAACCATGTGTCCTTTGACATGAATGATGAACATCATGCCAACAAACTCCCCCTTTGGCTTTGATGTCAACAAACCAAATCTTTTCACCATCATCAACTTCATCAAATAATTAAAGCAATCATCAAGTCATGAGGTTGTTCTCCCCCTTCGACATGAAATGAGAAAAGGCTACTTACTACAGTTACTGGAAAGTGTAGATGGAAAGTCATGAATCCTAGAGAATGCAAATTGACTCCTTTTAGACCTTCTACAATAACTTACTTTATGCCCATGACTATTACAAGAGTAACAATAACCAGGAAATGAATAATTGTACCTTACTGATTGATCTTGGTTGATGTTCTCCAACTTTCTACTATCAATAGTTTCATGTGCAACAAAATGACAAGTTAAATCTATATTTGTTCTTGGTGTTTTTTTGACTCTAGAAGTCTCTCCTTCTACAAATCCTAAACTGGAAATGTCCTTGTGATGTTTCTGCTTACGTAACATCTCATTCAACTTGTTGGAGATCTCATCAAATTTCTGATTCTTTTTTAACTGCTTTCTAACATTTTCAAGATCCTTCCTTAGAGAGACTATTTCTCCTTAAAGCTTTTGGCATTCAACTATTTTGGCTTCCAAATCAGACTTTGTCATATCTGCTATCTTCTTGTTTTCTTAATCTCTACAAGGGAACAAATTAACTCACCTTAAATATGAATTTCACAATCCTCTCCATCACACTCTTGTTAAAAATCACTCACTAAATCATCTCCTTCTTTGTCAACACTCTTAAATGGTTTTTCAAAACATATAATCTCTTTGTAATCATTGAATGTTCAATTTCGAGAGTGTAACCAAATATGATAGCCAATAGTAGATCCTTAAATCGCATGAAAACACAAATGTTGCAAAGTAGATAAAGGAAGTTGAAAGACTAAAGTGCATGAATGATGCTTAGCACACAAATCGCAAAAGAAACATAACATATAGTGATTTTTATGAGTGGAAAACCCTCATAGGGATAAAATAGTAGTCGGAAAAATTGCCTCACTGGCTTAATAAAATCTCACTGATTACAAAGCCTCACTTGCAAAGCCTCACTGGCTACACAAAATGCCCCACTTGCAAAGCCTCAGTGGCTACAAGTATGCCTCACTGGCAGGGAACCTTAGTGGTTACAAATATGCCTCATTTGCAAAACCTTCATGGTCTTAATGACCAATCTCCAATGAAAGAAAAGATATAACTTCAGGGGGTTACCCTGTTACAATACATTTCATTGCCTATGTGATCTATTTCTACAACTTCAAACAACATCTTCTAACTTCACACAAATCTCAACATTGTTTCATTAATCCAATATCACAGTTGAACCACTACCACCATTGGCAATCATGGACCTCTGTTATATGCATACAAGAGTGCAAGAAAAGAAACCTTGGACACATCCTGACTGTCACAAGCTCTGAATAAGGAATAACGTAATTGTAATTCAGTGACTATCACTTCACATTGTCAATATTGTATTCAATTTCTTGTATAGTGCATACACAATCTATTCAAGACACCTTTGCATAGTCACTTGTAATCTTTCTTCAATCACATAGAACTTGTGTAGAGAAGAGATCACACTTGAAAGATCATTGTTACTCAATAACAACATTCAAAACTTTCCTTCGCTATATATTTAGACAGAACAAAAACTGATAAGGTAAACTTCAATGCATTATTAATAATTCCTGCACATTCATTTCTTTGAGTCACATTCCTGCATAACATTTTCAACATGCCACTCATGAAACACACTTTGCAAGAAGGCTGAATGCATTCAATGTTTTGTCTGCAAAATGTTCTCAAAGCAATCAGTTTCCAAACTATTCTTTAACTACCAATAATTCACAAAAGACAGTTGTTCCAACATTTGAATAAGCATTCTCTATTTGAAAACCCGTGGTTGACTGGTATTTCAATGTTAAGCAAGAACCATGTTTATTGAAAACCTAATGATAATGGGCAGTGCACCATGGCTCTTAAATGTTGCAAGTGTTAGTTTGGTGATGAGAAGTCATATTTTTGCTTATAATAAGGTCTTTAAGACCATTTCTTAGGTTTTTACCTGTGGTTTGAAGTCGGTTTGGAGTCAATTTGATTAAGTTTGTAAAAGTTGCTCTATGTTGCAAAAAGTTGTAATAAATTATCAAGCAACTTTGCATTTTGCACTTTTTCGGAAGTTGAAAGGTTGGGAAGTTGAAAATTAGTTGGGGTTCGGTTGGTTGTGTTTGGGAATGCTTTAAAAACACTTTTGTACATTGAGAAAGAGGTTGGATGATCTAATGTTGAAATTTGAATAACAAAGGCTCCATTTTCGTGTGCTTTTTAAGCGAATTTTCTGCTACACTGAGTTGTACGGCCTGGTACAGCTTGAAAGTGGTTTGAGTTTCATTGCATATTATGTGGGATTGAATCTTCTTTCCGTTGTTTTTGGTTTCATTCGATTTCATTAAGTTTTGAGTAAATTAGAGCCAATATACTTAAAGGTGCTTGAAACCCTCATTTAGGGTGTGTTTTGAGTGTAAATCATGGATATCTCCTTATTCCACCATTGAATAAATCTTAAATCTGGTGGAATGAGGGTAAATGTGTTTTTTGTTGTGCTTTTGAAGATGCAGGAGCAGGGGGATGAAGAGTTGTGCAAATTTGTGGATGCCCTAGTTGGAAAATTTCATGTTTTTGACATAAGAAGTTGCTTATGAGTTAGGGTTTGTAGAAAAGCTATTGGGGAAGGGTTTGTAATGGCTGTAAATGTTTAGGCAGGCTATTTTTGATAGGTCTAAGCCATTTTCATGGAGGTTTTTGGTTGGGCTCTTGAAAAACTAGTAGTGACCTAGTTGAATAAGCCAAATTAGCCTGCATTCAACCGTAGCAACAATTTTTTGACCTTTATGTTCCAAAACAACCCTATCTAAAAATTTGATACGTTTTATAACTCCCAAATGGGTATGCAAAACAACTTTTATATTGTGGGTATGAATTTTGGTTTGCAGATTATGACAGAAAAACCCTGTTTGTTGCCTTAGAAGGCATAGTGAGAAATTGTGAAGAAAAGCACCTTGTTTGGTGTGTTAGGGCTTTTGAATTGGAAATTTTGGTTTGGTTGAGGTTGTTAGATATCATCTACCTTGTTCTGCATTAGATAACACTATATGTGTTGAATAAGATCTTTAGTTACATAATCTCTAGTTCTTGGAAGTTATTTAGAACAAGGAATAGTCTTTAGGGTTTGAGATATGAGGAATAGGAATTTCACCATTCAAAACTATCAAAGGAAATTAACCACATATTTTTTATCTTTCCATTGAATACGAATAGGAATTTCACCATTCAAAACTATCAAAGGAAATTAACCACATATTTTTTATCTTTCCATTGAATACCTCTAACTTTTTCATGAAACAACTTTGTGGCATTATTGCCTATAACATTATTTTTGACCAAGTCAGCAACTCTGTAAAAACCATCAACATCAATTTATATACCATCAAAGAATGAGTAAGTTCTTTTGCATATGACAACATCAACATCAATAGGAATAGCATACCCTTGATATGCCACATAACAAATATAGCATAAATAAATTGTCCTTTTGAAACCTTAATAAATGCTTATGTACCACCAACACCTTTAACACAGTAAAATGCTTGTGAAATGCAATGACAACCATTGTAACCTTGTGCAACATGAAGAGAACCTTACACCACCAAAACCCTTGTGACATGTTGAAGCAACTCACTTTAGTGCCCTTGTGATATTGATACCTTATTCAAGCTTTGCATGAAGTCCTTGTAACAAAGAATCAAAGAGCTTGACCTTTGCACTGACATCTGTGTCTTTACCAACCTTTACTATCTTTGCAAGATCACTAGGAATTGAGTGACATAGACCATGTGTCTTTTGACATCAATGAAGAACATTGTGCCAACATAGCTATAAGAAAAGGGTCAAAGTGTGACAATTCGACATCGGTGATCTAGTCTTGAGGATACAATGCTAAGAATCAACAAGAAAGAGAGGGCTGGTACGTCCTAATTGACTTTCTTGTAGTTGCAGTACCATGTGGAGCAACAATGGTTGCTTTGGATTTCTCCATAGAACCCTTAGAAGTGTTCACTATCTCCTTCAACCGAGCTTTCATCTTCTCAACATTCTTTTAAATGTCCTTATATTTCATATTTACGTGATTGGATTCCTCTACATATGAGCCAAATTTGTCCACAGATGGATTTCTTTGCTTGCTCAACATGACTAATACAAAAAACAGTAAGCTCTACTTCAGTTACCTCATATCCAATCTCTAGAACCAAAACTGTTTAGGTTCAACTGCTTCCATAATGTGGTGATCTCTTCTAACCATGAAGGTTATATCATTCTAATACTTTTCAACTACACTTGAAGTAGTTTTGTGCCTTCATTAAATTCTACCTATAATATTCTCAAAGAAACCCCACAACATAGAAACATAGGTTTCAATGTTTCCTAATCTTCTCAAATGTTTTCTTATTTGAATAGCAATTATGTTACACCCCAAATTACGAGGGTACTATTTTCCATTACTAGATAGAGTAAATGTGAATCCTGGAGATGAATTAATGATGCTTATACCTTGTTTTGAATATGAATTTTGTTTCATTTGATGTTATTCTTGGTGAAATACTGCATAAAGGAGAATAGAAGGTTATTGATTTGTGAATAGTCTAACTTTTGAAATGTTTCATGTATACTGCTTGTTTTGAGCATATGACTCCTGTTGTCGTGTGATGGTGTGCAAGTAAAAGGACCATTCCTCTAAGCGGAGGAGAAATATCACTCGGGGAGGAGCTTGGTCGGGTAAATAGTAATGAGTACCAATTGAGCATACACACACATCCTATAGACTGTGTAAGCTAAGTCAATTTAAGTTATGGCTAAGTCATCCATTGGCTTGTTTGTTGACATTAGGAGTCTTATCTTCTTCTGAATGCATGAATAAGTGATGCTTGCCTGTGTAACTGAATATGGAAATATGTTACTGGTTAGGACGTGGGCATGGATACATGTATATAGTATATACATGTATCCATAAGTATATTCATGTCGATGCAAACGTATGAGAGCAAATGGATATGCCGTACGAGTGCATCGATATAAATACATTTATGAATATGTATACGGATAGAAAAATATACAAGCAAATATACATGTATACATACTCACGACCAACCTATCGTATATACGCGAATATGAATAATATTATGTTGACATTACCTCAGAATCTACATATACACATATATACACATATACATAGGTACGTATAATGAATATATGTTGACTGGCTCATAGTATACGTACCTTGTAATTAAATATGTATGTGTGTATACATGTATATATGTAAAGGTAAATATAATTATATATTTAATATTATATAAAATATATATATAATATAGTTTTTACAATATATATATATATGCATATAAGTTCATTTAAATTATTAAATTTAAATATCTATACATAGATATATATTATTTAAATTATATATATGCATATAAGTTCATTTAAATTATTAAATTTAAATATCTATACATAGATATATATTATTTAAATTAAAGTTATACTATATATATATATTAATATAATAAAATAAATATATAAATATATGTTCTTTTGTGATAATGGAATGGAAATCGAATAAAGTTTTAAATGGCACTTTATTTAAATATCATAAAGTGTTGAAAAGAAATCGAAATTTAGAAATAAGAGACTTTATTTTCTCAAAGCTAAATATTTCTTTAAAACTATGGAAGTCGATTAACTCCATGAAGTAAAATAATGTGACTTCAAAATGAATCGAATGCCTGGGCAAAACACGTCATGTTGGAAATATTTCATTTCAAACTATGGGAAACTTTAGAAAAGGAAAATAAAACAAAATGAAGGAAATTCCCGTGAAGTGAAAAATGCGTGACTAAGTTCTCACGCCATGACTAGGTCAAGCAAGTTGGATGAAGTTGAGTATTTGGCTATCAAACCCTATAAAATGGCAACTTGGAATGCAGGCGCACTTGACCTTTTCATCCTTGTTGAATGATCAAAATGAACTGCTGAGTTTATGCGCCTAAAACAGAAAAATGCCTGTAGGTGGCAATAAGTTTTTATTTCACCATGAGCCTTTGATTTAGTCTTCTAATTGCTGTCAATTTCTAGAGTATGATTCATCATTTTATGGATGGAAACCAGCACCATCTCTGAGTTGAAAATTTCTTGTGGTTAGTATTGGCAATTGGCATGCCCGTAAAAGAGGAATTTGTTGGAGGTTGGGGCTGTATAAATAGCCGCACCCTTCCTCATTTGGATATAACTCTCTCTTCTTGTGTTCTACGCATCATCATTGGAGAAATACGCATCTCTTTCTGTGAATCATTATGGTCTTCTTTTGAGAGTAGAAGAATCATATTCTGAGAGCCATCACAATTTCTAAGAAGAATCATTACTTTCTTAGAGCAAAAATCATATAATTTATGTGAGACAATTCGTCAATACATCATCTTAGAAGTCGAATTTCATCTCTTGCAATGGATTGAAGGGGAATTTCTGTGTGAGAAAAGCAGAAAGTGGAAAGAGAGTTTTTCCAAGCTAATTCCAAGTGTTGGAAGTGTTGTGCGAATTACCCGAGTTCAACAACTTTTGGGAAAGGCTTTAATCCAGGCATGGGATATTCTTTTACTATCCAATACACTTTTAATTCTCACATATTTTGAAAAGATTATGTTTTATGGATGTGCTTAAATAAGTTATATGTTCTTGAACTCCGACTGAATGTTCAATATTCACTATAATAGCTTGCATCTAGGGAATATGATGTTTAGAGCTTAAAAGATGCAATTTTACTAAGATAAGTATAAATAAGTCATTCATGGCTGTATTTCTGTGTGAAAGAAAGAATGAGTTGTTTTATGAATTGCTTTACCTATTTGTACTTAGCTAGTAAAATGGATAAAGGTTAAAGGTTGCTTATTATGTGCAACACATTTCTTGTATGATCTCCATATAAGGAGAATATGCTTTAAAGTAGTTACTAAATACTAGGACGGGGATGATAGCATCGGGTCAAGTACAATCTAGAGCTTAAGTTAATAGATTAACTTAGTGAAGCTTGTGTAACTCCTAGGATAAAGATTTCCAGAATGGGAGAGGACTTTGAGTTAGTTGTTATGCTTTTCGTTTCTAGTAGGTTAGTGTGATGTAGGAAGTCTAGGGTACGCTCTACCCCGGAAGGACTAACCTACGCGTAGTGTAAGAAATACTTAATGCAAATCGGCCTTGAGTAGTGTATATGATAGATGACCTTCATTCGAAGTACTGAATGAGAATACATTGGCCAAAGTAGTGAAATGTACAACATCCACTTAGGTGCGAAATAGTTGTCGTATGCACATGACCTAGTTATGTAGGAACACAACACTATGCTCAGTTGGTAATCGTTAAAGGATACCCTACCAATCTCTTCTTCGAAGGGAGGGCCATCTATCTAACGATAAGTGTGCGGGGGAACGCATTATAAGTCTGTGGTTGGCAAAAAAGCACCCGAGTGATGTTTCTCCTCCACAGCAAGCAGCCAATGTACCAAGATTTGAAAGGACAGACTCCTGGACCTTCTTACTACTATTTCTTCTAAAGCTCATTGGAGCTATGTCAGTTAAGGTATGTGTTCTTGTTTCATGTACTTGTGAAGTTATTGTATTGGGATCTTTATTGTAAATTGATATAGCAATATGTTCATGTATTATCAATAAAGAAATGGGAATTTTTTATTGGAATGTCATGATAACACGTTTACAGACTTGACGGATGTAAATTATTTAAAATTTAATTTTACTGAAGGGTCAGGTCCTTACAGGTGGTATCAGAGCTACCCGGTTTAGCACTAGGAACCTATGAGCTCATTACGCAACAATGCGTAAATCTTATCAGAAGATAAAGGTTGAAAAAGTTTTTGTGCCACATTGGCAGGAGAAAAGAATTGAGGGAAAAGCTAAAGGAAGATGAGATTCCTAGTAACTTGTTTAAATTGGGATTAGTTAAGAGTCGTCCATGGAGTGGAACTCCTAAACCAATAACTTATGATCATACTTAGGATTGCGGAAGATTATGCAATCAAGTTATGCAGAAACGTTAGGAAGAATAACTGGAGTATACCTTTATCCAACGAAATAGTTTTATGACTCTAAGGCAGCCAAAAGGAATAAGATAACCCTTGTTATAATAGCAAACTATAGTTGCAAAGAGTCGGGAACTTTTGGATTTAGTGAAAACACTACGAATTTGTGTATGCAATGTCGGCATAAATTAGATTGAATAAGGAAGTCAATGAAGGAAGTGTCCACGGGAGTTGGAGAACTCTTGACATAAAAACTTAATTCTTATGTAAAGATAGGATGTTGCAAGGAAGAAGAAAAGACCAGAATGGTCCGAAATAAAGTAATCAACGAAGTGGACAAGGTTCCACCGACCAAAATCAATCATATTATTGGAGTTTTGATTTAAATATGAAAAAGAGACCAAACAGCTTTGGTATCTCTAGAGGTTAAAAGAGAGAAAGATTCCAAGCATTGGAATTAAGTCACTTGAAAAGTAACTAGGGGATAAAGAAATCTGAAGTGGTAAGTCAGGATGGTTTTACCAGAGGGGAAACATAGATTGGTTAGACTATAAGCTAAACTCACCTTCATGTTTGTGAAAGTCAACATTTGTTTAGAATGTTTGTTACATCCCAAATTGTGACGTTACAATTTACCATTACTAGATAGAGTAAATGTGAATTCTGGAGGTAAATTAATAATGCTTGTACCTTGTTTTCAATATGAATGTTGTTTCATTTGATGTTATTCTTGGTGAAATACTGCATAAAGGAGAATATAATGTTATTGATTTGTGAATAATCTAACTTTTGAAATGTTTCATGTATTCTACTTTGTTTTGAGCATATGACTCCCGTTGTCGTGTCATGATGTGCAGATAAGAGGACCAATCCTCTAGGCAGAGGAGAGATATCACTCGGGGAGGAACTTGGTCGGGTAAATAGTAACGAATAGCAATTGGGCATACACACACATACTATAGACCGAGTAAGCTAAGTCAATTGTTGAAGTTAAGGGTAAGTCATCCGTAGGCTTGTTTAGTATCATTAGGAGTCGTATCTACTTCTGAATGTGTAAATAAGTGATGCTTGCCAGTATAATCTTATATGGAGTAATATTTCTTGTTAGAGGTGGGCAATGTGTATATGTATATATACATATAAATACGGTATGTACAAGTGTCCATAAGTACATTCATGTCGATACAACGTATTAGAGCAGATGGACATGCTATAGGTGTGTGTCGATATAAGTGTATTTATGAATACTTATACATAAAGGAGATATACAAGTATATAAACACATATACGTACCCACAACAAACTAGTTGTATGATTATATTATGACGATATTACCTCAGAATTTACATATACACATATATATACATATACATGAGTACGTATAGTGAAAGTATGCTGACTGGCTCGCAATATACGTACGTATAATTTAAAATGTAAATGTATATACATGTATAGGTATAAAGGTAAATATATTTATATATTTAAATATTATATTAAAATACGTATATAGTATAGTCTTTACAAAATATAGATATGTATACGATATTATTTAAATTATTAATTTAAATAATTATACATAAATATATAACGTAAATTAAAACTATATTATATAAATATTTTAATATGATAAAATATATATATATAGATGTATTTTATAAAAAAAAAGATTTGAAAAACAAATGGAATTTAAATCAACATTTTATTGAATATTCAATCGAGAAATGAGACTAAATCACGAATTTAGGAATATGACGTTTTTCTTTGAAAATGAGTTTCTTTTGAAAATCGAAATCAAATATCTTTATTAATTCGCCAAGTTCAAATATTTCCTGTTGGACTATATCGAAATTATTAAGAGTAAAATAAATTCGAAATAAGAGCCCATGCCCGTTAAAATGGCGAAAGAAGCAAAAACGCACAGGAAGAATCACGCGACTAGGGCAAACGAATAAAAATGGTTGGGTTAAATTCGTGCAGAGCTAAAATGAGATGTGGACGCCATACAACCTGGGAAATAGTCTTGAATTAATTCATCGTTTATCCATCGCTGTTGACGCGCTAAAACCAGGATGTGTCACGATTTTACAAACTTGACATGTGCAAAATGAAAATATCTCACTGCTGTCAGTTAATGGAGGTCGAAATCCTCTCCACAGAGCAACACGTTTCTCGTTTGAAGCATTCCAAGCTCCGTTGGCAGCACAGACGACATAAAAAGGGGAAATAGTTAAGTTTTCCAACACTATATAAAGCCTGCGAATGTTCACTCATAACACACGAAAATACAAATCAGTAATCCGTTCTGTTCATTCAAGAGTGAAGAGCATTTTCTGTTGAAGAGGAATTTATCAATATGAGAGCATTATTTGAGTATTCGTCATTAGTTAAGAAAGACTTTAGTCTTTAGTTTGTTAAGAGAGGTATTCAATTTGTGTTGACAAAAGCACTGTCAGAATCACAACAGCTTGGAACTATCAAATAGCTGAGTTGGGAATTCACAACAGAGCCAGGTGGAAGTCTTGTTGGTGGTAGACTGGAGAATAAGCATTTTTCTTATTTCAAACCAACTGAGGGAAGCTCGTAACAGGCATGTTAAATCTTGTCTTAAATATGTTTACTGCTGTTTCTGTGTTCAAAATTAAGTCTGATTCATGTCTTTTGATTAAAAGGAAAAGAGAGAGAAAATTGGTGTTCTTTGAAATAAATATCAAAAGAGCAAATGTTTATCAGCAAAAGATAATTTGTGAAATAAGATGATAATTGCATGTTCTCTTCTATTGGCTTTTTCTTTCATTAGTGTACGGATTACACTAGGCATCGAAAAGAAAACCGCATAATTTGTATTGACTCTATATATGGAGTATATGCTTGTACATAGCTATTTAATACTAGGGGATGAAATGAGGGTATTTAATAAGTTACCGATCACAACTAGTTGAAGATTAACTTAGTCAAGTTATTAAAAGCTCCTAGGATGAGAAAGTCTCGTATAAGGGAGATAGTTGTGAGTACTTGTTAAATTGTTCTCCATTCTAGTAGTTAGTTTGTTGTAGGAAGTCTAGGGTACAGACTACCCTGATAGATCAACCTATGCGTAGTGTAAGAAAGCCTTAATGCAAATCGGCCCTGAGTAGTGTATATGATAGATGACCTTCATTTGAAGTATTGAATGATAATACTTTGGCCAAAGTAGTGAAATGTACAACATCCACTTAGGTGTGAAATAGTTGAGACTACACTGTCAGTTCATTGTGATCCCGAAGTACATACTAGTTCAAGAGTTTCCGTATGCACAAGACCTAGTTATGTAGGAACACAACACTATGCTCAGTTGGTAATCGTTAAAGGATACCCCACCAATCTCTTCTTCGAAGGGAGGGCCATCTATCTAACGATAGGTGTGCGGGGGACCGCATTATAAGTCCGTGGTTGGTGGAAAAGCGCCCGAGTGATGTTTCTCCTTGTCAGCAAGCGGCCGATGTACCAAGATTTGAAAGGACAGATTCCTGGACCTTCTTACTACTATTTGTTCTAAAGCTCATTGGAGCTATGTTAGTTAAGGTACGTATTCTTGTTTCATGTACTTGTGAAGTTATTATGTTGAAATGGAATCTTTGTTGTATATTAATATGGCAACTTGTTCATGTTTTGTCAATAAAGAAAAAGAAAAATTCTATTGCAATGACATGATTAATACGTTTACATACTTGTAGGATGTAAATTATGAAAATTTTAATTTTACCGAAGGGTTGGGTTGTTACAATGTTCCAAACAGAAAGGGAATACAATGTGGCACTATGTGAAGTTGCAAAGAAAACAATGTTCTAAGTAGGAAAGAACATCAACCAACAAAGTGTTGTGGATATGGAGTACCCTCCACCCAAAAGGATGTTGAAAAGAGAATGGGATTAATGAAGTGTCTCGTAACTTGTAAGTTGTTGATTATTCATTAGATCTCTTGTTGGATGATCCAAGGTATTAAATCTATGGGATAGAAATCAAAGCCAAATTTAACTTTGGGAAAAGTATATTTGAGACAAGGTAAAGGCAATGGAAAGCCAATAGCAAGGAATGACAAATCCTTACAAAAGAAGCAAGAGTTTGCTAGGAGTTCAACTTTGAGTAGATCCAAAGTTGCGTAAACTCTAAGGGGGGAAGGAAAAGAGTGGGTTGACTCGAGTTAAAGTATCCCATTCAACAGCAAAAAAAACGTGGGTATGTTCTCAGTTTGGAGGTACTAATGTCTTCTTCGCAAGTCATGATGATAAATAAGTCATACAGTTTATAATCCAAGAAAAGAGGTATTGGGATTTGCAAAGAAAGTTGAATAATCCCGTACTTCGGATTATTTGATCGAAAGATCAAACAATATTATCTTTTTATATTCATAAAGAAAAAGGTATTAAGATTTATGGAGAAAGATAATCAGAAAGATAAAGGAGTATGAGCAATTATCATCTCATACCTTATATTTATTTGATTGAAAGAATCAAATGAAATTATCATTTGATGCCTATGAAAAAGGATAGGCAGATAATTTGATCATGATAAGAAAGGTCATTGCCTATGAGATTGGCAAGGAAAGGTTTAAGATACTTTTGACTGAAAGAAAGTGTCTCTACATTCCTATACACCTTATATGAGGAAAAGTAGATAACAATGTTATTTCTATACATAAGTAGTAATATGAAATATATTCATGTCGTGAAAATGACTTGACACTGTAAGCTTATTGTGTTAAGTAACTCGAGGATGAAAAAGGTTTAACCATAAGCCATAGAGATGGAATGGAAAATAAGGTAGGATATGACGCTATGCAATGCATCAATTATCTTTATTTGGCTGATCACTTGATCACTTGATCACCATCTTGCTCTTTGATGAAACCCTAGGTTTGTAATAACCTAGCTAGGACATGAAGTTCATTCGAATGAGAAGAGGGAGATCTTAGGATAAAATCTAAACCATTGATTTGGATTAAATAATTGACTACTCCTTAACACCTTGTAGTTGGAATAAATTTACTTGGTTGAGTTGTACATTTGGTCTTGATTGAGATATATAGAGGTAGAGAAACCTATAACATCATACTGATCATCGATTGAGAATCCCAAGAGTTGGAAGGGAATATTAGGATTGTGATTCACCAATGGAAATGTGTATATCATTTGAACTTATGAGATTCTATGAGTGGAAACATAGGTAGAATACCTAGTGAGTTAAAGAAGCTACTCTACGCTCTAGGAAAGAAGTCATCGTATTGACTAGACGATGTTGAGTGGCCTTATATTAAAGAGGATACACTCTCGAAACGTAAACATCCATTGTTATGTCGGGCAATATAACATTTTTTCGTGAAATATTGGGAATTATTATTTGAGTAGAGCATCGAGGTTGTTAGTTGTACTCAAAAGGATGTACCGAAGTTGGAACTCTCCTATATGAGTAAGAGAATCAATGGAACCAATGAGGAATGTTCATGCTTGGTAACTAGGTATGTAATTAAATTTACCATCAACTAGGAATCAATATGACGAAACCAGGATTAACACTCAAAATTAGTACCAAAAATTATCGGGAAAACTTGATTGAGTTAAAAAGATGGATAACATCTTTGAAAAATAATCCAAGGATAGAAGAGATCCAAGATATGGATGTCCTAAGATAAATGAGATTTACCTCAACAAAACTTATAACCATTATTACATGGGAATTAAAAATGGCGTGAGATCGTAAAATAGGTTTTCAACTAGTCAAAGAGTAGACTATTATTGGATGTAAAAGAACCTATGTACCCAAAATTTTGAAGAATTTGGAATGGAACGAGGAAATTAATATCATAGTTAGAACATCAGAACGACAATAGGAATTGTCGGATGAGAAACAACTATAACCTTGGAAAGATAGAGTACGAGGCTGCACGAAGTATGTTAAGGTAATGTTTAGTATACCAGGAAATGAAGACCGAATGTCATCATCAGTAGGACATGTATACTCATGAGATTCCAGAGGAAAAATGATAGAGCAAGAGACAGATCAATCTGTCTATGTTAGTAGAACTGACATAATGTTCTAGTAGACAAACTCATCAATGAAACCAACTATCACTATGTCATCACAGGCACCTTCAATCACTCCACAAATCTTTGGAATAGAATATTTCACATCGGAGATACGATCAACAGATCAACCAAGTTAATGTACACATGTACTAGTTTGTTCAGGATGTTGACCAAACATCTTTGAGGATGTGATTGAATGTTTTCTATTAAAACTCGCCCTTGTTGAATCTCTCTATCACACTAATCACAAAAGAACCATAACATAGTGATTTTTATGAGTGGAAAACCCTGATAGGGTTAAAAAACCAGTAGGAAAAATTGCCTCACTGGCTTAATAAAATCTCACTAATTACAGAGCCTCACTGGCTACACAAAATGCTTCACTGGCAAAGCCTCACTGGCTACAAGTATGCCTCATTGGCAAGGAACCTCACTAGTTACAAGTATGCCTCATTGGCATAACCTTCATGGTCTTAATGATCAATCTCCAATGAAAGAAAATGGTGCAGGAGTACCTAGTTGGTTTCATGCTTCCATGAGGCAATTTTGTCATTTTTGGTTTTGGTAGTGTTCGTCTTTGTAGGTTGCGAGGAGGTTGGTGGGATCAAATTGTTACATTTTGCAAAAGTTGTGAATTCTTGCAAAGGTTGTCATGTAGCAAAAATGCAAAAATGGGAATATGAAGGGTCAAAAGGTGAAAATAATGTAAGAAGTCACATGTTTTCGGTTGGGGAGGCTTGTGTGTGTTTACAAGGCATTTTTGTACATTGGGAAGGTTTTTGGAGTTTGTAATTTTGAATTTGAATCTCGAAGATTATACTTTTCCTGCATTTTTTCATTGTATTTTGTTGCTACAGAGGTCTGTACGGCCTCGTATAGGTTGCTAATTCTCTAAGTTGAATTGGAATTGATGTTGGGGTGAATCTTCTTTCATTTCCAATTTATTTTGTCTTATTTCATTGAGTTTGGATGGTTTTAGAACCAATTTACAAAAAATTGCCTAGAAACCCTGGTTTTGAGGGTTTGAGCACAAAAATAATGTTTTGTGACCCATTCTACCGATGAAAATGCTTGGTAATTGGTGGAATTTGTGCAGGTAATTACTTGGTAATTGGTGGGATGGGTGTAGGTAGGTTGGGAAAATTTGGTTGATGCCCTAGTTGGTTTACTTCATGGTTTTAAGCAAAAGTGATGCATATCAATAGGGTTTTGTAGAAGAGTTGATTTGAGATCATTCTAGGGGATGATAATTGCATGTGCAGACCTAAATTGACATGTCTAAGGTTTTGGAATGGATTTTTGGGATCTGGAGTGTGTATAACCAGACCAGCAAGTGCCTTGTTGTAGGAACCTAATTAGGCCTTGTGGGAAGCGTAGCAACACATTTTAGAGGGTCATGTTCCAAAACAACCCTACCTAGAATTTTGATATGTATTGAAATTTCCAAAATGGTATTTGGAATGGTGATTGGTTTGTGGGTTTGAGGCTTGGGTTTTAGATTGTGCGAGGAAAATCTTGTTTGGAATGCTACAAGGATAGTGGTGAAATTATGAAAGAAACCCATGAAACTAAGGTTCTAAGTTTGAAAGTTTAATTTGTTTAAATTAGTTTTGAATTGATTTTTATTTTTCCTCCCTTCTCTGCATCAAATTTGTATTAGAGCATAGGTCTGATTTGAAGAAGGGAGAGAAAGTGTGAAACAAGAAGGAAAGTGTGAAGCAAAAAGTGAACAAGATGCTTGCAAAGGGAAGTGCAGTCATTTCTAGGTAATTAAAATTGATGAAGGAGTTTCAAGAGGCGCTTTTAGCTAGACTTGCAACATTGGAAACAAAACAAAGAGGAGGTAAGGCTATTGCAGATGAGAGTGACCGAGAGGAAGAGGGTAAGAATGAAAACCCTCAAGGAGGAGTCCAAGGTGATGATGATGAGTTGCACCTAGATGAAAGAAGAATGGTTAAGATGCTGAAGGCTGCCAAGGGAGATATTCCTAAGGTGGAGCTGGATTAGCCAATGTATGGTGGGAAATTGGATGCATAAAAAGTGTTAGGTTGGATTGATGCAATGGACAACTACTTTGAGTATGAGGTAATAGCAGATGATCAAAGGGTGAAGTTTGCTGAAATAAAGGTGCAAGGCCCTGCCCTATCTTGGTGGAATAATGTGCAAGAAGAGAGAGTGAAGAAGAACAAACCCAAAATCAAGTCATGGGACAAAATGGTGTCCAAAAAAAAGAGTCAATTCTTGCCCGGTGACCATGCAATTCAAATATTCTGGAAGTTGCAAAACCTCAAACAAAGGAGATGGATGTCATTGCTTACACAGAGGAGTTTCACAAATTGAGCATTAAAGTAGGTCATGTTGAATACCTCTAACTTTGTCATGAAACAGTTTTGTGTTATTATTGTTGATATCATTATTTTTTACCAAGTCGGCAACTATAAAAGCCATGAACATGAATTTATCCACCATCAAAAATGAGAAAATTATTTTGCATATGACACTATCAACATCAATTAGCATAGCATACCCTTGATATGTCGCTTAGGAAATATAAGATAAATCGACAATCCTTTTAAAAACCTTCAAAAAATGCTTGTGTACCATTAACACCCTCAACACATTCCACAACAAACGAAATAAACTCAATCGATTAATCAATCCAAGCTTCTATCTATGATCTGCATTTTTCTTCATCCTCTCACATCACTCATACGTTCAAGAAAACTTTGAATGCATCTGGTCACAGCATATTCAACATGCCACTCATGAAACACACTTTTTCTTGTGCATATCAATTGCAAGAACCTTGAATGCATTCAATGTTTTGTCTACAAAATGTTTTCAAAGCAGATGGTTGCCAAACTGTTCTTTAACTACTAATAAATCCCAAAATACATTTGTTCCAACATTTGAATTAGTATTCTCTATTTTAAAACCCGTGGCTAGCTGGTATTTCAACGTTAAGCAAGAAGCATTGTTTTTGAAAACCCAATGATAATGGTGTAGGGCACCATGGCTCTTAAATGTTGCAAGTGTTAGTTGTGTGATGAGAAGTCATTTTTTTGCTTATAATAAGGTCTTAAAGACCATTTCTTAGGTTTGTAGGTGGTTTGAATTCTGCACTTTTTGGGAAGTTGAAAATCAGGTTGGGGTCGGTTGGTTGTCTTTGGGAAAGCTTTATATTCGATGTGCAACTGTATTGTATATCCCTTTCACATCCAAAAATCTATGCATAGTATTTTGTGTTTTCCTACGACAGTTCTTTTTTTTTTGTCTGTATAGGACAGAAGTGCAACACGCTGTCATCCTACAATATCCAAAAGACCTCTATACAATGCACTTTTTGTTTCCAATGTCTAAAGAGCCTAGATAATTTTTTTACTCTTAATAACACACATTTAGCTAATTAATACGTAAGCTTAAAAGTCGTAGTTATCTAAAGGCTTACTCGAGTGGAGGGTTGGAATTTGGATCCTCGAAGTATTTCATTATCGTTCAAAGAGGTTCACTTTTTATACTCTATATAAGGAAATACAGGTAGCCATAGCATTCTTGCGATCGTATAAGCAAATATAGGGCTTCTTCTTCAACATGTATCCAACAAAAGTAATGAAGAGAAATTAATAGGTTTCAAATTCTTAACTCTCACTTGAAGTAATTGGGTGTTGAATTCTTTGGCCAAAGTAGTGTAAGTAGCCACTGTTTACACTGTTAATTGATTGTGATCTGGTTAGACATTATAGTTTGGGTTTCTCATACTCGTAGGTAGAAGATACAGTATGCTTAAGTTTTAGGTTGTTGGACACGACAACAAGCTTAGGGAAGGCTAGTATTATGGGGTTATGCAACCAATCTCTCAGTCGGAGGGTAGGGCCATCTTACCTGATAGGTAGATGTACAGGGGACCACAGGGAGTCCGTGGTTGGTGGAAAAATGCTTGAGTTTATATGGAAAGATGTAAACATGAATGTTGTACTTGAGTTTAATATTCAATATGAAATCAATGTTATGGAAAGAGTTCCCAAATTACGATGGAATGCAATGTAAGTTTGAAATAGTGTTTAATTCATATGTCCATGTAATTTACATTTTGGAAAAGAAAAATTTATTGTTATGTTATGGCATTATGGTTTATTCACTTGTGGGTTAAAACTTAGGATGGTGCGTTGCATGAGAAGTATTTTTTCTTTATCTTTTGTTTTCTCGTTTGGTGCTGAGAGATTTTAAGAATACATTTGTGAAGTTTGATTTTTGGAGACAGGTAAGAAATTTGTTGATGAACTCAATATGGACTCTTGTACAATGAGTTTGAGACTATCATCGAGAATTATGCCCTTATGAGTGTCAAGAGACAACTTGATGGAGCCCTATTATTGTAAATCTCAATATGGATTGTTATCCAATAATTTGGGGTATGTGTTTTGAGTGTTGAATTAGATGGAAGTCCCAAAAAATGCTCAAGAATTCACGTCAGAGCTACTTCTTTACGAGGGTCATGAGGTAGCTTGATGAAGTTCAACTTAATTCAACACTTGTTTCTTCAAAATATCTTCTCATGAATTTGAATTTATGTAATCAAGAATTTTTCATATGTAAGCCTTGAGGGGGGCCCTTAGGAAGGTGAATTAGAGCTTTCAAGTATACTCTTGTAGGAATAATGTAATAAAGGGAGGGGGGGTGGTGTTAGTGTAGCAATTGAGTGTTACATTGTTTAGCTTATGTGATTTTGTAATTTGATCTACTATTTGTTGAGTTGAAACTGAAAACCATCACACAAACACAATAACACCAAATTTATATGGAAAACCCAATAAGGGAAAAACCACGGTGACGATTAAGTCTCACTGTAGAGAATATCAAAACCGATTAGAAGAGGCTCACAGCCTGAGAAACAAGGCTCATTGTTCGAAACAAGGACTCATTGTCCAACAGGGCTAACAACTCGGAGAGCTCACTTGCATAGAGATACAAAGAAGATTTATAAGACTTGTCACAGAGAGAGGACAATGTCAGTACAACAAAGGATTCCACCATAATTTGCTCAATCCAACAAAATTAATGTGACCCAATACTTAAGTTAAAATCGTAACATGCGTGCTCATCTTTGGAGGTCACTTGAGAAGGCTTTAAAATTTAATTGCTCTTGTACAATTCCTAAATTTGAGAGCATTCATAATCTAGACTCATCAACTGCAAATATACCCTGATTTGTAAACATAATTAGTGTTGTCCCCATTGAATGTTCTTAATATAAAATTCCCTAATGTACTACTTCCCAAAGAAAACATAGCATATGGTATTGAGGGCTGATAAAAAACAAATTTGCAACTATGCTTACATTGGCACATAGAAATGTTGGGGAAGTTTGAATGAATATTTACAAAAAAAAAAAAAAACTTGGTAAGCGAGTAGGTGTGAATCTGATAAGGTAAATAACATGTTTTTAGAAAATTTTGCAAATTGTGTTGATAGTTACACACCATATTAGTAGAATAGTGAGTATGAGGTTTATAATGATCAAAACTACCCGTATTGTTGTGCGCAAGGCATTGCTTATTTTGAAGGAGAAGTGAAGAATTGTAGTCAAAATGCCTTGCAATATGCCCAACAAGGGATAATCAGATGTTTATTTAGTTAGAACTCGCACAACATTGTATGAAACATGTCAAAGGTAGTAAAAATATAAATTGCAAATCCAAAACTTCTCGTACAGTCATGGTGTGTGCTGATGAGTGGCTAGGGTTTGTATTAGTGAAAACAAGCATTGGCATATCAATGTTTTTGCCAAAGATAGAGAACAAACTTTGGATTTTGAAAATTGAAAGAATAGTTCATTGGCATAAAACGCAAAGTTTTGAAGTTTAGACAGGCTCTTGATGACACACACTTATAAGCCAAAATAAGGTTTAGAAAAAGAAAAGTTGTGAATCCATATATAGGCGTGTGTGCGCCTAATTGTGAGAATTTAAAAAAAAAGAATTTTTTGACAAAGGTGAGCCTAGTAAGATGGTTGATTATCAGTGAGACTATCTGCCAGGTCAATTTCCTTTGTGTCGTATCTTCTTCAACACCTAAAGTCCTTAGAACGTTAGAGGGTCTAAAACTTGCACTAGTGCACACACTATTACTTGAAATAGTAACCTCCTTGAGAAACATTGGCAAGCTCTCCCTTTCAACATATGCAAAAGAAATATTTACAATCGAAACATACCTATCAAGGAAAATGGATAGGGAAAAAAAAGTAAAGAATATTTGTGAATGTTTCAACAAGATGGGCCTCACTTAGCCAACTGAATTATTTGTCTGAGTTTTCGTTCGCATACTCCCAATTAACAAGAAATTGATGTGGGATACCATTTTAAATTAAAAAATAACGTTAGTTTGGAGTGTTATCAGTTTGCAAATTTCCTAGCTGTAACAAAATAAAATAAATTCTGAGAGTGCCTATAAATTTCTAGATATATTTTTCCCCGCCGAAGTTTATTTCTATTTATTTCACTATTTTCTCCTTAAAACTTTGTTATTAAGGTTTTTACAGACCAATGAAAAAATTGTGTGCAATGGAGGGCAGTTACTCTATTTTTTGAAAAAAAAACAAACTGCCTAGGAAATGACAAAAATGGCTCACTTTTAATTTATACAGGTGTGGAGATGGAAGTGTGTATTTGTTATCACGGAATCTAGCAGCGCTCGTTCCACGGATAACCCCCCTAAGAAACTTGTCCGTTTCCTAGGATTCGTGAAGTTCAAGTACGCATAACGAAGTGATTTTCAAGCCACCTAGAAATGCGTTCCAAAGCCTTGAGTAGTCAATTCGAGCATCCCCCCATGTTCGCCTCGCGAAGACCTTTGAAACAAGCCCCTTCGCGAAGTCTCATTGTTCGTGCTTAGCGAATTGCGAAAAATGCAGTTGCACTAAAAAAGTGCGCTCCTGCTCTTAAGCCAAAATTTGGCTAAGTATGAAAAGTGCAGGGGCACTAATTTTTAGCGCCCCTGCATGAAAGTGAATTTCCAAAAATGTAATAGCGCTAAATTTTAGCGCTATTACACTTTTTCCTGACACTTGAACTTTTTCTGGCTCTGGCACGTTTCTTCATGTTTTTCGCATTTTTCGTCAATCGTGCCACTTTTCGTACCTAAATTTATTGCTCGACTTGAGTTAGGTTTTCAATTTTCTCTTTTACTTAAAAGTGTTTTATTTCGCCATTTTCATTGTTTATGATCTTTGTTCTTCCTCTCTTCATGTTGGTCGAGTTCTCCTCAAACTGCAAACACGTTTTTGAGAATTTCGACATTCCTCTCCAGCAATCTTTGCGTTTCATCTTGGTAAGTCGATTACCCTTGCTTTCTCTCCTTTTTCTTTCATTCCTTTGTATATGTTTTAGGATTTACATATGCGTTTCTCTACATTTTTCTTCCCACGCGTTTTTGTTTTCTCCATCACACGTTTTCTCCTTCTCCCTTCGCGTTTTGGATCTTGCATATTCTTGACTTGCCTCCTTTCCAAGGCGTTTTTGCGTGGCTTTCTCCTCTTACCCTCACGCGATGGAACTCTTGCGTTTTGTTTTCAACGCATTCCTCTTGCTTTTCACTCTAACGTTTTTGTGCTAACGCATTTCCTTGTCGCCCTCTCTATAATGCTTTGGTGCGAACATTGAGAAATCTCTTGTTTTCAAAGAGGGTTTCTTTGGCTCTTGAACACTTTTACAATGGTGATGAAACGAATTTCAATGGAAACTCCATGCAAACAAACAATTTGCAAACCCCAAGCGCCGTTTTCATGCACCGTTACATCTGTTTTACAAAATCATGTCTCAGATGCAGAAGCGCTAAAATTTAGCGCCCTGACATGTTGAACATGTTGAAATAGAATCTAACTCTGAGAAATGCAGGAGCGCTATTTTTTAGCGCGACTGCATCAAAGATTGAAATCTCCAAAAATGTAAGGGCGCTGAATTTTAGCGCCCTTACGCTTTTTACAATTTTTTCCATATGAACTTTCAAACTCGTGTGATTTCCCCCTGAACCTTGTTCCTTCCTTTTTGTGCATCGTTTTGCGTGCCTTGTCATTCGCTCCACGCTTTCCCATCATTGTTGCTCGTTTCGCACATCCCCATGCTACCTAACGACTAATGTTTGTTTTGACTCAACACCTTGCAGTCTCATTTCAAAGATTTTCAAAGTCTGAGTTATCAAAGTTCCAGTTGTTTCTGATGACTATCGGTAAACCTTCGTCTTCTTTGAAAGCAAAAGGAAAAATGAAGTACAAATATCAAGGTGTTTATCCGCCGACCGTAGTGGTCTCCAAGGTGGAAGAGATAAAAGACACGGAGGTTGGTCATCAGGACTTGGTTGATTTTGCGAAGCAAACAGAGACGAAGCCTCTTCCTGATCCAATGAGAGCAATTGCACACATCAACCTTCATTTGGTAGCAATGTTCCCTATAGCCGCACACAATACAGAGTTTGTTCTTCAAGTGGTGTCTCACTACATCAGAGAAAGTAGAAGTGTGATCGATTCTTCTGGGCAAGAGATTCTAAGACTCGACCCTGATTTCTTTGACATTGTGTTTAAGGTTCCTCAAATGGAAAAATACATTGATATTTCTATATCAAAAGCACAAGAGGTCTTTGACGCTGATCCCAATAAGGCTAAAAACCTGATAAATGCTCAATGGTTAAAGAAGCCTAGGCAATCTGTTTTTAGATGGCCAAAGGGACTCCTGCGAAGCGATTTCAAGGATGACGTCAAAGATATGATCACATTTTTAAGCAGAGTGAAAGGCTTGCCAGAATCGTCCACTTTTCACGATTGGATGTATGAATACATCAGGATTATAAGAAGACAAAAGGTGCACATTGACTGGGGCAAACAGATAAGTGATGAAATACATGAGATCAGTGATGAAATACATGAGCAGTTGATCAATGCTCCTTCTACATTGAAATTCTATATGACTTCTTACCTGGTGTACGCGGCGGCTGTAATGAGACAATTCCCAGGTTTATCTACAAAAGGGAATCGGATGATGGTACCTGTGTACAGATTTTTCTATCAATTGGAACTGAAGGAAAGCTTTCATCACTTCAGGCGGGTCACAGATGCTTTCTTTGCGCCTTTGCTTTTAAATTTTGACCCAGGTCTTGAAATAAGGAGAGTATATGATAGGCATATCAGGTGGTAAGTAAAGTTGGATGCCTATTTCTTCAATTCCCAACGTTTACTTACTTGAGAGTAGGGTGCTACACTGGCTGTCCTTACATGCTGCCACGTTATCCTTCGGATAAGTGGGTTCTCATGGAAACATGAAGACAATTGATGTCAGTGCAAAAAGAACGAAGAAACAACCACAAGCGTGGATTCAAGTTCCCACTGACCATTGGCCGGTACACTATCCCAACTGCACAAAAGGCTAAGTTTGTTTATGCTGAAATGCAAATCATGACAATCAAGACCTACAAGTATAGGTTTGATTTTGATTACCGAGATGTCAGAAAAAGATTACAAAAAGGTCATCATCACAAGTACCGTTTTGAGGACATTTGGGCTGATTGCAGAGATGAAGAAGCCATTCGCAAAATGGACTATTGCAGGTTGACTGTTCAGCAGATCAGAGACCTTGATATCGCTGACCTACCAGAGGATTTTGCAGATCTTGGTGATATCATGAATGCTGTCTATGATGAGAAAGAAATTGCTAAAAGGTCGTTGCCTGCAATTCAATGGTCTAGGAAAGAAATTACCAGCATAAGAGAGAGATTGAAGCCAATCCTAGCCAACATTGCAGAATGGCTACATAAGCATGGTTATGAAATGAAAAGTTTCATAACAGACTCGGAAGGAGAAGAATCCGAAGCAGAAGCTCGCCAACAGCAAGAACTCCGCAACAAAAATAAATCAGCGGCTGTTCCCACTTCTTCGCGAAGAGGTCCTAGGATCATGTTCACTGTTGGCAAGAAAGATACCCAGTCCGTCCTAGAGACAGAAATCACGGAATCCAATCCACCTCGCTATAAAGGTAAAAAATCTATCCTAGAGGAGGTAGATTTTGATGAAGAAGGAACTTCAAGTGATCAATCCTCTGAAGATGAAGACTCAGCAAAAGCAGACTCCGATGCAGAAGAAGTTTTGAAAGCGGGCAAGAGTTTGAAGAGGATTCCGAAGAAGGATATTAAGGTGATTTTGAAGGTGAACTAGAATCAGAGAGACAAGAGGGTGATCAACAGGAACCCGGGCATGATCAAGAAATAACTACTTCTCCTCCTGAGAATGAAGTTGAGGAAGTTCCTAGAACGTCATCGCCTGTGACTTCCAATGTTCTTCATACCCCTCCAAATTCAAGAACTCCTCCACCTCCTGTTCCCTCGTCACCTATTCCTACCACATGCATTCCTGTAGCTGAGATATCCACTATCCCTGCAGCATCAACCCCGCTTGATACTCCCTCAGTGACAAGCATCCATACGGTTGATATACTGTCAAGCCCTCCATCGTCCATTCCTAGCCTGTCTTCACCAACGTATGATATCACTTCTGAAAATAATTCAATCGTTTCATGAATGAGTCAATGCGTGATCAGCTCAATGTGCAAACTTCAGGAGCAATGATGACAAACACTTCTCCTATTGTCACGATACCCATGGTAACTTAAGACGTGACAATAACTTCAGAAGTAACGATGACGACTGAATTGACACTGAATCCAGAAGTTCACACCTCCTTTCTTCCCCCTTCGCTAATATCTCAAGTGTCGAAGCGTAAAAAGCAAATGATTTCTCCGGAGGAGGTCGACCTCGAAGAGATAGTCCTTCAAAAGGCTAAAGGGAAGAAAAAGGCAAAGGTATACTCAAGGCTGAACGTTGATAAGTCTGGCCACAAGTATGCAGAGATTGGCATACCACCGCATGAAGAAGGTGATGTCAACATGGAAGACTACATGGTGACAAAGGTCCAGCTTGGCAAGGTTACCAATGAAAGTGCGAAAGCCGATGCACAAGTGACATTGGATATCTTCGCTGGAAGACTGGATAAAGTAGAGCAAGCTCGCAATATGTACAAATAGAGGGCAGAGCATTATGCCACTATTGTAAAGAGACTTGCAGGGTCTCCAAGTAATGCACAACCGTTGACAGTGGTAAGTATTGAAGACCCAGCTGTCAAGAAAGCTGAGAAGTTCGCCTCCAAAGGCAGAGTGTTGTATGATTTTGTTGAGAAGATCATTGAACACGGATCTCAGATCATAATTGCTGTGCATGAGAAAACTACCTTGTTGGCCAAGCTCACCACAGAGCTTGATAAAGAAAAAAAGTGTACTTTCCCACGAGCGTAGAGACATGGAGAAATGCTTGTTGTCATGGTCGGAAATGAAAAAGGTAAAGCTCAATAAATTGGTGGAGGTTGGGGTAATTCCTGACAAAGAAAAGTTCATTGAGGTAAGAGAATCCTTGAAACACCGAATTCAAGTAATTCAAACTCTTACGGAGGATCTCCACCAAGTACAGGAAGATGTCGAAGGACATCCTGCTATTCTTGAAAAAGGTATCAAAGAGTTGCCCGGTCAACTTCTTGAGGAGAATCGTATCTTCCTGCCGGCCACAGAAATATCTCAGATCTTCAAAGAAGCCATCATGAAATTGATTGACAGTTCAGACTTTTCAGAAGCCTCACTGAACGTCATTTGTGATACAAGGCTCACATTGGATAACCTGAGAACGCATCTTGACAGGTGCAAGAAGGTTCACTCATCTGCCATGAGATCGATCACGAGAATTCACACCATTGTGGATTACACCGTTGGTCCAGATGAGAAGTTCGTGCAAGAGACCAGGAGGAAATATGAAGACTTCTGCGCCCAAGGCAAAGAATCATGAGGAAACTTCCAGTTCTCCAGTGTTAGACATTTCCGGTGCATCCCTCTATGCATTTTGTAAATATTTGTTGACATCTTAAAATGTCTTTTTGTAAATTGTAATTACACCAAGCTCGAAGATGTAATCTTTTGAAAACAAATTACACTTTGGTCAAAGTTAGGTGAGATCTCCTAAAATCTCTCACCTAACTTTCCTTAATTTCCTCAATTAGTTTTCTAATTTTGCTCATCCCTCTTTCTATATAATGTGAGGGATTTCCATTGTAAAGTTTATCCTTTAGTATTTTGCAACGAAGTGCTGCCCTTTTTGAAGCAAAATTGTGAAACTTTGCGTTCATGCTTTGTGAATGGAATTCGATCAATAAAGAAGAAGATTGCAAGCCAAACTTTGCGTTGGATTCGATACTTTTATGAATTGATCTTATTTGGTGGTAATTAGGTGATGAAATCTGAAGGACTCTAAGTGATTTATGTAAACTTTGTGTTGCATCTATTATTTAGATTTGCATTTGTGTTTTTGTTTATCTTTCGGTTGAATAATCTACAAGACTTTGTGCTTGTAATTATTCACGCTCTTTGGATACTATTGTTGAATGATCTACAAGACTTTGTGCTTGTAATTGTTCATGCTCTTTGATAATTTGGTTGGATGATCTACAAGACTTTGCGCTTGTAATTGTTCATGTTGTTCGAGGAATTGCTGCGTCTAAGAAGACTTTGTGCTTCTAACGTGACAAACGATACATTTTTCTCAGATCCACCATTGAAAAAGCTACGGAACGACTTTGTGCCTTCCTGAGCTTTCCCTTTTACTTTATTTGTTTATTGTTAATTACTTCTGGTATCTCTACGCTTTGCTTTGACAAGATAGAGGTATTGGTATTTCTGCTAGTTGATCGTTTAAAGTTGTTAAGAATTGTGAACTTCCAACAGTGAAGCATTGTAAACATCTTCTTTGAAAAAAGAGAGAAGGATGAATGTAACACACCCCTCCACTTCGTAAGTTTTGTGTACATTTTGTAATTACTTGTTTGTTTTACTATCGCTTCTGTCAGCAGTAAGAAGGGCGCCTTCCCTTTCCGAGAGGAGAGATTTACATCTCACATAGCTGTGGCTGAAGTCCAAGTTGTGTAATCTATCGAAAAGTTGATTACATAATTTTCACCCAACAGTATTATCAAAAACTATCTATTTTAATTTACAGTTGTCAAAATTGCATGAGTAGATTCATGCAACTACGTGTAGGTGGAGTTGTTTTTTTAAAGAATAGTGTTGTATTGTTTGCGAAACAACTATCAAAAAATGTTAAACCAAGGCAGTCTAAAAGGTAAAACACTACCAAATATTTGAATATGTAGTGGCGACAAACAATGATTTTATGATTTTTATAGCTGTGGATTGAATACAAAAAGAGTAGTAAACATAGAAACTCCATATAGATCAAATTGCATGGAAATAGTTAACTTGTGGATACATTATAGTGTGCTTTGCGTGTGTGCCACATTGAGAAGGAACCTTTGGAAGCGATTGAGATAATTTTTGTCCTAGCTAGTTATGGCTTCCACACTATTCTCAATGCAATAGTCTTGGCAAGAACCAGAGAAAAACATACTTGGATAGAGATAAAATGAGGAGAGTATTGTGAAATACCAGAAGTTCTGCAGATAGGGAACAAAATAGATAAACCAAAACAAATCTCCCTACACCTTCCACTTCAATCTTTTGGAGCTTCTAAACCAAAATATTAGTTACGAGTTAAAATTTATTTTCAGGCGTGAGGTGAGGAACGTTTCAACTGCCTGATGAGAGAAGTTTCTCAGAGGAAGTTGAAAAAAAATGATGGCGTACTAATTTTTACTTTTCTTCATTAAATATTTGGTGTTGAAGCCCACGAGACAGCTGTGGAATTAAATCTTTGGGGTTGAAACCCCCCATATAGTTGCAGATTGGTACCTTTTTTAGGTGGAGTAAATTATTGAGAGAACTTGAACACTTCATCTCCCTTAGGATGTTTTATACTTTTATTATTATTATTCATTGGGAAAACCAGTAGAGAAAAATGTTACAAGTGTTGAATATGTATGTACGTCATCTCTTCCACTGCCAATAAAGAGTAGATGTTTGATAGGAAGCAAACTGGAGAGTCTGCAAAACTTTTCTTGAAATATGAGAAGATAAGACTTGACTACACTTGCCAGACTTGTTGTGTAAACAGAGGCAACCGTGAGAAAAAATGAATAAACAATTTTTGTACAATTTCTACAATAAATGTTTATGTGATTAGGAAAAAGAGATGCAAGCAACATAAAAAAAAAGGGGATGACTTGGGTCCACAAAGCGTACACACATTTTTGCTAGAAATAGGAGAAAATGAGTTATTTTCTTTCGAGTGGACTTGTAAACAAAGGCAACGATGAGTTATGTTATTTTTTTGCGGAAATTTAGAATATGCTAGGAATTTGTAATTTATTAATTAAATGAAAGTAGTAGTGTTATGAACAATGATCTTTTATCTGATGATTATATGTGAACTTGAAGATGTCATTATGAGACATAAGAATTTTATTCTTTTGATTTTTTTTATCTTGACATATTCTTTTTATAATTCATCAAAATTTTATGATTTGCATGAATGTTATTTTTGAATATATGTCGGTTTTTAGATATAAACTTATTTTATAAGCTAAAAGCATTAAAATATGAGATTGCAAATTGTTTTATTTAGAGGTTGCATCCTCCATAAATATTATTGTCTTTGTGTGATTTACACAAGTCAAGAAAATAGAGTATTAGTCATATTGAAGATTTATAAGTAATTCATTTTTGCAAATATAGTTGTAGTTATTTGGGTTTATTACCTAGATTTTAGAATCTTGAGCAAAACATTACTTTTTTGGTGAATTTTTTCTGGCTGAAAAGAAATAAATAAGTAGCCTTCCTCCTGTAGATTTTTGTTTGTATGTGTAAAGTTTCCACCTTTACTTCTAGATTATATTGACCCAACAAAGATGTGGCAGGGCCACAAAGAAGAGTGTCCTAGATAATATAATTGGTGATTCCTATGATTGATTATATTCACATCAAAAATATGATCGATATGTTATTCTCCATTTGCATTTTAATTTAGTTTATGATACTTTCAATCTTTGTATATGATGCGGCAAATTAAATTTGTTGTTTCATATGCTCCCATTATTTATTCTGAAAGAAAGACAAACCAACTTAAAGACCAACAATTTATTCATCCATCATCATGAAAAAAGTAATCGCCTAAGAGTTTAGGAGGATGTCAGGTACATACCTTATCACATTAACCTCCAAAAAACAAAATTGATGATCTTTGTGTCTACTCTTGTCTTGGACTGTGTATAGTGAAAAATACAAGAGTTAATCCATCATGCCTTATGAAATACTTGTGTCCAAAAATCTTATGAAGCAAGGAATGATTTCTCTTCGCAAAATAGAAGAAGAAAAATATGTATAATGAAGGCAGTGGGAGTTGTTAGAGCCTATAGTGATGAAATAGTGTGAGTATTGCGTATAATTTAGGTATAATATTCTACTACTTAGTATACTGATAATTTTTTCCTAAGGGAGGCATGTTTCTAGATACTGTGGTGTTGTTAGTTAGAGTTAGCTTAGGAACCTTATGATTGGAGTTGTACTTGGTACCACTAAACAAGTTCAGGTGATGTTGGTATCTCAAAAGGGTTAGATAATGTAAGAAAATTGGTTAAGTCACTTGATGAGTTTAAATTGAAAGACTGAGGATCCTGAAGCTAGGTTGCACATGAGTTCAATATGGACTTGATGAAGAGCTTATTTAAAGATTTGGAGTTGTAACACCACATGAAGAGGAACAATATCATACACCACTCTCGGTTAGGTCCACTAATTTCTTGGCAATTCAAAATATAAGGACCCAAAAGATAAACTTAACTGTCTTGTTTTCTTCATGAAATTGGGTAGATTTCTGTTTTACTAGTTAAATGTATGGAGCCATTATTTCACATATCGTGTTTGATACTGTATTTTTGATAGATGAAGAAGAGATTACATACAAATATCAAATCCCTTAGTCTTAGTGCTAAGATTGGTTCATGGGTTATTTTATGAGGTCGTGGATAGGGCAAAGGAGGAAATACAATCCAATATACAAAATAATTGCAAATGAATCCCTACTGCTTGAATCCCTTTATCTCTTATAGTCCATCATTCAAGGAGGACGCAAAAATGATTACAAATTTATTAAAAAACATTTCAACATTCGTTGTTCATGATAAGGTTTAATGTCGTCAATTGCATCCGATGGAACTTCACATTACATACAACTTCCCCTTTAGATAAATGAATATAATTATGTTGTTTAATCCAAACCAGCTTTTACCACTTGGCTTACCTAATTCCTGAACTGTTGATTCCAATTTTCTCATAGATTTGTGTATGTTGCAGATACATCTACGCACTGCACTCACTTCCCACAAAAATACACAATGATGTTAGTCATTGGGACGTTATACCTATTGTGTATTGTTAGTGTAATGCCTTTGCCAGCCTGCACCCTCGTCCATAATCATTCAAGCAAGTTGTGTTTGAACCAAAAAAACCCTCTTTCTTGAGGATGGTTTCATTGAATTTGGATCTTTGGGAATTGCTAAAAGAACTCTCTGTATAAATATCTCTCAAAGAACTCTTCTACGAATCTCAGAGTAAACTCCATTCTTACAAACATGTGGTTACTTTGCAAAGAGGCCATTCTCATCATGGAGGCTCTCATTGCTTCTTGATTGCACCGGCAAGCTACTGTGCTTCTATGCTTGCGAGCAACAACTTTCAAAGATTTTACATTGAGAATATGATTTCTATTTTGTTAGCATATTGTTCTTTTCATCATTTTATATTTATTTCCAATATGTTTGCTAAGGTTGTCTGTGGAGGTTGGAACACCAATAAAAGGGTTTGACTGAGACAAACTCCTATAGAGCCACGTAAACCCTTCTCTTTGGTCTTATGTGTGTACATATAGGTGGAAGAGCTGCTTGGAGAAGGCTTGGATTTCATATAACATTTTTGGTGACATACTGAACTCCTCTTTGTCCATTGGATTTAAGTTCCTCTTAGTCGTTTTCATTCTTATCACTCTAATCACTCTATATTCATTGTGCGATTGTATTGTAAATCCCTTTCACATCCAACAATCGGTTGTTACAGTATTTTGTGTTTTCCTATGACAATTCTTGTTTTTTGTCCGCATAGGACACTAGTGCAACACGCTGTTATCCTACAACCCCTGTATTGCATATCGCTTTCACGTCCAAAAAACTATGTAGCTTATTTTTTTGTTTTTCTTCGACAACTCTTGTTTTCTATCCATATAGGACATTAGTGTGACGCATTGTCATGCTACATGCAGTACACGTTAGTCCTATAGAAAGTTGTTGAAGTTGTCCAAAAGACCTCTATACAATGTATTTTTTGTTTCTAATGTCTAATGAGTCTAGATAATTTTTTTACTCTTCATAACACACATTTAGGTAATTAATAGGTAAGCTTAAAGGTCGTAGTTACCTGAAGGCTTACTCGAGTGGAGGGTTGGAATTTGAATCCTCGAAGGATTTCATTATCCTTCGTAGAGGTTCACTTTTTACACTCTAGATAATGAAAGACAGGGAGCGATAGCATTCTTGCCATCGTATAAGCAAATATAGGACTTATTCTTCGACAAATATCCAACAAAATTAATTTACAAAAATTAATAGGTTTCAAATTTTTAACTGTCACTTGAAGTAACAAGGTGTTGAATTCTTTGGCTAAAGTAGTGTAAGTTGCCAATGTTTACACTATTGATTCATTGTGATCTAGTTAGACATTATAGTTTGGGATTGTCATACTTGTAGGTAGAAGCTACTATATGATTAAGTTTTAGTTTGTAGGACTCAACACCAAGCTTAGGGAAGGCTTGTATTATGGGGTTATTCAACCAATCTCTCAGTCGGAGGGTAGGGCCATCTTACTTGATAGGTAGATGTGCGGGGAACCATCTGGAAATCATGGGACCATAGAGAGTGCATGGTTGGCATAAAAACACTTGATTGATGCTTCTTCTCATCAGTTGGCGGCCAAAGATTTGTATCCGTGTAGATGGAAAGATGTAAATATGAATGTTGTACTTGAGTTTATTCAATATGAAATCAATGTAATGGAAAGATTTGTGAAATTACGATGGAATGCAATGGAAGTTTGAAATAGTGTTTAAATGTCATATGTCCATGTAATTTACATTTTGGAAAAGAATTTTTTTTTTTATGTTATGGCATCATGGTTTATTCACTTGTGGGTTAAGACTTAGGAAACTTTTGGAGTAGAACTTTGGGCATGTTAGGCACCGAAGGATGGAGGAATTTCCATCATCGCAAGTCATCTTCTCACTTTGAGATGGTGCACTGCATGAGAAGCTTGCGTTATCTTTTTTTTTCTCTTTTGGTGCTGATGGATTTTAAGAATACATTTATTGTAAAGTTTGATTCTTTGAGATAGGTAAGAGATTTGGTGTTGAACTCAGTATGGACTCTTTTCTTGCAAGTTTACAAGAGTATGATCGAGAAGCATACCTTTATGAGTGTCAAGAGACAACTTGATGGAGCCCTTTTATTGTAAAGCTTAATATGGATTGTTATCCAATAATTTGGGGTCTATGATTTGAGTGTTCAACAAGATGGAAGTCCCATAAAAAACTCAACAATTCACATTGGAGCTACATTTTTACGAGGGTCACGAGGCAGCTTCATGGAGTTCAACTTAATTCAACATTTGTTTCTTCAAAATATGTTCTGATGAATTTGAATTTATGTAATCAATAAATATAAACCTTAATTCATTCACCAGAACTAATCCTTAACCCTACTTAACAGATTAAACATTATATACTAGTGCAGAAACTGAAAACCATCACACAAACACAATAACACCATATTTACGTGGAAATGCATATAAGGGAAAAACTATGGCGAGGATAAACTCACACTATAGAGAATATTAAAACCAATTACAAGAGGCTCACTGCTTGAGAAACAAGGCTCACTACCAAAACAAGGACTCACTGTCCAATAGGGCTAGCATCCCGGAGGGTTCACTGCCATAGAGATACAAAGAAGATACAAAAGACTTGTCTTAGAGAGGATAATCTCAATGCAACAAAGGATTCCACCATAATTCGCTCAATCCAACAAAATTAATGTGACCCAATATTTAAGTTAAAATCCTAAAATGCGTGACCCAATATTCCATAGCCTCTCGTCCTTTTCAGTCGCAGTGACCTCTTCCACTAATGCAGTTTTAAAATTATTTGTCTCTTGGAGGCATTTTATAGAGTCAATGATGAGAAGGCTTCCCTTAATCATTGATTCCTTGAAATCATCTACAACCCTGCTTAAGCTTTGAGAAATTTTAATTTTAGTCAAGGCCTCCTTTCCAACTACAGTGAGTGATTCTACAGAAGAATTGATCTCTCAACCATTCTGGTTGCAGATACCTGAAAAATCTAAACGTCAACATCCATAGTAGGAGGACCAAGGTCTACTTTGTTCACTTCAAATTCACTTTCAGTTGCTTGAGAAACATCCCTCTGCACTGAAGGGTGCACAATTTCTATTTGGAGTCTCCCTGATTCCGTATCATCTATCAACCTAGCATTAGTCTTTAACTTCTTATACCAGGTTCTCTATTAATTCAATATATAGCGGGTCTAACTCAGACCCATCTTCCACACTACCCTACAAATCCCACTTCAAATCATAAATGATTATTTGTTCCACTGTTAATCTCGTCCAACTCCTTCTGACCTCATATTCATCGAAATAACCAGCCCAATAATCTTCAAGGCTTGATTGGTGGGAAAAATTAGGGCTCAATTTCAAGTTATTCTTAATGTAATGCTTTCAATCAAAAGGGACTCTCTCATCATATGAGGGCATGTTGTACCTGGAGATTTGCTTCTCAATATTTAGGGCATCTGACATTGATTGACAAGTATATGCACGAAAACGAAAAGGGAAAGGGACTGTCAATTTTTTCCTGCCTTGGCATAACCTATTAACATCAACAAATTGTTTGCTTACCTCAATAATCACCAATATATGTTCACTGTATTTGGGAAATTTTATCTGAAAATCAAGTAAAAGACTTCCACTTTTTGGAATTTTATCTGAAAATCAAGTAAAACATTTCCACTTTTTGGCCAAAAAGTGGACTGAATTTCTTGCCAGCACCCCTTGGAAGAGCAGTGAGTGAGATATTGTAAAACGTTCCAACTCGAAGGAATAAGGAAACAATCAAGCTTCACTTGGATTAAATGATTACTCTGTTGTCTATTAGACCATGTAAATAGTGACTCATTCAAAGGGATATCCAACAATCCCAACAAGTTGATGAAGGCCGTCAAATCCATCATACTATCCGAGAAGTCTATCACACCTCCACGCTTTTCTCAAGGATATAGGGGAGAGTTAAAATCCCATCCCAAAAACCAGAACTCCTTTCTATTGCTTATAATTTAGTCAAGTGTGTTCCATAGATTTAGTCTATCGAGGTGCGAATAGGGGTGATAAATTAGAATTAGATTCCGTTTAACAAAAGTGAGAATATCTTCCATAGAAACCACCAAACAGTTTCAACATCACTTTGATCACTTTTTCAAAATTTTGTTTTTTCATTTTAGTTTCCTGGATTAAAAGAACATTCAATATTACATCCATCAAACAGGCTTATAACAGATGTTGTTTATAGGGTCTATTAAGTCCTCTAATGTTCCATGACATAAGACACATTGGAAACAGAGAGTAGCAGTATCAACTTGATACTACTAAAATAGGGGAAAGTGCCCCCTACTTCTTTTTGGATTTGTTTTCTGCAAGGGAGTCAACAGTTTTATGTTTTCTTGAAGCAACATCCCTTTGAATATCTTTGTTTCTTGTTCTTTTAATAGTGGTCTGCCCACTTTATTACTTCCTCCCATATCCAGCTTCTTCTTCTTTCTTGATTTTGTATTTTCTTTATTCTAATTGTCATCCTCCACACCACCACCCCATTGAGAACAACCAAAGAGTGCTCAGGAGAGGAAACCAAGTTTTGATCCTTCTGAGTTTCTATCTCTCCTTACTCTAGGTTTTCCATATTTTCTTTTAGGAGTATCAAATCTACTCACTGCACTTCTTGAGACAAATTTTGCATACTATTCATCACAAGCTTGTTGTCAAGCATTTCAGTAACACATTGATGATCCAGGTCATTCACCACTAAAGGGGAGAAATTATTCCTTTCGACCACAACATTCATAATGGCCATTTCTATTATGTCAGGAAGGGCATTCCCCTCAAAAGACAACACATTGTCCTCGACAAAGTTGTCCTGGGAAGTCACCATCTCCTTACCAGGAAATAACAAACCTGAATAGGGGCAATGTGTGGCAAGCTCCTTCAATAAAGCTTTAGGAACAAAACTTTTGGTGGGAGAGTTAAGCAACATCCCTGACTGGTTATTCTTAAGTTCCAAAGGAAGATTTTTACAGACATCTAGTGTTTTCATATTCCATGACAAACTATTCATTAGTAGAAATTGACTTTGGGAATAATTTTGTGTTTGCAACTATTTTTCTTATTTATAGAGAAAGGTTGGAGGGGATGAATTGAATTGTAGGCAGATTCAATTTTTGGTTAGGCAAGATGCCAAGGAGTTGAAATGTAGCAGTATTAAGAGGAGGGTCAAACCAGTTGGGCGAAATTATCCAAGTGGTCTACTATTTTCATAGTCTTTTGTGAAAACCTAGCGTAATAACTGTACCGTAGGAAAATGGATCTTTGAACATTTTCATGGTCATTGGGGTCTTTTGTTATAATTCTTGGCCTGATTTGCCTTGATTTAATGTTGTAATGTGGTGAACACATTCACATAAGGTCTTGAGTCTTTATGATTTATTAAGACTTTTTGATGTCTTGTAAAAGTGTTGTGAAGTGTTGTAACACATTTTCACACTTTTCTAGACTCTTCTTAATATAATTCACCTAAATAACCACTTTTTATCACTTACCAAGCCTTATTTCAAAGTGTTGTAAAGTCTTGTAACAAAGTTTCACGCTTTTCTAGGCTTGTCATCAGTAATTACACCTTTCTTATGCCTTATTTGGCCCCTTTATGCACTTACAGGCCTTAATTAAGTGTATTTTTTAATATAAACACGATAAACATCATTTAATGCAATATAATTTCTGACATTCATTCACATGCCCTGAGTGGGACCCATTCGGCATTAGGGGCGAATGAGTCCCTCTTGGCACAAAAATCAAAATAAGTTCAAATTTCTGGCGGGTTTTTATTTGTTAAGACCTAAGGTCGGCCTGAAAAAGTGATTTCTGAAGTTTAGTGTTCCCGGCATCGCAAAACCTGTCCCGACAGTTTTTACCAGAAACAGGACTAGTTCGGCATATGTGGCGAATGAGTCCCATTGGGCTTCTTCAGTAATTTCTACTGCATTCCAGACCTCCTCTCCATCAGTTTTCAGCTTCTAGGTGTATCTTTCTAGTTTTGTTAAATTCTATTATAGTTTGTTCATGTTTCTAGTTGTTTTTGCATATCACGTGTTTTCAAACATTGCACATTTCTTTAGTTTTTCATAAATAATCAATCTTTTTTAATCAATTTGGTACATTTAGATTATTGCATTTAGACATATTTCCATCATACTTGCATTAGTTTGAGTGAATCACCATAGTTTTTGGCCTATCTCTCTCCTTTACGGTGAAAAACCCTAGAAGTGCAAGAGAGCCACAGCCCCCCAAAAATTGTTGGTTCAATAACGTATTAAATTGTCATTTCAAGCCTAGAGAGATTGTTCTTTGTCTTAACCAAGTTATTCCAGATAATAGAACCTAGAGGCAATTGTTGGGATTGTAATAGAAGAATGATCTCTCTACCATTTACATACTTGGCTTTAATGACTCTAGGCGATTCAAAGTTGTTATGATATGTCTTCAACTGTGTTTAGCCAGGAGGGTCATGATCTTTGGATTGATCTTCCTTATGCCTAGCCCACCAATTTGTTTAGGGTAGCATATAGTATCTCATGAATCAACATTTTTTTCATTTGTTTTTGGTTTAGAGCTAGACTAGAGGAAGTATCTTTAGATTTTTCCAATGTTTTCAGCCATATGATATCACAGATGGTGGTTTCCTTGTAATTATAGTGACTGAATTATTATATAATAGCATTGTTTTTGTATTTGTAGAAGGAAGAGCTTGGTGACATGGAAACTATAGAACACGTTATATTAAGTGTTGTTTCTACTTATAAGCCTCTATTTAAGTTAAATTAAGAATTTAAGTTTTAGAACAAAATTCAAGCAATATGTTAGTCCTAAAATAAGGCTTAACCACCCTAAAATATGATCTTGCCAAAATATTATAGACAACATTATTATCAATATTGCCTAAAGAAAAAATACATTATGTTAGAAGACATAAAGAAGTAATTTTTTTTCATTTTGATGTTATCATAGTAAACATAGGATTTCGTGTTGAACAAGACAATGAAGGGGGTGGGGGGGGGGAGGTGCGTGAATCTGTTGTTACAAATTTTAACCTTTTAAAACTTCCATAAGAAATTAGATCAATACAAATCATATAGTATTCATCAAATTTGCTCATCAGAATGTGCAGCAAAACTGCTTATTTTCTTCTTTACAAAATGATCATGGCGATCAAACAAGTCCTCAAGGGCAACCAATCCCTTAGGTATTGTATTTCCTTTTAACTGAATAACCTCATCTTGGAGGCCTGCCATGCTACCAGGGCAGAAGTCACTAGATCATTCCTCAATTCACCTTTATCTTGGAGTAAACCAAGAGCCACCAAGGTGCGCAGTGCTTCATCTGAAATGTTAGTTCATTCGTTAATGATTTCCTTAAGCTTCTACAAACTTTGTTTAGCATTATGTAACTTCCACTCCACCCCTTTAATCCATGACAGGTAACAAGTGTCTGAAGCATTGGGTATAATCTGGTCTGCAGCCAACTTTTCCATGTCTGAGCTTAACACTAACGTTAGTTCAATTTGGTAATTATTCCATAGCTTGTCCTCCTTTTCAGTTGCAGTGACCTCTTCCCCTAATGTGGTCTTGAAAGCATTTGTCCCTTGGAGGCGTTTTATAGATTCAGTAATGACAAGGCTTCCCTTCTTAATCAACGATTCATTCCAATCATCTACAACCCCTACTTAAGCTTTGAAAATTTCTAATTTTAGTCAAGGTCTCCATTCCAACTATAGTAAGTGATTCTACAGAAGAATCGACCTGAGAGAGAGAATGATGAAGAAGCTCAAAAATAGACTTTAGGCATTCTGTCAAGTGTCAAATCTGGGCTTTCAACTCATCTTTACTTTCTTTATCCTTCTTTGATCTCTCAATCATTTTGCCTGTAGATACCTAAAAAATATGAACATCACCATCCCTAGTAGCAGGACTGAGGTCTACTTTGTTCACTTCAAAGTCACTTGCAACTTCCTAAGAAACAACCCTCTGCACTGATGGGTGCACAATTTCTATTTGGAGTCTCCCTGATTCTGTATCATCTATGAACCTAGCAGTAGTCTTTAACTTCTTAGGTTTTGGGGTTGAAGTTCTCTACAACAATTGGCCCACCATATCCTATTTAGGAAAACTATGTTGTATAGCTTTTCTTTTTTGTGACAATGAATCCTTCAACAAAGTTGGAGTTATTGAAACCTTAGTTGTCTTGAAACCTTGTGACGCGAACAATGTCCTGGTAACTAGAGGAGTGTCCTCTATAGGTGCAATTGTTTGTGACCTGTGAGATGTGCCTACCTCTCTGACAGGTCATTCATCTTTGGAGGGAGAGGAATTAATGTTTAGGTTTTCCAAACGCTCCTCTTCCTGTTCTCCTTCATTTTCCTTTTCTAGAGCAGACAGACTGAAGATGTGTTCTCCACAGGTTTGTGAATATACATTCTTATCTGGAAGATCTTCAACAACGTCTCCTTGGGTTCCTAATGGTATGGATTGAGAAACATTTCCAGTTGATTGCCCGCTAGCAGAGGTTTGAGAAGTGCCTTTAGCGGGCGTTTTTCATTAAAGTTCCAGTCCATAGTAGGAATACGCTGGTTCTCTAATAATTCAGTATACGCTGGGTCTACCATGTCGGACCCATCTTCCACAATGCCCTACAAATCCCACTTCAAATCATATATGATTATTTGTTCCACTATTAATCTCGTCCATCTCCTTCTGACCTCATATTCATCGAAACAATCAGCCCAATAATCTTCAAGGCTTGATTGGTGGTAAAAATTAGGGCTCAATTTCAAGTTATTCTTAATGTAATCCTTTAAATCAAAAGGGACTTGCTCATCATATGAGGTCATGTTGTACCTGGACAGTTCCTTCTTAATATTTAGGACATCTGACATTGACTGACAACTATATGCACCAAAACCAAAAGGGAAACAAACTATCAATCTTTTCTTGTCTTGGCATAACCTATTAACATCAACCAATTGTCTACTTACCTGAATAATCACTCACATATCTTCAGGCTATTTGGGAAATTTTATAGGAAATCCAGCATATCCGCCAACCCTAATCTATGAGAATCTCTGGAATTGAATAAAATGGTTACCATAGAAGACGACAAACTGCATTACTTCAGGTGATAGCCGTATTGCAGGACATTCTTGTATCTCCCTGACCAATCTCATGAAGTAAGTGTCAATCACTCTTCTACAATGCAAAAAGCTCTTTTGAAGCTAAAGTTTATCAAAATAATCATAAATTGGCACTTTTCCCGTAGGGAAATCACTTGGTCTTAATCCAGGCCAAGGTCTAGTGCTGGCAAGGGCATCTATCAAATATGGAGACATAGAGAAAAATCTGTTAAGGGTGAAGAATGTCATTAAGTCATGTAGGCAGTCAGTAATAATTTTTTCCCAATCCAAGAATTGTTCTCCACTCAAGATAATCTGGATGAAGAAATACATCCACTCTTCGAATCCATGAACCTCTTCAAAAGCATAGCAAATTGACATAAAAGCGATGTAAATCTTGTCATAAATGTGATGAATATGTTAACAAATGTGGTAAATACGTTAAGAAATGCCATAAATGTCAAGAGCATGTCATAAATTTGACATAAATGCAATTTGATATAAATGCGATGAATACGTTAAGAAATGTCATAAATGCGATGTAAATCTTTTGCATGCACATAAGAGTGATAGTAAAAGATGAATTGTGTAAAGTTAGATTTTTGAGCAGAATAAGGAACTGTGTCTTTAACATATAACAAATGCATTATAAAAAATACAAATTTTGGTTGTGAGTCATTTTTTAATGTACATTTTTAATTCGAGAAGAAGTGATCTTCCTTATGTAGTGAGCCCTCCTATTTTGTAGACAGTGAGTCCTTGGACATATTCTGGTTGTTCAGTAATGGGTATCAAAGCAAGGTTCCTTCGATTTTCCTAATAGCTGAGGTAGATCTTGGAGATTGAACACGTGGAAGCTTGGAAGTATTGTAGCCCTTCGGAAGAACTTATTGAAACACTAAAAAATAGGTTCACCAAAAATGGATTGATGGAAATATGTAGGGTGAGGGAGCTATTTTCCTTTATGTCATTGGGGAATGAGATCCACACAAAGAATTGATTAACAACCCTTAGATGAATCAATTCAAAGTGATAATCTTCAGATTTCCTTATGACTAGAGGGTGAAGGTTAAACAATAGTTTGGGGAGAAAAACTAAAAACAACAAATCAACACCAAAATGCAATCCGACACTGGAAACAACCATATTAAGGTCAATACTAATAGAACCATAAATAAAATTGAAAATTGGAGAAGGGCATAAGCATCTATACGAGTCACCAAAAGTGCTTTTCGAAAGCAAATCTATGACTCATTCGCCCATGGGTGAATGGGTCGAAGTGCAAGATTTTCTGTAGCTTTTAGGAGCCTCTGATGTGGATCTGAATCTTCTAATTTGCCTAGGTTTCACAGTTAAAATGTCGGAAATGACTTCAGGATCTTAGTTTCTGTGAGAAGACAACAATTTTTACAATTTTTACAAGTTTGAGAATTTTTTAAATCTTGCTCTTTAAAAGGTCTTTAAGTCTTCTTCAACCTAAATTTGCAATCACACATACAAGACAGAAAAATTGTTTGTTTTGGGCTGTTATAGTAATCAAACCTTGAATTAAAATGAAACATGAAAGAGGGAATGAAGAATGAACAAAGCTATGTTACCACTGAACAAACCCTTGAATGAAAATATGATAATGGAGATCTTAGGAAGTATGCAATTTGCATGAAATTGTTGAATTGGATGTAGATTTTGATACTTGAATCTTGCTTAAAATGATACTTTAAATGCTTGAATTGGTTATGTAACCTACATTGCAATGTTAGCACCAAAAACATGCATGATGCAAGAATACTTTGACATGATGAATGGATTTTGAATGCTACAATAAATCTTTGATATTTATGTTCTTAAATGACTTGAATCTTGCTTGAAATGATACTTTAAATGCTTGAATTGATTATGTAGCCTACATTGCAATGGTAGCACCAAAAACATGCATGATGCAAGAATACTTTGACATGATGAATGGATCTTGAATGCTACAATAAATCTTTGATATTTATGTTCTTATATGACTTTGATCACAATTATTTCTTTAGGAATGCTTGCATAAGAACTCTAGCTTGAAAACTCTAGGTGAAACTTAGAAAACAACCTTGTATTTATAGGTATGTATCCCGAATTTCCCGAAATTCAAATATCACAAGTTGACATTGAATTATGGATTTTGAAAATTATAAAATACCATCAAAACATAATTTAAATTTAGGTGCAAACGTCTAGGTATGACCCATTCGCTCGTGGGCGAATGGGTCCTAGGTCCATAAATCTAGGACACACATTGCTCAATGTGATGTGTTATGTTTAGGCATTAATAAATATGGGGCTTCCCCTGATGAAAATGTGATTAATGTAGTGTGCACCCCAAAACTCACTAGAATTTGCTCAATTGTTTTTTTGATATCATAACCCTTATGACTCTGGTTATGGTTTGTTTCAAAATGTTTGAGTGTTTGTATAGAAGTTGCAATAATGGAAATATTAACCCAATGAAATACTCAAAGCATAACAATATGGAACTACATGCTACAACAAACTCACATTTAATTTAATTTCAAATTTCATTATATACATATGAACTGCAACAACAAATAATAAATAGTTTGCACTCACATATAGTCGTCGCTTTCTCATTATTTTGACAGCTACAAATAGATTTAATTGCATACAGATCTGCCCAAGATAGCTTGAAACCACGAACCCAAACTGCCACAGCTTGACCTTTACAATATTTCAGACTTTTGCTCCAAAATCTTCAACTTGGAAATGCTCTGATCACACAAATGGTTCTTCATTTCACACAACAATTAATCTTTTGAATTCAATTAATGGTTCTTCAGGGTGGACGTCCAAACTGAATTCAAGTATTCATCTAAACAACATGCCTCAAGTCGTCCCAAGAGGCTGAATATAACTCTCTTTAATGAAGTCGAAGTCCCCAACATGTTCAATGTGGGACAAAAGAAAGGCAATAACATATTAATATTTTAATCCCTTCATTAAAGAAAGCCCATGTACTCTCATGAAAGTGTGCTTGCCTAGAGGTACAACATTTTTTAAAAACAAATTTATAATAAAGTGACTTTATTTATACATCTTTTATTTAATTGTCACCTTATAATAAAGTATATTAACTTCAGGCGTTAAAATAACATACCAACTGAACTTGGAATACCATGTATAATAGCTTTCTAGAAGACGAATCACATCAAGTCCAACACTGATAAGTCCCATACCACATGTTCCCCACTGACTTGCTAAATATAGCAAGTTTGGCCAAAGGCCCAAAATATCTTCATAAAAAATATCCTGAAAACCACAGAGAAGGTGATTAGACCCAAGGATGCTTGAAACCATGAAATCCAACTGCCAAGTCCACCGTGAGTGACCTTCTAAAAATACTAAGTCCTAGAATATTGCCAACTGAGCTCCCTAAAGACTCCATTAGCGTACGAAAGCTCTTGTCATAGGTTAATCTATTGATCTCAATGGTCAAGTCAAATAGGGGACATTACATTCCGCCCCCCTTGAAATTTCTTGTCCTCAAGCAATCTGAATCTTGAATGTTGCAAATACTACTCATGCTCCCAAGTGGCATCCTACTCTAGCAGGTTTCTCCACTTAATTAGGTACTCCTTAACCACCCTGTTCCTGAGTGTTCTCTCTCTGGTATCAAGTATAGCTTCAAGGAGCAATACCAACTTTCCCTCTTTATCCAGAGGGGGCAGCTCTGTAGAGGGCACAACATTCTGGGCAAGGGCTTTCTTAAGCCTGGAAATGTGGAATACATTATGTACTCGGTTGTCCTCGGGAGGTACTATCTCATAAGCTACCTCCACCACACATCAAACCACTATGAAAGGGCCATAAATCTGGGCTTCAATTTCTCTGCTCCACTTTTCTTAAGTGAGGACTGTCTGTAAGGTTGGAGTCTCAAGTATAGCAGGTCTCTCACCTCAAAACTGCGCTCCACCCTGTGCTGATCAACATATAGCTTTTGCTGATTTTGTGCCTACTGGATAATTTCTTTAAGTTCCCTCGGAATGTACTGGCTATCCTGTAGTATTTCCTTGGCTTTGGGCACTCTGTTGTCACCCAAGACCAAGTCCATAAAACTAGAGGCCTCATATCCATAGAGCACCTTGGAGGGAGTCATCCTGATGGACATGTGGTATGTGGTGTTATAACAATATTCCCTAGTGTGCAACTATCTAATCCACACCCTTTGCTGGGCTGTGACATAGTTACACAAGTAGCGTTCTACCCATTTGTTCACAATTTCGATCTGCCCATCCGTCTAGAAATGGTAACTGGTGTTGGGGGTGAGCTCAGTTCTACACAAGTTGAACAACTCCTGCCAAAATGCACTCATGAATTACCGTCCCTATCACTCACTATAAATCTGGGTAGTTCATTCAATCTAAAAATATCCTTGTAGAAAAGATCTGCTACTTGTGTTGTTGTGTATGTGGTCTGAATGGCAAGGAAGTGAGCAAATATTGTCAAATAATCGACTACCATGAAAATACAATCCTTGCCCTGCACCTTGGGCAAATCAGTGATAAAATCCATCAAAATGCTTTCCCATTTCCGATCTGGAATGGGTAAGGGCTGCAATAAACCAACTGGGTAGGTATGCTCACCTTTGTTCTGCTGACACACTGAACATTCCGTAACATACATCTGCACATCATCCATGAGCCCTCTCCAAGTAAACCTCTCACACGCCTACCTGTATGTCTTAAGGAAACTAGGATGTCTGGCCATCTGTGCATCATGAAATGCTCTCAATATAATCCCTCTGACATGTGATGTAGGTACTAAATAGATCATGTCTTTATACTAGATGAGGTCATTAACCACCTCATATCTATCATCCTGTATGGTACTCTTAGATAAAGCATCAACCACCACATTCTTCTTACTCTTAACAAACTCTATATTGAAATCATAAGCCTGCAACTTGGTGATCCACTTTTGGTGCCTGTCATTGAGATCCCATTGGCTCGTGAAGTACTTGATGCTATTGTGATCAGTCTTGATCACAAACCTGCCACCCACCAAATAAGATATGAACTTGGCCAAAGCATGCATTATGGCCAACATCTCACGGTCATAAATAGAGTAGCTCCTTTCCACTCCCTTGAGCTTCCTGCTTTGATAAGCAATAGGATGCTTCTCTTGCATTAGAACTGCACCTATCCCATCCCCTGAAGCATCATAGTGCAACTCAAACGGCTTGGTGAAGTCTGGGAGTGCTAACACGAGGGATGAAAATATCACTTGCTTGAAGTGATCAAAACACTAGTGTGTTGCCTCTGTCCATACAAAAGCACCCTTCTTGGTGAGATTTGTTAATGGTGTTGTAGTCTGCGAAAAACCCTTCACAAATCTCCTATAGAATCCACATAATCCAAAAAACCCTTTGAGCTGTGTAAGGTTTGTTTGAGTAGGGCAATCAATAATCGCCTTAATTTTTTCTAGATCCACCCTAGCTGCATCAACACTGATAATATGGACAAGGTAGAGCGACTCTGTCTTGCCAAACTCACACTTCGATTCCTTGGCATATAGTGACTCCCTCTCCAAAATAGCCAACACCTCCTCCAAATGTTGTAGGTGCTCCCCCCAAGTCTTACTAAGCACCAAGATATCATCAAGGAATATCAATACAAATCTCTGGAGCTGCCCTTTGAACACCTGATTCATAGAACTGTGGAAGGTAGCTGGAGCGTTGGTTAGCCCAAATGGCATAACGAAAAACTCAAAGTGTCTGTAGTGACAGTTGAAGGCGGGTTTTTCTATGTCATCTGTCCTCATCTTGATCTAGTGGTATCCTGAACGTAAGTCTAGCTTAGAGAAATACCGTGCTCCATGCAGCTCATCAGTCAACTCATCAATCCTAGGGATGGGGTATGTGTTCTTAATCGTCTTCTTGTTGAGAACTCTGTAATCAATGCACATATGCATTGTCCCATCCTTCTTTACCAAAACAACCGTTGAAGCAAAGGGTCTTTTGCTTGGCCTAATATGCACCATCTCCAATAGCTCCTTTATTGTCTTCTCTATCTCATCCTTATGCTTTGGAGGGTGGTGGTAAGGGGTGATGATGATTGGTTTAGCCCCCTCCTCTAGCTCGATGACATGCTCTATACCTCACTCGGGAGGAACCCCATGTGGAATGCTACCAAACACCTTATCATACCTAGAAATGATCTCCTGTATATCTGGAGGATGGCTACCTACTGGTCTGGAGGTGTAGGCATAAACAAACGTTCTGCTGCCCACTCTACATCATCATGTCTAAATAATCGTTCCATCCTTTTCAATGATACCACCCTGAGTCCCCCATTTGATAAACCTCGAAGAACCACCTTCCTGCCGTGATGCTAAAACCTCATCTCCAACTTAGCCAAGTTGAAGGTAAACTCTACCAGAGAAGCCATCCATGTCATTCCCAAGATGACAACATAATCACCCATGCCAACTACATAGAAATCATCCTCCAACTCATAATCTCCTCCCAATCTGATGCGAATATTTGAAATGTTTTGGGTGCATAATAACTTGTGGCCACTAGCCACAATGACTCTGAATCCCACACACTCTTCTGTCTGAAGGCCTCTCTTAGCCATTAAATGTGCATTGATAAAATTATGCGTTGCCCTTGTGTGAATCAATGAAACCACACGCTGCCCGTGAATCATCCCTCTCACCTTAAAGGTGATGGCCTTCTAGACCCCTGTCAACCGTGCAAGAAACTTCTCATCATCCAAACTCTCCTCAGTAGTGCTATGTCCTTGACTAGACTCTAAATCTGAATGTTGCTCCCCGTCCTCAGAAGGTGATGCTTTTGCTGAAAAGTACTCCATTTGTTTAGCCTTTTCCTTAAACGGACACTTATGGGAAAGATCCCATGGCTCCCTACAATGAAAACATAGTTTTTTCTTCCTGAGCTCATTGAAGGTGTCATTGTCCCACTTTTTAGTTTCCCTGTTAGGCTCCTTAGTGTCCTTCTGAAATGTTTTCTTTTCCTTATCCTTCTTAAAATGAGAGTCCTTAGAGTGAAATTTACTCCTATAGGAAGAGGGTGCTAGGTCTCTTGCATTTTTGATAGCTTCCTGGAGTGAAGAAGGGTTGTGGCCTTTTACCCAACCTCCCAAGGGATCGGAAATCCCATCCATGAAAAGAATGATGAGTCTCCTCTCAAATATGTCTGTCACCAATACTGCTAGCTTCTAGAACTTGGTGATATAGGCCTCCACAGGACGCCACTATCTAATCTGTGCTAGCTCCTTGAAATGCAATTTCGGGTCCTTGGTGTCAAACCGCCCTATCAAACTCTCGGTGAACTCTACATATGTATCAATCTGGTTATTTCCAAGTGTTACCATGCCATGGTGCCACCGCTCATTAGCACTGCCATCTAGATGTAGAGTTGTGTACTTGATGGCATCATCCTCAGGCATCAGATTGAGTTGGAAATATGTATGGAGGTTTTTCACCCAAGCCCTAGATGTAGTCTTGCCTGTACCATCAAATAATGGAATGGAGAGCTTACCCACTTTCTTCTTAAGCTCATAATGTTGCTGCTTGTTTCCTCTCTGAGGTAAATGTTTCAGCCAAACGTCCATGTACTCCCTGAAAGACATCTCACCTTGAAAATATAGTCCAAAATTTCTCCAATCCTCAAGTAGTTGGTCATGTATCTCCTGCGGTTTGGGTGCATTATTATCATGCTCATTTTGCCTAAGTGGGAATAGAGGCATAAGGGGTCTAGTGCTAGCTGACCTTGCTCTGTTATACTGTCTAGTTGCTCCCATATTCACTAAACCATCTCCGTTGCCCCCATTTTTCCCATTTCCTTGTCCTCCGACATTATTGCTTCCCTAATTTCCATTGTTTCCTTGACCCATATTAGTCAAATGTCGTGTCATCACATTAGTCATCTGTTGCAGGGCTGCTTATAACTCACGCTGTCCTCTAGGTAGATCACCAAACATTTCCCCAGTGCTAGGTTCCCCTCGTTCCTCCTCTCTATCACCCATGTTAACTGCAGAGAAAGGATCACCCTGTTCCTCTGTTTTAAGTTTGTTGTCAGGATTTTGGTTTGCCTTATTTATTCTTAGATAATATTGATGGTGCATTCCTCTTTGAACTCTAATAGGATGGCATGATCTTTAGCTCTGATACCACTGTGGTGTGCACCCCAAAATTGACCCAAATTTGCTTACTTGTTTTTTGATATCGTAACCCTTATGATTTCGGTTATGGTTTATTTTAGATTGTTTGAGTGTTTGTATAGAAGTTGCAATAATGGAAATATTAACACAATGAAATACTCAAAGCTTAACAATATGGAACTACATGCTACAACAAACACACATTTAATTTCATTTTAAATGTCATTGTATACATATGAACTGCAACAAAAAATAATAAATAGTTTGCACTCACATACAATCCACGCTTTATCAGTATTTTGACAGCTACAGAACATATTTAATTTCATATAGGTCTGCCCAAGACAGCTTGAAACCATGAACCCAAACTGGCATAGCCTGAACTTTACAATATTTCAGACTTCTGCTCCAATACCTTCAACCTGGAAATGCTCTGCTGACACAAATGGTTCTTCATTTCGCACAACAATTAATCTCTTGACTGTCTCAGTTTCAACAACAAAGAGATTGTTGGTTTAGAGGGTGGACGTCCCCTAGACGCAAGCTCAAATCAACATCGAAATTGAATTCAAGTATTCATCCAAACAACATGCCTCAAGTCGTCCGAAGAGGTTGAATATAACTCGCTTTCATGAAGTCGAACACCCCAACTTGAAAGTGTGTTTGACTAGAGGTAGAACTTTTTAAAAAACAACTTTATAATAAAGTGACTTTATTAATACATCTTTTATTTAATTGTCACTTTATAATAAAGTATATTAATTTTAGGCATTAAAATAATAGGCCAACTAAACTCAGAATACCATGTATAATAGCTTGTCGAAAAGCTCTTGACGAATCACATCAAGTCCAACATTGATAAGTCCCATACCAACAGTTCCCCATTGACTTACTAAATATAGTAATTTTTGCCAAAGGCCCAAAATATTGTCATAAAAAACATCGTGAAAACCACAAAGAAGGTGATTAGACCCAAGGATGCCTGAAACCATGAAATCGAACTCCCAAGTACACCCTGACTGACCTACTAGAATTAGTAAGTCCTAGAAATACTGCCAATTGAGCTCCCTAAACACTGCATTAGCCTACGAAAGCTCCTGTCATAGGCTAATCTACTGATCCCGATGGTCAAGTCAAATAGGGGTCATGACAATTAAATAGGCTTGAAATTGAAATTAAGGTCTAATTAAGGCATAATTAAGCTAAATTAATTAAGAGGGTCGAAATAAGTGTGTAAATGTAAAAAAGTACATTTAACAACACTAAATTAATGTAATATTAAGTCAAATTTAAACTAGGAGGGCTCAAACGAGTGAGAAAATGTAAAGGGTACATTCTACACTACATTTAACCCCCACTTTAGTGAGAGGATGATCCTGCGTTAAACTCACACTAAAGTAGACAATCAAGAGAGGGCTAATTATACAATGATTGGAGGGATAAGAGGAAAAAGATCAAGGAAGGAGATTAAGCCTCCATGATCTAAGATCTCATGGGAAAATCGAGGCACAAAGAGACGCATGCATATGTTAAAACATATATATGTATGCAGTAATGAGAAGATACCCAATCATACAAATCCAAAGACTCAAAGAAGGAGAGAAAGAAAAAGAAAAAGGGAAGATCAAGCCTCAAATGTCCAACGCGATGTGGAACACATGTCAGTTGTTTGTCTAAAAATGTTACAAGTGGAACTCGTTGTCCACTATTGAAACAAAAACATTCTCACACGGGTTAGTGAAACTTCGACTATCCATTCAGTGAGCCGGCAAGTGTGGAAAATGAGAGAATTTTATTAGTCTCCCATACCATACCAAAGTTATAACTTTGATAACTTTAATAAGGCACCAAACAACACAAACTTTGAGCTCCATAAGGCTTAGTAAGTTGTGTTATGCTAAACATTTATAAACAAACAAGGCACCACAAGCAAGCAAAGTGTGTTATGAGTGGTGGCCATGAAAAAGTGTTGAAATTTCAAGCTTCACAAAGTTAGCAAGTGGTGTTATGCTAAACACTTATGAACAAAATACAAATAGGATAAGACATGTTCAAAGGTATTTTGCTTAGTGCATGTAAGGTCTCCTCTTAGGGAACTGTTATCACAGGGATTTGCACCTGCATGCAGGGCTGGAAAGCTTTGCAATCCCGTGTAACTGTTGTCAATCAGATATGCACGCTTTCTCATATTTGCAAAAATCAGACTATCGATTGAAACATGGAAACTCTTTTCAGATGTGGGTGATCTATGTGAAAAGAGAATCTCCAGAGTGAGTTGGTTCTCCGAATGATGATCCTATTCTAAATGACTTTCTTGGAAAAGGGATAGAAAGTAACTGAAATTAAAACTTATGACTTAAGAGATTTTCAGAATTTGATAACAACTTAATGATGACTCTGGTTTTTCCCACAAACAGCTTGTAGAAAACAACAGTATTTCACAATTCCTCATGAACATTTAACACATAAATAATTTGCATGAAGATTTAAGTTTAAACACAACATGCAACCTGTATTTCGTGAACTTCTTTCATTAAAATTATAATTCTGGGACATAACAAGGATTCTGCAAGCAGAAATCACAATATAACATCAAACCAAAACTGCAAAAGGCACAAAATCGAGGAATAGGAGTGTTGCTTTATTCATCTGAAGGAGTATGCCAAAGTTTGAAACTGAGTACAAAGAAGTTTCCCAAGATATATCTCCAAAACCCTAATTCGAGCTTAAGAAGAAAGCTCAAGGAAAGGGATCAAAAATTGCCCAAAAAGTTTGCACAAAAGCGGAAAAATCACACTTTTGCATGTACATATTGAAAAGCTCCTCAAAAAAGGTCAAATATGCTTTTAAAGCAAAAAAAACACCTTATCTCTCCAACAAGAAATTCAAATCCGACCAAAAGAAGATCACTCTTAAATCTACTAAAAATAGCAAAGAATTAAAACAATTTGTTTTATTCTTGCTTTACATGACTTGCAGATCTTATATTTTCCTCAATCTGATTATTTTTGCAATTAAAGATTTTTGAAATCTTTTGCAAAACAATGATAAACTTATCTCTCCAATTACAATAATTGATTTTTTTAAAAAATCATAAAATATAAGGAATCTCATATTCATATCCCCTAATTGATTTCTTTAAAATCAATTGAAAATAAAATAAACCCTAAGTGACAAAGGTTTATTCTCTAAGGCATATTTAATTTCATCATTTTATTTTAATTGATGTTTCTCTAAAATCAATTAAAAACTAAGGCATTTAATTGATGCCTCGCAAATCCCTAAAGTCTTAGGCGAAAAATATTTCATAAAAACAAGCCTAAAGACTTGGGCAAACAACAAAAACATGGAGATCCTAATGACACTCGACCTAGGGTATACATAAAGGGTATATCAATAAAGATTCATACCCTAAGTTGAATTAGGGTTGGGAAAACCCTAATGAACAAAACCAAAGCATCCCACTTTGTTCGACCCATTTGAAAGAGAAGACCTTGGAAGAGATAGCTCGGAGCCGCCGCCATACATGAGCTAGGGTTTCAATGTTTTGATTAGAATTCGAGCTCCTTTGCTTGCTTTTTTGATGAATCCCAACCATCTCCAGACGGTAAGGCATCTCTTTAAGCTGTTTTCAGCTTCTTTCCTATGTTTCAAAGTTGTTTCTAGCCTTGAGGCCGCAGCATGAGCACTCTTTCTGATGTATATTTGTATTTCTATGTGTTTACTTTATTCTTTGCTCGGCTCTGCCATCATTGTGAGAGCTGGACCTTGATCATTGATCATTGTGAGAGCTGGACCTTGCATTTGCAGGGCTTTCCAAGAGAGTCTAGTCGATTACTCCTCTTCTGATCATGGGTAAGTTGTTGTTTGACATTTTTATGACGTCTCTACTGTGTTTAAAAAAGCAAAAAAAATGGCCATGAGGCCGCGTGTGTACGTGTATTTCTGATGCATTCTTTGTATTCTTGTGCTTGTTTGTTAATATCTCCATCTGGCCGCCATTTGTGAGCTCGACTTGGGCAATTTCTTCTAGATCTTTCAAAGCTCGACTGTGGGATTTTCACACAACGACATGGGTAAGTGAATGTCTCTCTTCCACTGTGCATTTCACTCTTAAATAGCTCTTATCGAGCTTCTTTTCAAAAAAAAAGAAAATCTGTGTTGCTTAGGCTGCGGCCATGAGATTTCTCTGTTGAAACTTTATATGGGAACCATAAATTTCTGGGTGCCATGCTCTTAAACAACAAAATCCATTTTTTCTTTTTAAAACACAAACCCTCACTGTATTTTGCTTTTCTGAAAAGAAAAAGGGCCTCCTAGGTTGGGCTTTTCTCCATAATATGGATTTTTGACAAGATGTTGAATAAACTGTAACTCTGTTGTTATACCTTATTGTCTCTTTTGGCATATTCTTTTTCTGTTTAAAAAACCAGGCTGATTGTGTAGGTCGCGCCACTACGTACTCTTGATAATGAATCTCTTAAAAAAAAAAGCATTATGATTGTTGTTTGCTTTAAATATTGAAGTGTCAATGAAACTCCAACGGATTTTTCTCTTTTTCTGTGAAATGATGAACATATGAGAGACAAAAACCTCTCTCCAGGCCACGGCCATTATATTCTTGAAAGGGCCTTCTGAGGGTTTTTGGGCTCGACCCATGAAACCCATTTCTTCCCTCTTTAATATTTATGTCAAACCCTCATATGGGTATTCGATATATTGCATTTCTTTTGTTTTTCTGTTGAAAGCCCCATGTGGGTAAGCTGGAAATTGTACTATTTGCATTTTAATCTCAAAACCCCAATGTGGGTAAGCTGGAAATTGTACTATTTGCATTTTAATCTCAAAACCCCAATGTGGGTATTCTGAAAAATGAAAGAAATCTGCATTTTTCCTTTAAAAACCTTTTCATGGCATTCTGTAACAGCATTGTACTTGTTACTTTCTGACAGAATAGAATCTTTTAAAAGCTTGGTTCTGTGCACGAATGGTCGCTCCATTTGATTTAGAAAGGCAATTTAATTGTTTCAAATGAAAAAACAACAGAAACCCTTAAAACTATTTCAAACTTCCAGTGAATATTTTGAGATCCTTGTTCAAACTCCTATTGCACACAAAAACTCTTTTGACTGGCACCCTTAAATTGTTTGCTCAGTTTATCATGCCTTACTGGGACTTTTCATTTCATTTATGATGCTTCAGTGTGAATTTTTTTAAAAGCTTGGCTCTGTGCACGAATGGTCGCTCCATTTGATTTAGAAAGGCAATTTAATTGTTTCAAATGAAAAAACAACAGAAACCCTTAAAACTATTTCAAACTTCCAGTGAATATTTTGAGATTCTTGTTCAAACTCCTATTGCACACAGAAACTCTTTTGACTGGCACCCTTAAATTGTTTGCTCAGTTTATCACGCCTTACAGGGACTTTTCATTTCATTTATGTTGCTTCAGTGTGAATTTTTTAAAGCTCTTCCATACTCTGAAAATCTCTGTCCATAATAGAAATGTCTTTATATATTCAAATTCTAATCAAACCTGTTCATGTCTTTATGCAAAAACTCTTCGACAGCATACTTCGAAAGCATAACTGAATGATACAAATAGCTCTCTGAAATAATGTACTTTCAAACTGTTTCCCTCTCTTAGCCAAAATTAAGGTGACTGCATCTAACATACCTGACCACTGTATTCTATACTTGAAAAGTTGCTTCTTCTTTACTCGAACAAAAGACTGTACTGTTTATGTCTTGATCAAATAGCATCACTATTCCTTTCTATGGCATTCTTAATGCATTTTTATGTTCCATTTAATAAAACTGTCTTGCTCTCTCCCAAATGGAAAATCTAAAACTTGAAACATGCTTCCTTTATTAAATAGTGCTTTTAATAGTGAGGCATTATATATGCCTGTTCACTATTATTGATTATGAGATAGAACATTGCTGTAATATCATGAAACAAGATGCATAAACAACACCCATGGCAGAAAAGAAAAAACAAATTGTATAGCAATATTTGAGATTTGCAATCTTGAAAATAATGTAGTCAGTTGAATTAATTGAGCTCATTTAAGTCTATTGTCCACCTGTAGCTTTCAAAAAGCAAACTACTTGATTGTTATGAGTGAATAGTTGGCTTGATGGCTTTGATAAATGAACTCTACTTTACTCTTTCAGTTTTATAGTTCAGATGAACATGATAATTACATTCCTTCACTCACCCCCATCTGTAATGTATAAGGGGCAGCATGTCGAGCTCTACACTTGTGGGAGCCCGTTTTTCTCCACATGCTTGGTCTTCAAAAGATAATCAGCTACATGACTTTTCCTATACCTGCACAAGGAAACAAACGATGTTAGCATAAAAACAATATGTGATGATGATGTTTCCCTTTTCACTTCATGCTTTTATTCCTTCCACTAGTTGGTTTTATGCATTGCAAGGATTGAAATATATCTTTGTTAGTATGGCATGTAGTATAGTTCATATCCTGAGCTCTTAATTGACGCCCTTCTCAATCTTTTGCAGGTACATTCGGGAGCTGAAGCAAAATAGAGCAAGCTACGAGGCATCAACCCCAAAGACCAACTCCGGCAATGAAGGATATGTCCCATGTTATCTGCTTTTCACTTTCAGTTATATATTTCCTTTCTTTTCATGAATGGAAACGGCTAAATCCACGACTTGTGTGGATATTTAATTTCGTTCTTTCATTTCCGTTCTGAAAGAAAACATTAAAATGCAAAGTTGTATTGTCATTTGTATTCTTGCAATCAACTGGAAACATGTAATGTGAATCACTTCATGAAATAAATGAAAGCACTTTGCTATGCTTTATCATCTGTATACTCAGTTTTGTACTTCATTTGATTTTGTGAAAATTTGAGCAATACTTCTGAAACTCAGCTTCCTTAAAACACTTTTGATACTGTCACTTGATGAATGATAAATGTAGTGCAAACAACACTTAAGCATATGCAGAAATAACTCTATTTTCACTTAAAATATAACAATATTTAAATCAGCTCCACCAATTGAGTTGTAGCGAAAAATTGGTAACAGTAACATTGGATCAAACTCAGGTTGTGGGTGACCTATAATGAGATTGAACCTCCGGATTCTAGCCCAGATTCCTATTTGTTTTTCTGTTTTAACTAATGAAACTGGTTGGGAAAAGGGAAGAAAGTGCTGAAATGAATGCAAAAACTAATTTATGTTATGAGAATGCACTTAGATAACGATGTTACATGCAACTTGTTTCACAATTACTTTTCAATAAACCTATTTGCACAACTAAATCCGAACAGTTTAACCACAAATAATTTATATAAAGGCTTGACTGTATTACCATCTTTGAAGGAAAAGAACGGCTTCACAACTAAAATAGTAAAATAAGTTAGATGCACAACATATAATCTGTGGAATCAAAACTTAGTTGTATACAAGCACCTATGAATGAGACGGGAAAATAAAGGTTCCTGAGATTAAAACACGATAGATTCCTTATCAAATCATTCACATAGCATGACACCTAAGATTTTGAAGGCAAATACTTATTACACTGAAAGGTAAAAGGAAAGCTTTGCAAATTGATAAAACTTGATGAACCTATAATAACCTACTGAATGTCTTAATCTTGAAAAATAAACTGAGTTACAAGAAGCCTTCTTTGCAAAAATTACAAAAGCACGAGAAATCGAGAACTAGTGAAAAATGACTAAATCATTACACTTTATACAAAATCCTGCACAAAGCATCCAAAAGGTGAACTCCACGAGAACTGAAGGAGAAAACAAACCTTCTCACGAGCAAGACCAAAAATGCATGAAAAAGGGGGTCCAGCATGCTGTGAACTAAACTCGAACAATAGAAAACTCCATCTAATGTCATCTATAACTGATATGTAACTCAAAATAGCTCCAGAAATCCACTCAACTGCTCGGAGGTGGCATTGAAAGTGGACTGAAAGTGCAAATATCCTCCTCACGAGCAAAGATGAAAACCTCTGGAAAAAGCCTTGCCACTAAATGAAAAGAGCCAAAAATAGGCTCAACTTTGTCTCTCAAGTAGATGAACTGGTGGAGACCCGAAACTGCATGTAAGTGATAAAAAATAAGCTCCATAATGCATGAAAAGAACTCCAGTTGCACTTCAGAATGCACGTTCGAATGATTCCAAAAATAGAACTCCATTTTTGCATGACAAAATACTCCAAACTGGACTTATGTTTATTGCATGTTTTTTTGAAAAACGTGATAGTATATTTAAATAAAAAATAATCGAGGTGATCATTTTAATATTTAAAATACAATGATCTCTCAAATATATTATATATTAATATTTATAGTGATAAAATTTCACCTTAATATTAATATCTAATATATTAGACTTATCATTAATCATGCAATAAATATAGGCTACTGTGTTATGCTATAAACAAAAGAGAAGGCTCGGTTTTAATTAAAAATACTTGATGCAAAGTCTTTATACAATAGTAATAAGGACAAAACAAGACTTACAATAGTCTTGACCGAGCCTTGATAAGTCATTTTGACTCAAAGGTAAATGAAATTATGATCTTGGTTTGAACACATGGTCAAAGGAAACCAATGTGAAGATTAGGGTTGAGCAAAACACTCAAACCCTAATCATCACTCATTCGACTCTCACTTCTTTTGGTGAAACTTCTGGAGCTCTCTGGTGCGCCGCCATAGAGATTAGGGTCTGAAACTAGGAGTCTTCTGGGAGTTTTCTCCGCCATACATTAATGTTCTTGATGATTTCCAAAGGAATTCCTTGAAACAGTGCATGGTAATTTCTCCTTTTCCACCATTCTGAACATTTTGATTTGTTTCGAGGGCACTTTCAGGCTTTTATAGCTGCAGCCATAACACATTACTTCTGATATCCTCTTGTCTTTGCATCTTCTGTTGATATCTTTTATTTTGTGGCTGTTAATGGAGATTTTCTGAAGTTATATGCACGGGTATAGCGATGTATTTCTCTTTTAAAAAACTTGATTTGAGTTCCCCTAAACAAAACAAAGAACAGTGTTTCCTTCTGAAATAATCAATGGATGAATATCTGTATTGCTGCTCTCAAATGTTTTATATACAAAAAGGATTTGCAATCTTTTTGTTTCATTTTCTCCCTGGCCATGGTGTCACTATTCATTTGGACCCCTCGAGGGTATTACCTTCATTATGCAGGCCGCGGACTTCATTGCATTTTTATTCTATGTTTACTCTGTATAATAAAAATAATATGTTCCTCATTTCAAATCAGGCCTATTGAATGATATATTTCTATTTTTCTGTGGCACAAAGGACTGACTTTAAATCATTTATTTTTGACCTTTGTTGTCACCATGCGAAATTACAAGTGTATTTGTCTAAATAGTGATATATGAGAAACCATCCTTGATGTTAATGACTCGTCCCTATTGGCTGCATTATCAGCACCTTTGACCTCCATGGCTGTCATTGTGTGGAACACGTGTCAGCTGTTTGTCCAAAAATATTTACAAGTGGAACTCATTGTCCACTATGCAAACAACATGCTCACACGGCCTAGTGAAACTCTGACTATCCACTCAATGAGCCACCAAGTGTGGAAAATGAGAGAATTTTATTAGTCTCCCATACCATACCAAAGTTATACGTCTAATAACTTTAATAAGGCACCACACAACACAAACTCCAAGCTCCATAAGGCTTAGTAAGCTATGTTATGCTAAACATTTATAAACAAACAAGGCACCACAAGCAAGGAAAGTGTGTTATGCTTGGTGGCCATGAAAAAGTGTTGAAACTTTAAGCTTCACAAAGTTAGCAAGTTGCATTATGCTAAACACTTATGAACAAAATACAAATAGGATAAGACATATTCAAAAGTATTTTGCTTAGTTCATGTAAGGTCTCCTCTTAGGGAATATCATGCCTAATGTCTCCAAGAAAGGACAAGTCTAGGATAAAATATTCGTAATTTAGGTAATGCAATGCATAGCATCACCACTAAGAGGAAAGTCGTATGCCAAGAAAGGTCGCACTACTGGAGGAAATCAAACCAAATGACACCACCAAGAAGAAGACACATCACAAGAAGTAAGGTCTCCTCTTAGGGAATATCATGCCTAATGTGTCCAAGAAAGGACAAGTCTAGGATAAAATATTCGTAATTTAGGTAATGTGATGCATAGCATCACCACTAAGAGGAAAGTCGTATGCCAAGAAAGGTCACGTTGTTGGAGGAAATCAAACTGAATGACACCACCAAGAAGAAGACACATCACAAGAAGTAAGGGTACTGCTCAATGAAACATAAGAAATAGTCCAAAGATCTCAAAAAATGAAAATGCCAGTGTATGCCCCCACTTTAAAGAAATTGCCAACACCAAGCTATGAGCAATTACTTTAAAGTAGAAAATGATAAATGTTAGTAATAAAGAAGATATAATAGCTTATCTGGAAAGCCTAATGCCAAGTCATATGTTTCCAAATGAAGCTACGCCATGAAAAAAGAGTTTCCCCTGAAATGACACATAAGGGATTCATGGATTCGGATCAACATATGTCTTTGCTACAATGATATTATACAGCTCGAAAACATCATCATTCCCGAAATAACTCATGGAACAGAGAGAATGACACATAGAGAGTGAAAACAAAGAAAAGGCATTTTGGGTCAACATGGTAGAGACCTACATCTCTCGACACCTTGTGTCATCCCCAAAAGGAAAACACAAAATAAAAAACGATAAAAGATTTACAACATATAGAAGAATGAAGGTATAAATAGAGGAATGAACATGAAGACACATCAAATAGAATAATACAGGGGATCACATTAAGCACATGTAATCACAAAAAGAACATGAAAAAGAAAATAAAGACAAGACTAGTAAGCACATGCGAGTCAACCTACAATAGGTCATCTGCATCTCAATCTTTTTCATCATATATGAAAGGTGAATATCTAGTCAAAGGGACAATGTCAAGTTCCAAACAAGGATAATCACCAAGCTCATCATGCGATGAAACACTCTTTACAAGAGGATCATCACAATTGTTATCATTTAAGCTCATCGAAGAGGATCATCACAATTGTTATCACCAAGCTCATCACGCGATGAAACACACTTTGCAGGAGGATCATCACGATTGTTATCATGCACTTCCTCATGATTTTTTTCAATTTCATTATCATCATCCAAGTTAATCACAATAGCATGTCTAATGATAATATTCATAGAAGGTTTGTGTCTTTGTTGTGTTCGAGGTTTAGGGTTTTCTTGTTTCGACAAAGGTGTAGAATCATTGAGGTAAGTTTGGATTTTGATTTTGTATGTTCTTTTCTTTTTTTTCTTGTAAAAAATGAGCAATAGCATGACATCTACGCCTACACTCTCTACCATTTCGATTCCTTTTAGTTCAATTTTTAAGTTGTGATTGTGTAATGGTGGGTTTATCAAGCATAGGTTTCTTTTCTTCCTTAAGGGAGGAACGGAAGGAACCATCATAGGTTGTTCAACCACTTTCTATTTAGTTTTTTTAACATTTTTTATTTTAGGAGCCACAACAGGAATTATTTGGTTATCTCATAGTCTCTTATAGGAAATGGGTGGAGGATTTGTTATAGGTTGATCTTGGTTACTATGACATGTAATGAATTCTCTCTTCTAGTAAAATCTCAACTCTACAATACGCGATAGTCTTAACAAGGCCTTAGCTCTGATACCATGTTGAAATTCTAATGAACCCAAATGAAGTTGTAGTCTTCAAAGGATCAACCAAGAAAGATACCATCCACAATAAAGATTTTCAATATGAGCTTACATGAATATTGAGAATTGATATTGGTTGATGAACATGAATAATTTGATATATTACAATATACAAGTATCTTGAATATGTGGGACAGGTGTGATGGGGTATGAAAACTTCCCTTGATACAAATATTAAATGCTTAATCCAAAAATTTTAAGTATGAGATAACTATTAAATACCTAAATGACTAAAAGTAAATAATGAGACATGGCCCCCATTCTAAACGATTCTAGGAATGACACCTAGGACTAAGTTAACTCCTATATAAACATATCATGTGAATAGGTTTCCACTAATAACTAGTTAGGAAATAATCCCATTCACACTAACACCTACAAGGGAAGGAGGAATGTGAGCCATTGTGCCATAGGAGACCTAGTTATTCTCTCTTGAGAGTGGGGAGTGCATCAGGATGAACCCACGAAATTCTGGATTGGGCCCACGTTAGTGTGACACACCTTTAATACTAGTCAGGTTGTACTTCTTAGAGTGTTTTTATTATGGAGACCAGTGAATACCAATCATTCCATACCTTGGAGTAAATTTACTACTATTTTCTATTGTTTTTTATCTCTTTCCAATCGAAACAAGTGAAAATCAATCTTTCAAATCAATCAAAATTAGTCAAACCCTAGAAAAATCTTAGCTATAGTCTTAGAATTGCACATCTAATGGTATTGTGATGCATTGTTTTTACACTGACATGTTTGATTTTCTTTTATCACTTTTGATTATCCTTCAATGCATTTGTTAAAACACAACAACACATCTAATCTTCAAATCAATTCTTTTGACCTAATTCGATGCTTATAATTTGAACTAAGCTTTGTCAATTGAAACCTGTTTTTCGCATAGTGACACATCTGATATTAGTATGACACCTTTGATAAATGCAGAGACACCTTTGAAATGCATTGATATCTTTGATCTAGCTTACTGCATCTGATAAACACAATGACACCTTTGAAAAATGTAATGATGCCTTTGATCTTACTTTGACACATTTGATATCTTCCTCGACGCAATTGAAAACACGATGATACTTTTGAAATATAGAAAGTTTTTTTTTATTGTCAAAACAATTTTCGAGAGTTATCAACTTCTCAATTTCAAGAATTCAATAGCAAGCCAACCTAGGATTTGAGACTTGTAGTAGAAAAAACTTGCAACCAAAATTCACCATTCACACAACAAACCAACTTTCACATTCGTTTCATGTCATTTTCATGTTGGACTTTTAGGGTTACCTATCTTTAGTTTTGGACAAACAACACCATCATAATCAACAACAAACATCAATCCACCAACAAGCAATATCAGTGATAACCTTATTTAGATCTCCCATTTTATCTCCTTGTTTAGCTTTTCCTTGGAAGTCAACCTCATCAAGTAAATAGTCGGATTAGCATCAATATATGTGAGCAAACTAGCTTAGTGGTCTTTTCTACTTTTAATATGGTGAAATCACTGTCATCGTTTTTCTTTGACTCATTCATCTTGTACAAGTGAATACCATCATTAGCACATTAAAATTGAGATCTAGGTTAGCTTTGACTTTGAAAGTTTTTCATATATTCCATCAATCAAACAACATCAACGTCACTTTTTGTCCATATTGATAGGCCAAAAATAGGGGTAAATAATGAAGAAGATTTAATATTTAACAACTAAATTTAGTTTGGTCTAAGTGTCAAATCGAGGGTGTAAACTTGCAAAAGGTGTGGTGGCACTTTTCCATATTGATTGGCCAAAAATAGGGGTAAATAATGAAAGAGCAAGGAAGAGTGAGACTTTTCATAACGAGGCAACTTTGAGCAAAGAATATAATGAGAAGCCTCTCAAAAGTGTGTCATTATGCCATGTGGCATAATTTGACCTTGTTGACCAAAGCTCAAAAGGAAAATTTGTTTTGTGAAGATAGAGTTGTCACTTGAAGTGACTTGAAGTCTTGGTTGAGTTATAAATTGACAGTTGACTTGATTTTATCATGGTGGACGCCTAGCTTATAGTTTCATGATTTATGGTGATTTTGACCTTGCATGTGGTTGCATGTAATTGCATTTTGGTTGCATGTTTGGGAATGTTAGTGTATGATTGGAAAGATGCTTTTGTGGACAGCTGGAACCAATGCATGTTCTTCGTTATAGTTTGCATGCATGCAAAGGTTGTGGAGATGACACATGGCAACCTGGGGCGCCCATATTGGAGATGTATAAATGTAACGTCTTAGTGCATTTGTAATTGTATTGTGATTGTATTATTTGTACATGGGAATGTTGCCGAAATCACTCTAGAATTGTAACACTGTGAAACTACAACTACAAGAGCATAAACTCTGTATATTGTATGTGATTTCCTAATTACTATAATACAATTGATTTGTGCTTTGGTGTGTGGTTTTTTTTCCCATAAGGGTTTTCTTAGGTAAAATTTTGTGTTATTTGTTTTATGCTTAAAATTTGAAAATTAATCTTAATGCATGTGTGTTCTTAAAGAAACAATAATTGAATAAAGGTTTGCAATAAAGTTTTTGTAGCCCTCTCCTAATTAATTTTCATTTATGGAAGCGTTTGCGCTCTCGAATTTACTTTCAGTTGGTATCAAAGGCTGGCCAATTTTGCTATCCTTTGTGGGTTAGAAGGGGTTTTTGTGCATATCTGAATTCATTAGGAGTTCTTGCAAAGAGAATTTTGAAATCTTATTGCAGGTTTAAGATGGCAAGCACATCTGGAAGAATAGAGATGGAGAAATTCAATGGCAGAAATTTTGAGTTTGATAGGCTATAATAACTAGTACAAAACTAGCAGTAACTGCTCAAGTTGATTGGGATTTAGTGGATGGAAAATTCAAGGGTCTGATAAGACTCTAGCTAATTTTGTGCTCCTGAATGTCCATGAGGAGAAAACCGTAGCTAGTCTTTAAAAGAAGCTCAACTAGTGGCTCAACTAGGTTCTGTTGGTGTGAAGATTGATAATGAGGACAGTTGCATGTTACCACTTTATTCTTTTCTGGACTTGTCGGACCACCTAGTTATGGCTATTGGAAGCACAACCACCACCTTCAAGATGGAAGATGTGGTTGCTTTGCTATTAACTAAAGAAATGTGGAGGAAGTCTTCTAAGATGGCTAAGGAGGCCTTGTCGGTTCGTTGTAGATCAAAGGAGAAAGGAAAGAAAAAGGAAAAGAAATCCAAGTCCATGTCTCCAGGGAGATCTAAGTCTCCTAACAAAAATTCCAAGGCAAAATGTTGGAACTATAGTAAATTCATACATTTCCAAAAAGATTACAAGGAGGAGAAGAAAAAGAAAAACAAGTTTGTCTCTAATTTTGAATCTGATAAATCATCTCAAGATGATGTAGATGCTTTTATTGTTGCCTTTGCAATACATGCATCAAAATATGTGTGGTTAATTGATTCAGGTGCTTCAGATTCTGTATTTTTCCTTGAAAATTTGATATGGTCGAATTACTTCCAAAATGCAACATTTTTATATTTTGGTATTGTTTCTTGCAAATTACTTATTTCCTATGAATTAACTCAAAACAATTGGTGTTGATATATAAATAGTTTTAACTTATTAAATTTATCTACAAATTCTAATCATGCATCTATAAATAGTTTTAACTTATTAAATTTACCTACAAATTCTAATCATGCATCTATATGATTTAAAACAACACAAATTAGGATTAGTCACCTAGGCAAGGCTGGCAGTTGTGTGAGCTTTCATTCTAATGCATTGATCATAACTTGTCTCACCGAGCTAACAGGCCTTTAACACCTTTCCCTAGCAACAATGCTAAAATGATAGGGCAAAACTGGGGGTAAATAATGAGAAAGATTTAATAGTTAACAACTAAATTCAGTTTGGTCTTAAGTGTCAATCTGGGGGCGTAAACTTATGAAAGGTGTAGTGGCTATATGCGAACATTTAAGGCAGTACATCTCCATATTCATAATTATTCATTGCTCTCAACTTGTAAAAAGCGAACTGGGCCATAATCCATTGAATTTGGTTAAGCATCACATTTCTTTATTTATAAGCAATTACAACCTTATGTCAAGCTTGAATAAAATATGTTGCTATTCACAAATGCAAGTTGAGTATGAATTAATAAAGAAAAAAAATAATAATGAACTATGATAAAGGATACAAAGAAATCCAATAGTATATATATTGCAGCATCCACAAGCCATGGCATATTTGACTTAAATAGTTTCGACTCTAGAGTTGTTACGAGTATACTGAACATAACACCATAAAAATAAAATGGAGCATGTGTTATGTTAACATCCTCAGCCATCAAAACTAGCTCTTGAAAACAAAAAGCATAAAAGAAAACATCAAAGATAGCTTTATACCTTCCCACATAGATTATATTCGCTATTAGAGCAAATATGAACATCACTGAATTCAATCCCTAATAACAGAAGAAAATAACAAAGGTGAATTATATCATGCAAACCATATTCAAAGTCAGTTGTCAATGAGTTTGAAGGGTAAGCATAGCTGAACTGTCCTTCTAATCTGCAACCAACATTTACCATTAATTACATAGTTAGCTTGTGTAGTAGAAGGTTAAATATTCAAGCAAACAAATTACAAGAATATAAACTTAGACCTTAGAAGCTTTGAAATGCAATTGATAAGAACTTACATTTAAACTGATCTGTGAAAATTGTGCACCCATATAGATAGAAGCCATAAGCCACCCCAACCAAGTTCCTAATGGGATTGATGTCTTCACACGCATCCCAAATGGACTGCCATCCGTTCCCGGTATTTAAATTAGCACGATAAATATTCAAGTGAAAGACAATTTTTGGTTAATCACATATCCAAAAATACCCACATAGAGTATGTTTTATGGTGTACCTGCAAAAGTTTCCTTCCTGCTATTATAATAGCAGATCTTCTTTCTGACAATGACAAGTAAGGAAATGAAATTGTGTTGTTATAAGTGGGAAACAACAAGTAGTTTATCCCACCAACAAACAATATTATTGAAACCACCTAAATAGATGAATGCAAAGAGAAAAAATAAACCATTATAATGGTTACTACAATTAGCACTTAATTAATATTTAATTATTTGAATTCAATTGTATGTGTTGTACCATTTGTAAAGAAACTTACAGAGCGAAGTATGGTGTTGAAATTTCTAGGACTTGGAGATACAAGATTATTAAGCAGTCCTACCTCTACCGATGAGTGATATGACATGTTACCTGTACCACTTCTAAGAGACCCACGGGAGTGTAGCAGAGATGAACCTGAAGTAGGAGTGTGATTGGTTGCTAAAGATCTTGCAGACCTGAAAAATCAAATGCTAACCATTAAACAAGTGTTGATTTATAAAATCTGAAGCAAGAAATTATTGACTGCAAAAAACATATAAAGAGGGAAACACAAATGTATATGTGTAATACAGGTCCCTCCCTGAGTTGTCCATCTGCTGAGAAGAGGCTACAGATATAATCATTTCCTCAAGATCAAAGTCATATTAGGATTTCTAGTTTCATTAATTATCCCCAAAATACAGCTCAAAAAGGCCATTCAAAGGACAATGTAGAAAGCCTCTAAATTAAAGTTTTGAAAGCATGCCATCTAAGAAAGATAGACATAGCACCTTGAAGACTAAAGCTAGCATTTATTAAAGTAGTAAAAATGCAAGAAAGATGCTAAATCCAAGCCCACTCTAAATTACTTCCCTAAAGCAATACTAAGCCAGTGCAAAACAGATGATGCTTCAAGACAATGTTAGGCAGAATGTAAACAAATGACTGCCTTGAGGAAGTTGGATGTGGGAAAGCACTAACTTGATCATCTTTTGACCACACACAAATACCTATCCAGAAATGCAAAAAATATGCCCTAGGGCCCCCAAACATTAATCCATATAGTACTTTAGCATGTCCCTATGTATGGGGGTTGTAGGACTTGTGCTTAAAAGAAATCAATGCACTTAAGGAGCTGATGCAAACCTTACAAATATCTTTTCAATCTCAAAAAAATGAAAAAAAATAGAAATCTGCAACCATGGGGGGTATAACTTTTAACATTACTGTCTACAATCCAACAGCCAAACCTTGCATTGTTAACCATATTAAGCATGCATTGTACCAGCATTTATTAGTCTCAGCTAACACAGGTCACATGAGCCTCTCTTCACTCCTGTGTAATGTTCAAATTGTAATGTAAGAACATCATTTTAACGAATTCCAAATGGAATGTTGGGAGAATAAATGCATTTTGCGGCTAAGTAATAGCTACTTTCGATCTGCTAACTCTTGAGAAAGCTTGCAATTGGACTGCCATCCAAAAATAGAAGACTCAGATACTTATCTACTTGTATATTAATGACAAAGCTTCTCTAGATTAATGAGCAGTACAAAAGCCCTCTTAATGTAGTTAGCTACAAAATGTTTTTCAATCAATTGCTGCAAAAAAATTATCTAGGTTAGAAATATTGTTATTCAATGCTTCAAAGGTATAGACTAAAGAAAAATAGCTCTTAGCATTTGTCTGCAAAAGGCTATGAAACATTGTTATTTCATACCACCAGAGTTGGTGGGAAACGCATGGAGGACCTGGTGACAGGAGGTCTTTTACAGGTATTTTATATTTTACATAAAAACTTGTAACCCTGCGTTTCCTTTTATACGTCTATCATCTATTTCTCAAAGGGCAGAATGATGCTTCATATTATGTGTACATCAGTTTATTTAACCACCAAAGAAATCTAATAGATAGGAGATACAAGTCTTATTTGTGGATTACACTATGACGAGTTGGAACTTCAAAATATGGGTGGAATTTTCAAACAAATTACTGTTGAGAAATTAGAAACAATTATAATGACATTCGATGAATAATTTTTTCTCTTGTAGATGAAAAGATATTTGATACCATTCTTGAGCAGAAGATTCCTCTAGTATTAAGTGTAGGAGCCTTGGATATGGTTAACTTTGGACCTAAAGATACAATTCCATCTAATTTCAGTCACCGAAAGTTTCACGTGCACAATGATCAAAGTAAAAGCGAACTCTCCTTAATGCATTTTCTTCTTCCATCTTTTTATATGTTTCTTGTTCTCTTGCTTCCATCTTTTTTGAAGTGCTCTTACAAAAAAATTAATATGCAGTGTTACTTCACTTTCAATGTGGTAGCAAAGCAACTCGTATTTTTCAATTATTTTAGCCCCTTTGTTTTATCCTGCAACTTCTCTTGAAGTAGAGTTTTTTTGGAAAAAAGAATGTCCCAAAGCTTTTAGCAGGAGTTTGATTATTGTGATTTAGATTAACATGACCCTAATATCTATTAATTTCAAGAATTATTGTGTCACATTGTGAATTTTTCTATTTTTTGGAAGGTATTTCTCAACCTTAATTTCACCTTTTTCAAAAGGCAACTCTTATGCGAACTACCATGGAGGAGAACAAAAAATTGTTGAGAAGGGCATGTCTGTTTTGGATGCTCCTGAAAAGCCTTTCTGTTTATAAGTTTTCTTCTATGTTTCTATCTATTTAGGATTAAAAAACCTTCTAGATTATCATATCACCTAACAAACATGTATGCCTGATTTCCTAAGATTTTATATATTTCTAACTTGTATTTATTGGCAAGTTCAAAGACTAACATGATAAAGGTCAGATTCTTCCAAGAAAAAGAAATTGGAAAATTGGGAGATTACAAGAAATTTTAGCTTGTTTTAATTCAAGAAATGTGGCTGAATTTTTTGAGATTGCACAATTCTCCAATGCAGAAACAATCCTTTACAAAAAACTAGGCATCAACCCCGCATTCTTCTCTGCAACAACCATTCAGATTTTAAGCCATCATTTTTCAAAAAAGAAAAAAGAAAAAACATGACTACTATTTAATTTTTCCGACTCAACCAGAATAGATCATCTAAGTCCTGGGTACTAAGCCTCTTATACCACAAATATGGACAGGAATACCTCTAAAAAATAAACTATTTCCTCTCGCTAGTGCACTCAGATATTGTAGCTTTTAGTTTCTTTGCTCTAATTTTCAAATTATCCAAGTTGAAATAACATCCAACTTATAATGGTTCGTCGATCAAGTCTAGCAAGCAACGCCCTTCCCATCTGCCACTATTATTGCAACTATGATGATGGTACTATATAAATCGTCCTTATGGATAAAACTTTCCTTGTTAATTATATTTGAAAAAATTCAATTTGTCGTTTTGTTATATAATTTGCATGTATACAATAATACTAGACAAATATTAATTTGGCAAGGAACAATCTCTGTTTTGGTCTTGTGTATCTACTGAAATTTTGTGGCAAATCTGGAAAGCTTGGAATGATGAAAGATCTAGTGGGAAATTGAGGGCACTTACTGAGTCTTCAAGAAGACTCATTTTATATAACATTGCATTGCAAGTTGCCATGATTGTGAAGGCCTCAAAGTTTAAATTTTTCAAGCTACTAAAGGATGGCATCATACAGGTAAGGCTTCAGGAAGGCAGGTTCGAACAGACATGGCAAACGGGGCAGCCGGGTACAGAGATCTTCTTACAGGCTCTAGAGATTTTCCAAAAAGATTTCAATGAGAGAGTGGCCAAGGAAGGACAGGAGGAAGATCCTCAACCCCTCCTTAGATCTGAAGACTTCACTGAAGAGGAGTCAGGGGCGGCAGAAGCTCTTCTGGGATGAAACACATAGCTGGAAGCAATGAGCCAGCCACTTGACAGAGGGTCTGAGTTTTTTGGACATTGGGACAGCAGGCAACCTTGTGGACAGCATGTTTTGGGACAGCAGATTTGTTTTTTTGTTGCCAGCTTATTTTGGGACAGCAGGTACCTTTTGGGACAGCGTGGGCTAGGAGCAGCCAGGCTTTGGATGGCTTTTGGACAGGAAAACTTTTGGCTGCACAGATGTAGTATGGGTGTATTTAAGGTGATAGAGACGTTGAAAATCAGCACCTGGGGTCTGTTTTTCCAGGGAGCAGGGCTGGTTCAGCACTCTACATTATGTGTACAGCAGTCCACAGATGGTCTTGTATAGCAGGGTCTTATTTATCCAAAAATAGGCTACATACTATGTTATTGTAAGCATATGTTGATGTAATCACTGAAGTATTATATGGGCAAGTAGTAGTACTGCTCCTCATGACTCTGTAGCTTGCTGTTCTTTCTATATTTGATACAAAATAATAGATATATAATTAGCTGATAGGCTATTTATTGTGGGCTTTGCCTGTCGGATTTGTCTCACGCCGGAATTGTCTCATACCTGAAAAAACTTCCAGCCAGTTGAATCGACAATCTCAACCGTAGGAACTATGATCTGTCTCTCCTACAATTGGATCCAATCGCCGCAATATTTTCATTCTTATCCTTATCCTGTATAAGTCTTTTGTCTAGCCCGAGAATCATCTTTTTCGCTTTTGTAGGGTTTTGTAAAATTTTCATGCAAAGTCTGCCCGTTTTTTCTCATTGGCATCTTCAATAGCACGACACAATTTGTGCAGAGTATTGAGGTAAGTTGCTTTCCATGGTTTCAGTGGGTATTTTTTTTTGGAATATGTACGCCGAATCATATATTGCAAAAAGTTTCATGTTAAAAAGTTTATGCTGTGGTAGGGTTTTGTAATTTTTTCCTGTAACTACTGCCCATTTTTTCTCATCGACAACATTGACAGCAAGACATGATTTGTACAGAATATTGAGGTAAGTCACACAAAAGAGAATTGCAAATACCCACAACCCAATATTTATTTATGTTTGGTGTTTCTTGCCTTGAAGGAAATGACAGATTGTGAGCTTTCAATGAGGTTGGATCGTGCAAGGCCATTACTGAGAGGGAAATATGATCAGATCGATCCATTCCTGCCTAAATTTAGGTATGTACTGTTAGAAGAAGGAGCCTCAGAGTGCTGGCACAAGCACGGCAATTTTTTCTGTTTGTTTCATTATGTGTATAAGTTCAGTATGCATTGATAGTGACAGCCAACTTGTCTTGCTCTTTTTTTAAGCCGAGCCAATTAAAATCTAATATTTCAATTTATAATCATTTCAGGTTGTTCTTCCACAAAATGCAATTCAATTATGAATTTTGACTATTCTTGTTTAAGAACTGTATGTCACAACTAACAATATCAAAGGTATACTGCTCTGCTTTTTGTTAGAGCGTTGTTTTTGGCATCAAGTAAAATAAAGGTTCCATATGTCTATATTTTTTTTTATTGAGTACTAGCAAGATCTGTGTATTTACGATTGCTTCCTTTCTGTTTCAGTCTTATACCTGACTTAAAAGTAAAATCAGGATTCTATGCTTGCTTGTTTTGCTCAGATATTGTATGCAACTTTAGTAAAATCAGGGGTTTTTCAACTTAGCAAGATCTGTGTATTTATGATTGCTTCCTTTCTGTTTCTGTCTTCACCTGACTTAAAAGTAAAATTAGGGTTCTATGCTTGCTTGTTTTGCTCAGATATTGTATGCAACTTTAGTAAAATCAGGGGTTTTTCAACTTTCAGAAGGGTCTAGAAGATAGACAGTGCAGTACTATTTCAATTACACAACACCAGATATATCACAAGAAGAAATGCTTAGGTTGACAACTACCCGTCCTGATGAACATTGGCCTTACTTAGAGTCTTAGAGGGAGAATATTGAAACCTGCTTCTTTTGCTTAGTCTTTTAACTGCAAAAATGTTTTGGCAGCAATTTTTCAAAGTTTTGATATATTCTTTTACTGTATGCAGTGGAGTTGGTTTTATTAACTTCGAATCTGAGATTACAATAAAGGAAATGATTTGCTATAGTTTTATGAATATTTAGGTGGCAGTTGTGAACTATCCTACACAGAAAATCACAAGCATTCCAATTTCTGTCACATTCAGAAAAGGTAGCCATCAGGAAATTTATTCTTACCTTTCTGAAAGTTTTTGAATAGATCTCCTTGATCTCTAATGTTAAATCTCATAAATTTATGCACCCAAATTCTGATGTGAAATTGCCAAAAGCTTGTGGATGAATTTATGGATTTTTAATGTTAAGTTTGAGAAAGTTCCATGCACAAATGTCCCCAAGATCTAAGGTTGAATTTCATATATGGTATCCATAATTCCTACCCAGATTTAATATTTTTTTGGGTTTGGTAAATTTTGCTTGTGGGTAACTGTGGGCTTACATGTCACAACAAAGAGGTATCTTTTCCTTGTATGTGCATCTGGCCCTGTTGGTTTGGGCTTGTGTGCTTCAGTCTGTGGGTTGGATGCTGTAATTTATCCAATTTAAACACTTTATCAGGTCTCCTGGGCATTTCAACCTGGTGCTTTATTGTGAAATCCATTATCTTTCAACTACTTGACAAGGGCTTTGATCCACCCATTCTGGGTTGTTTATGTTACGAAGGTTATTTAGTAATTTACCAACAAATTTTATTTATATTTTATTGCTCAATTCAGAAATTATTGCACAATTCACCTTACTGCCAGTGTCATATGTAAGAAATATAACTAATTGCTCTCAAATCTTTTAAAGGTATATTGTCAAATGTCAGAAACTTTGTGAAAAAGTAACCTAAATTGTAACGTTAATGTTTAGAAAGCTTACATGAAACACTTTTGGAAAAAGCAGTGCAAGAGAAATTTAGAAAATCGAAATTTCAAATTGATTTAAAAAAATATTGAATTTTATAAATTTGGTTCCTAAACCCTTCTTATATAATTCCTATAAATTTTGTATATAGGAATTATAATGTTAAGACTGGAAGGCTTGTGCATTTGTGCATAAATTTGCCCAAGTTATGACGAAATCTTGTATAGTTTGTGCATAATTTCCATTGTTTCCATGTTAGTTCACACACAATTTGTGCATAAAGTTCTCCAAGTCATACCGTTAAATTTCAACTTTTGTGCACAATTTTTTACCATTTTTAACGTCAAGTTTCAGAAGATTTTTATCATTTTTAACGTCAAGTTTTCAGAAGATTTATACATAAATATCCTCAAGCTATAATCCCAATTTTCAGAATTTATTCTAATATTAAATTTGTTAGATCTTGTGGATAAATTGTTTTGATGTAACATTAAATCTCATAAAGTTTGTGCCTACACGGCTAAATGTCCCCAAATTCTTATCTTGAACCTCAGAAACTTTGTTCATAACTCTCTCCATAACCGAATGTTAAATGTGAGAAATTTTATACAGAAGTCTCCACCATTAAATTTGGGATTTTATGCATGCCTTTTTTTTGTTTTTTGCAATTAAAACATTAGCCAGAAATGTACGTGTACAATATGTTATATTGGATGCCTGCTCATTTAGTGCTTCATTCTGGAAAACCCCTCACTGCCTTCTCCTACTCTCTCAATTCCTTGGTGATATCATGGATGCCCTGAAATATTGAAAGTTTCGTGTACAGTTTTTCCACAATTCTAATGTTATTCATGCATGTGCTTTAACAGGATTCTAATGTTAAATTCCCAAATATTTTGTGAATAAATATTGCCAAGTTCTAATTTAAAATTTCATAATTTTTTAGGATAGATCTCTTTAATAATAACTGATTTTGATTTTTTATTTCGAGCTGGTGAAGGGCAGGCCTCAATAATTATGACACAGAGAGTTAAAATCTCACTAGGTTGTTCCCTGTTGGTTGAAGCCACCTATCACAACTAATGAGTGTCATACTTCATGACTTCAGAGAATAAATGCTCCAGAAAAAAATTGAATCATGTTCATAATGCGATACTTTTTAAAGCACTGAATAATTTCTTAATTTCTATTTATAGGCAGGAGAATCTTAAAGTATCTAGGTGTAGATAGTATGGATAGGAGAGCTTCACAAAATTTTGTATAACTCTACTTCATTTGTATAATTGAATGTTTTAAGAATAGAAGCAGTAATGTGTGCAATTTTTTTTCAACATAAAGGGGGTAAAAATTTATTCAATCAAGGAAACGTTACAAAGCAAGGGCATTAAATGGCCCTATCAAGTTCCAATCAAGTGATCCAATTGATGAGACAAATCCGGGGGTAGTTGGCCCCGATCCACCACATTCCAATCATGCACTGCACAACAACAGTATTTCAGATCTGAGCACAACAAACCTACAACCTGACTTCAAGCGTAATTCAGGCAGTTCACTCATTCTCTATTACTCTGAAAATTTTCCTAGACTAAGTGCAGTCATTCTGTATTTCTCTTAGTGAAATCCTGATTGAACCAATCAATGTCATTAGCAGTGATACAGCAGATCCATGCAACGGTATTTTCACTAGGCTAATAATAGCTTCACACATCTTCCCTACTGCTTGAAGGCTAAGTAGTTCCGCTCCCAGTTGTGAATTGCTTTGGCTTCAGCAGGGAAAACTTTAAGGAGTGTAATTTTCTTTGTAAGAACAGAAAGGGAGGCAAATGTGAACAGCTCAAAACTTTGATGAAAACCATAAAATTCTGTACTAATGCATTTATATATTTTAAGAATGTTTTTTATCTGCCTGTATCAGTGTATATATGATACCTAATGTGCAAATGAATGTATGAGGAACCAAATTATAATTACGTTATTGGCTTCTTTATTCACAATTCCATAAAAAGGTATTTTAGAAACCTGGTGGGATTACAACGCATGACCAACTATAGTTTAGCATATGCAAAAACGACAGACAGAAATCGTTATATTGAAGTGACCGAATGTGTTTGTGTTGAATCATGGGCGGGATTCGATTCTTCAGCGAAACAGGTAGTAGGTAGTTAAGGCTTTTATTAAGCTGAGATTTAAAAAAACAGATGAAACAGGCTGTCGTGTTTCATTAAAAGCATGTACTCTAAAACAGTAAGCTCCACAAATTTCGTAACAGTCACAATCTCCATTATCGAACTGTACGGTCAAGATTTGTTGTACATCCGAGATTTTACTATTAGACTATTGCATAGCGAAGTCTTAAATATTAAATTTGCATCCAATGTAAGTATCTTTCGTAATATAGTCATATTATACAATAAATAACTAAACTAGTTATGTCGAGAGGTGTTCCACTATAGTCGGATGTGTACATCGAAACGCAATAAACAAATGTTTTTTTTACACTAATCAGCAGAGGATGCTTTAAGTACCGTCTCATGTAGATCAAGGCAAAGTTTCGAGCCGCCGCCAGTGATCGAGTAATGTGGCATGCGTCACTAGGGTTTGGGCATGGGCTGCATGCAGACGAACACGTCGCCATTAGAATGATGCTGGAAGTAGACGGTACCCACAGGGAAATTGTGAAGCAGTATTTTGTCTAGAATCCCACAGAAATCTTGCGTTCTGTTTTTTATTCATTATGGATAGATGGAAGCAAAAATCACAGGGCTATGGAGTCCAAACTGCTGCACTGAGCACTACGATGTTCAATGACGGGCTGAGCTGCAATGGTGTCATTCGGGCAGCCCTTACATATCCATCACCGCAACCAAATTAAGGTCAATGAAGATATGCTTTTGGCCATGCCACAACCCCTTAGATAGGAACTTTTTTGACATTAATCGAATTTTGTTTTGTATGCAAGTTACAGATATTGTATCCAAGGCTTTTCTTTAGGATCATTTTGTGATTTACAGGAATCCAGTTCATGATAGCGATTCTGTTCGTAGCAATATTGTAGATGTGCTGAAGAATTGAGGAGGAAAAAAACGTTGCAGACGCAAAATGCCCCACAACCCCTTAGATAGTAACTTTTTTGACATAAATCGAATTTGTTTCCTATGCAAGTTATAGATATTGTATCCAAGGCTTTTCTTTAGGATCATTTTGTGATTTACAGGAATCCAGTTCATGATAGCGATTATGTTCGTAGCAATATTTTAGATTTGCTGAAGAATTGAGGAGGAAAAAAACATTGCAGACGCAAAATGCCCACATATATCATAGAAGTTCACTAATGCTACGCTTTTAAGAATCAAATGAGCCTAACATCTGGCTTTTATATTTTGGACAGAGATAAGGAAGAGGTCTTTTCAAGCAAGGATGTATCTTTTATTTTGGTCTTTTCAAAATTAATCCTGTGATGTAGTATGGTCTTTGTTTTGCAACATTGGATTTCGTTGTTCATAGAACCTTGAGATTTGTGGCAACCCCTATATTTATCTTCAAGAATAAGTATCTTTTCAGAAACACTAACATGCAAATCAAGCTCGCAAGCTGGTTACACATTACTCATGGGATTCATCTTTAGTTTAGTTTTGTTTTGTTTTTTTACAGATACAGAAAATACTGGTGGCAAAAGTACAATTATGTGCTTTTAGATGGGTTGGATGGAGGACAGGCATTGATGGCCGTGCTACTTTATATGTGCTTGGAACAATATTTTATATTTTTAAAATTGTACTACAACATTGTATAGAAAATAAAGAATATACTTCTTAATATATTTACATATATTTTACTATTGGCATAATCCTTTCACCTCCTAGTTCCTCGGGACTCTATTGCCACCAATGTGACTACGTATTATGTATGTATTTTAAATTACAGGCTTAGATCAATTCATAGAGATACAAAACAAAACAATTGCATGCTGTCAGAAAGGTCAGTTCAGCTAAATTGCCTCATAATTGAAGACCATCTTTTAAGTTAGTTTGGTTAGAGCAGCATGTGAGTTAAAGTTATTTAACAAAATACTAAATCCTAGGCTATCTGTAGGACTTTCTCAATAAAGTTATTTCTTGGAGGTGGCAGAAATAATATAGCAGGTTTTAAAAGTTATATTAATTCTTTTGTCAAGTGAATTTGTTCAAAAATATAAATTAATCAGTAACTTGTTTTTTATGGCTTGAATTTTTCAGATATCTTTTTAAAAACGAACTCAATGGCCCTTTTGAACAAGAGGATTGTTCTCAAGATTTAAATATGATAGGTGATGTTTTATTTATTTCATTTGGTTAGTTCTAATAAGTATGAAAAAAGCTATCCATTGCTATCCACCTAATTTGGATTTGACTTTTTTTTGTTGCATGCTATATTATGGGCTACAGTTTAAAGGCAATCCAGACCTTTGCGGTGGTGTTGTGCGCAATCCATGTTAAAAAATGGAATGAAATGGAGAGTATTGCAGCTTAAATGATTGTTCATAAAGCAACAAGGTTTATCTTGCTAGCTATGAGTTGTGAATTTGATCATATAACATGTGATTTTGTTGTTTAGATTCTTTTTAGATCAACAACTAAAAAAGATTGACTTTACAATCATGCAAAAGATTATTACACTACAAGCAACCATGTAGATGGCCTAGATGATGATGAAGTAAATGTAATTTTTCGTGCATCAATCAAAGTGTAATTTTGATAAATGTTTCATGAATATTGTTATGATACCAATGATCTACCACAAGAGAGGATGGAAAATAAGTATACTAATTGAATGCCTTCATGAAAATCCAAGTTATATTTTGATTTACTTGCCTAAAGTCGTGTGCACACAGAAGAGAGAAAATAATATTTCAAACCTTTCTACAAAATTTAAGTTACATAAATAGTGAGGTCTAATTTATTCCCTTTTAAATTAAAAAGATTACTAAATTTATGTCTTTTGGGTTTTGAATTTAATGTGCTAAGGATGCACAATAGTCATATATAAGATAGTTTGCAAGAGATGTGTGGAGATGAAATAGACACATAATTTGTCTCTAAAATGAATTTTCATATCACAAACATAAATTATAAAAAATATAATCAGCATAATCATTGCACCTCCTCTGGTGCAACTGCTAGTTTATTAAAAGTTAAAAATTATGAAATAATATAATTAATGAATTCAACTATTCAATCATTATTATATTAATAATAATTAAAATATGTAAATATGAATAGTTAAAAATAATTTAAATTTTTTATATTAACTATTCCATCTCTTGCTTGATGACAAGCAAAACTTCAGCTAGGGGGAATGATGAGCTTATTATTTGTGCTATTTACTTCTACACGATAGAAAAACTATGGCATGCACAGAGCATCAATTGCAGAATAACGACTATTTTTTCTGAGAAATGCAGGGGCCGTCATCCTTGTGGCGTCTCTCGTGGTAGAGCTCCTTAGAATAATCAACGACGCCATCCCAAAGGACCCACTAATTGATTTGCAAGTTGATCGAACAAAAGAGGACAAAGGTTCTTGAGGCCAAATTGGGTTCCAATGCAGCTGCATAGGGTTTCCATCAGACATGGCCAACCTATTGTGGATATCTGCGTAAGGGATACTTTGTATAACAGAGACTTCATGAGTAGACCTCATGAGAAAAATCCAGATTTCTTGCAACAGTCCTTTCAGGAGGCAGAGGTTGATTACAAATCAACTAAGAACAGAAAACCCTCTGATCCCATAGGTCCGTCACATCAAAATAATGTTGCACATGCACATGGGGCTCTCTTCAATCCAAGGCAGAACAATTCTAATAGACATGCCAATATTAGGGTTTTGTCTAAGGCCACTAATACACATCCTGAAGTTAGGAATTTGGGCCAAACTAATACCTAGGAGGCTAGGGCTTCTGAGCACGGGCAAAAACCTCCTAAGACTTAGGCTTTGGAGCACTGGCAAAAATCTCCTGGGAATACAGTCTTGGAGCACCGTCAAAGATATTCTGGTTCAAATCCAAAGAAGAAGGCTAAATGAAAAAAGAAAAGTGTTGCAATGGAAACGAAAGGAAGGCCCAAAAGCATGCAGCTCACTTCAACAAAACCCGACGCCTCAAGCATCAAAAGGAATGATCAACCCAGAACAACAACGATCATTGCTCGTAGGAAAAGAGGGTCAAAAAGTAAACAAACAGCAAGAGTTGAAGACTATCCTCAACATTACTTTCTTAGAGGACCTTCCTCAAGATCAAATCTCAGATTTACGACAGTGTGCCCTAATCTGTAAGTTTTGGGATAGGGTTCTTGAAATAGATTTGCTTCGCGATTTTCTTTATGAAGAATGGGATGGGGTTTTGAAGGTCTTTTATTTAGATAAAAAAGAAGGGATTTTCATTGTCTTATTTCATAATAAAGAGCAGAGAGATGCAACTTTTAGGGTTAAATCTTGGATTTACGAGGGTTCTGGCTTTATGCATGAACTTATGGATGCCGAATTTCAAACCAAGCCTTTTCCAAGTTAAATTTCTGCCAGTTTGGATTCAATTGCATTTTTTACTTTCAGAATACAAAGAGTTAAATCTCATAGAATATATGGCAAATCAAATAGGGATATTTTTGAAGCATGACAAGGAGTTTTTTGCGAACCCATCTCTCCCAGTTAGGGTTTGTTTACTTCTAGATACTACCAAACCCTCGCCTAACTAGATCAATATTAAATCTAAGTATGGCATTTGGGAGCAAGAGATTATAATTGAAAATAGCAAAATGCTTGTTACATTTGTCATTCCTTGGAACATTTGGCTATTGATTGTTCTTCTTCTCAAAAATCAATAAGAACAACAGGGCTTCAAAAATCCTCAAAGATTTTATCACAAGGAAACTTGGATAGTAAGTTTAAAAAGGCTATAATTTCGCCCTCAAAGAAGAATGAGCAACCAGTCTATGTTCCTGATTCAGACATGATGGGCGAGCAAACTCCTATGGTTCAGAATCTACCATTAATTTCTCCTTCGGGGTATAAGCAAAACTCTCAATCCAGGCATCCTCATTTGTCTCTTCTGCAAGAAAACAAGGAAAATCTTGTGTATAAGTTGAAGGGTGATATGTCCCATTTGTTATACGTGTTAAACAACCTAAAGCTTAAGTGCTCTATCCTATATTTCAACAATCTAGCAGAAGGTTATCCTTTATGTTTTCCAATGCCATCTGGTCAAAGTCAGCCTCTTCAGATCGTCTCCTCTGGGTCTTTATTTCTAGGGTTCAATCAGGAATCATCTCTTAAAAATAATGACTCTGTGCAATTACTTTGTCATGATGATAAGCTAAATGCTATTGCACATAAATTATTAGTCTATAGGTTCTGAACTTATAGATGAGATTGTTGATGAAATCTTTAATGATGAAATGGGAACAAAACCAGATTCATTGTTTGAAGATCACCATCTTTCTCAAGAGTTTATGGATGATAGTAAGGAGTTGGGTGGTGAGATGGAGGTGGGGTTTGATTTCTCTCAGGAGTTATCAATTGCTCAAACTCCAATATCCCAACCGCTACCTAAAAAAACTCCAACTAAAGGGGGGAGAAAATCTAAGGTTGATAAGATCAAAGAAGAAATAGAAGCGGGTATGCAAACCACTTTGGATGGTGATTTCTCAATCAATAAGCGACCGAGGAGGGCATGTTTCTCTCCTCGAGTCGAATGAAGATCTCTTCATGGAATGTCAGGGGCATTAATGCCCCTAACAAAAGACCCCACATCAAGCGCCAAATTGATGCTAGTGGGGCAGATATATTCCTTATTCAAGAAACTAAACTCTCTACGAAATCATTTGAATCTTCTATTTCTAAATGGGGAAGATGGAAATTTGTAGCTATATCCACTGAAGGAGCTTCTGGTGGTCTTGTGTCGTTATGGAATCCCAGAATAGTTTCAGTAGAGCCTATAAATGCTGAGAATAATTGGCAGTGCTTGAATGTTCAAATTTTTGATTTGCAGTATAAACTCATCAGTGTTTATGGTCCTACTTCAACACAAGACAAAAAGAGGCTATGGGATTCACTCACAACTTTAATTCAAAATTTAAGTGATCAAAAGATAATTATTGTTGGGGATTTTAATGCGGTTTTATCACTCAATGAAAAGCAAGGTGGGATTTGCTCGCCTCATAAAACAATTTATGATTTTGGTAATTTCGTATCAGATAATGCTCTTAGAGATATCTTACCAGAAAAGGGGACATTTACCTAAACAAATCGAAGAAGAGATTTCTCTCAAATAGTTGTTCAGTTAGATAGGTTTTTAGTATCTCAAGATTGGGTAGTTGCATCAGCTATTTTAACCTCTCAAATCCTTCCTTTTGTTGGACCGGATCATTATGCTATTGTGTTATCTATTACTCGTCCAACAAGGGTTCCAGCTCATAAGCCTTCCTTTAAATTTGAGAAAATGTGGCTAAGAGATCCAACATTTCTCCCTCTATTACAACAATGGTGGGAAAGCGCACCAGTTCACCAAGGCACTAAAATGTTTCAATTATTTAAAAAGCTACAATACACAAAAGTTAAAATAAAAGAATGGAATAAGAATGTGTTTAAGAACATTTTTGCACAAAAGGAAGAGACAACTCAACAATTGGCACAAATTCATGAGTTTATTATTCAAAATGGTATGAATGCTATTATATATGATAAACAGAAAGAACTCCAAGAATTGTGGGATGAATTGAGTAAGAGGGAAGAATTATATTGGCAGCAAAAGTCTCGAGAATTATGGTTAAAAGAAGGTGATCGAAACACAAAAAAAAATTGTGCATCTGCTCAACATAAAAGCGCTACTAAAACTATCTTTTCAATCCATGAGGCATCTTTAGGAAAACAACTAAATAATGTTGAGGAAATCCAAGAAGAAGGAGTTAAATTCTTTAAAAGCCTCCTTTCTCCTCTTAAGTCTGCTAATATTGCCATACAGGAAGAGCAGGAGTTATTGTCTATGATCCCTAACCTCATTTCTCCAAATGACAATCAAGTTTTGCTCAAGCCATTTACACTAGCAGAATTAAAGGGTGTAGTTTTTTGAATGGCTTCAGATAAGGCTCCAGGTCTAGATGGTTATACGGCTCTGTTTTTTCAAAAATGTTGGGATTTTGTGAGTCCTGATCTCCTTATGGCTATTGAGGAATCTCGAAGATCTGGTAAAATACTAAAACATTACAACACAACGAACATAGCAGTTCTCCCAAAGGTTAAGGAACTAAAGTGTTTTGCTGATTTTAGACCTATCTCACTTTGTAACATAGTTTATAAGATCTCCACAAAGGCAATTTATTTAAGATTGCAGCCTTTTATTTCAAAAATTATATGTTCAGAACAAGGAGGTTTTGTTCCGGGTAGAGAAACGGCAGAGGGGGTCCTAGTGGCACATGAGGTTCTTCACTCTATCAAGACAAATCATCTGTCCTCCTTCGTAGTGAAATTGGATATGATGAAAGCTTATGATAGGGTTGATTGGCTTTTTTGATAAAAGTGTTTGAAAAGTTTGGATTTGAAAAAAAATGGTGTAAATGGATACTATCCTGCCTCTCAGGTGCTCATCTCTCAATTATAATTAATGGTTCTCCATGTGGGTGCTTCCAAGCGACACAAGGAATAAGACAAGGAGATCCATTGTCACCATTCCTTTTTATAATCATGGCAAAAGCTCTTAGCAGGTTAATAAAGGATAAACATTCTAAAGGTTTATGGCAAGGTGTTTGCATTCCTCAAACTGATATTTCAACCACTCATAATCTTTTTGCAAACGATACTCTTCTTTATGGGAATGCTTTTGTTTCAGAAGCAAAACAAATAAAGAAAGTCTTGGATAAATATACTGTAGTGTCAGGGCAAAAGATAAATGTTGAAAAGTCAAAAATATATGTGTTTAATGTTAAACCTGCAATCAAAAGGAAAATTATAAGAGTTCCCGGGTTCCAAGAAGCAGAGCTACCTTGCAAGTACTTAGGTATTGCTTTTTTTTATGGGGGCTAACAAACCTTCTTATTGGATTAAAATTATTGATAGAATCAAACAAAAAATTAGTGCTTGGAAGGCCAGATGGCTATCATTTTTAGGCATAATTCTTCTTGTAAAAACTGTCTTGACAACAATACCTAATTACTTCATCTCAGTATTAAGGGCTCCACGATTTGTAGTTGAACATATTCAAAAGATTATAAGAGAATTCTTATGGAAAGGGAATATGAATGAGGCAAAGAAAATCCCTCTTATTTCTTTGGATAAGATGGTTTCAAAAAAGCATAAAGGTGGGGTAGGTTTGCATGATTTGTCTAATCGTAATCAAGCCTTTGGGAGAAAATTAATATGGAAAATGTATGCTAAACCTGAATCCAAATGGTGCTCACTGATGAGAGCTAAATATTTGGATAGCCAAGATCCTAAGAGAATTTTCACAGTCTTAAATCATCCGAAAGGGTTAGCTATGTGGAATTTCATGTTGTCTTGTAGAAAGTTAGTAACAACATATATTTCTTGGGAGGTCAATAGAGGTAATGAAGTTAATTTTTGGTCTGATTCGTGGAATGGTCATCCTCCATTGAGCCAAAATAATGATTTGCAATCAACCATTCCAATTTTATCACAGTTGTGGGGTACAAAATTAATAGATTATGTAAGTTCTATTGAGTCCCCATCAGGAAGAGTAAAATGGAAAGACTTCTCCCCTTCATAGATTTCTCAGGATCAAAAGGATTTACTATCAACCATTCTCCAAAATCGAGTAGTATTCATAACAAGTAAACCTGATCGCATAATTTGGGAACCTTCAAAGGATGGTTGTTTCTTAGTTAAGAAGGGATATAGAGCAATTCTAAATAGAAGAGATCCTTCTCAGCCCCAAAGAGCATTTTATTTTTGTTGGAACAACTTAGTTCATCCAAAAGCAGGTAGTTTTTCTTAGATTGTAATGAGAAAGAGAGCACTGACAAGTGATAGATTAGCTAAATTAGGCATTGCAGAACCTTTCAAATGTGTGTTATGTGATCAAGATTTTGAAAATCATGATCATTTGTTCTTGCATTGCTCTTTTGCTCAGTCCTGCTAGTCGTTTGTTTTGAGGAAAATGAATTATTCAATGCCTCTCCCTAATACAATTTGGGACCTTTTCTCTGCTTGGCCAGTTCTTTTCAAAAAATCTTTCTATGCTTGCATATGGCAAGTTATTCCAGCAATGGTAATATGGGCTATTTGGTGGGAAAGAAACAAAAGAATCTTTAGAAAAGCAGTTTCATCAGCAAGTTCAGTTCATGCTATCATTGAAAAATCTATCTCAGAATCAATTAATGTTTGGGTCCAAAATTATAAGAATGTTGGCTCATTGTTTTCAAATTGGGATAATTTCATTCTTCAAAATTGGAAACATATAGTTCTTCCTTTTAAGGGAAGTTTGAAGCAGCCCTTCATTGCAAAAATAGATTGGAACATTGTTAAATGGTCACACCCACCTCAAAATTTCTCAAAGTTGAATTTCGATGGAGCATCAAGAGGTAACCTTGGTGTTTTGGGAGCAGGATTTTGTATCAGAAACAATAAACGCCTTCTCATGGCTGCTAGAGCTTTATCTTTACCCCCTGGAACAAATAATATGGGAGAATCATTATCTCTTCTTTATGGGTTGATCTTGGCAAAACAATTGCAAATCAAAGCACTACACATAGAGGGTGATTCATTATTAATTATAAACGCTTATAAAGAAAGATCGTGCTTGAATTGGGCTTTGAAATATATCTTATAGAATGTCTGGAAAATCTTAGATGATTTTGAAGAGGTCCAAGTTTCCCATATTTACAGAGGGAAATGTTTTAGCAGATCATCTGGCCAATCTAGGTTGTGATAAAAAAGAATTTCCCTATATTCATGATTCATCTAACAATAATGATTACTCTTGTATCAAAGAGCTGGCAAATTTGAGAAGCATAATTGAAGCTGACTATTCCAAATAATGTTTATTTGATCAGGTAATTGCATTCGTCCTCATATTTACATCGGTGCTGACATCTCAAGGTACTACGTCCATTATGAATGAATGGTTATATAAATATTGATGATATTTGTTATTCGAATTTCTTAATTATTTGAATCTCTTAAAGGAGTTATTTTGAAGCATATATTTTAAAATGCATATGATAATGATGGCTCCTAACTCCTCATGGGTACTTGCACCATTCTCATTAGACGTCTATTTTTCACTTGATGATGTTAGCATCAATGTGAATATTTGGACATAGCTATATAAATATATTCCTTTATGCTTCTCCAAGTTGACGGCAACCTTTGGGTATAGGATAGTCATATTTTGTTAACACAGACTAGCCTTTCAGTACAAGGTAATTATGTTTTGGTAATGCATTGGTAATGCAATCTCTGCTGCGAATACAAATTAGCCTTGTAGTACAAGTTAATTATGATTGGTAATGCATTGGTAACGCATTTTCTGCTACAAAATATTTGGATTTTCATTCGGCATGTATGGGCTTGAATGAGGGCATTGTGTCCAATGCATTTACTTCCTTGAGCATTTACTTATAATGATAGCTTTATGCAAAGTTAGAAAGCATAAGTTAATACTTGTAACATTTGTTGACATTAGCTTGCTACTAAATTGGGTCTGTGAGAATTACTTCTGGTGCAATGGCGCTCCGCCCCTGGAATTATAGAGTTGCATTACCAGTTAAACTGTGGGAGAAACCCATTGAAGAGTATGTTTCGCAGGAAATGTTGAACTCTATGTTCAAAATTGATTGTTTAAGAGTTGAGGAGTGTATTTGTATCATCTTGGGGATAGAAGTTACGAGTCCTCATGCTCGCCGTCTTCTCTTTCCTTCACAGGGGATTTCTATCTTTCTTTCTAATGCTTTAGATTTGCTGCAATCTCTAAACGAAATTGAGGAATTAGCAAGGAATTATATCAAGTTTTAATTTCGTATGGATAATGTTGTTCTTCGAGTTGTCCAGCAGTATAACTTTTACAATGGGGAAGGTTTTGTTGGTGGCCTTTTCCCCAGAAGATTGGTGCAAAAATGTTAAGGCATTGAAGAATTTTTTATGCTATTCGGTTGGCTTTGCAACATAGAAATGAGAACATTTTGTTGAGGGAATTAAGGAAAAATAAGCGTAGTGTTTGTACGCTAATGGAATTGGAAATCAAAGACATATTTTATGCTCTGTCTTTTCTTCAAGCTTACACTTTGCGGCTCTCTAATCAAAACTTGCAGCTTGACTTGCAATTAAGGGTTAATTCTTCCAACCATAGGCCTTCTTCTCCAAGGGTTATACGTCGTGCGCCTCCTTACATTGTTTCTCAGGGCTCTCAGTATTATGCTCGAAGGGCTGGTAATAGAATTATTTCAAATTCTCTGCATGCAGAAGGGATGGATGAAAATTCTCAAGATGAAAGAGTTTTAGGGGGAAATAGTCATTAATTTTTATGGCTCTTTATGAAATGCTTTTTGGGAAATCAGAATTTTGTATTCAGTCTATATATGTGGGATTTTAAATACTCCAATGAGTCAGGTCGAAGATTTTTGAAATAGTTTGTAAGGGTCTATATGTTTAATACATTTATAATTGTATGGGTTGGATTTATGATCCTTCGATGACATCATGTATGGGTTGAGTTATTAACCATTTTGTATTGTTTCTCTGCTAAGTTGGGCAGTTTTTTGGGGAAGGTCGTCTAAGGTTGTGTCATAGGTTAGTTTGGAACAATGTTGAACCATGTTGTTTCAGCTCTTTTTGTAAAAACGTTTTGTCTCTTAAATAGATATTATTTTTATTTATAGTCTTTCTTATTTTTCGTTAGTGTTTAAATGAATATCTTTTTCAATATTAAATATAACATTAATAGTTTCAAATTTAATTTTCTTTCTTCTTTTTTATGTTAATTTTTTGTCTGATATTATTTTTCAATATCAAATATGACATTAATAGTCCCTCTTAAATAGATATTTTTTCCAATATTAAATATAATATCCTTTCTTACTTTATGTTGTTGTTTCCTTAAATATTATTTTCAATATTATATAATATTAATAGTTTCAAATTTATTTTTCTTTCTTATTTTACGTTATTGTTTTAATAGATAGTATTTTCAATATTAAATATAACATTAATAGTTTCAAATATAATATTCTTTACTATTTTACGTTAGAATTGAGGTTGAAAATAAAATAAAAATTAATTGCTTCATCTTATTAGCAATACTTAATTTCATTTTATGTTTTCAACATTATAATTTAATATTGCATATTAACTTAGAATTCCTGTGTGTTTTTTTCTCTTATTTATTTTTGCTCTCTCATTTCTAAAATTGAATTTTCTTTATGTTGTAGTCCTCTTTCATTAGTTCTTGTCTTTTATTTCTTTCATGTTTCGTTCTTTTTTAATAAAATTTTTCATTCTTATATATTTTTTCTCTCTTATTTTTTTAATTCTTTCAATTTTTGTTCTTACCTTATCTCTCTTGTCTCTGTCTTTGTACCCTTCTCTCTCCTCATCTTCTCACCTCTCTTCCTTTTAAGCAAATTAGGTCTGCATCTTACCTTTTATCTCCTTAGCTCTTTATCATCCTGATGATGGATCACTGAGTGTGATCTGAAACTGATGAAAAAACTTAAACACAATCAAAAATCCAGAAATCACAAAATCTTAAACGTTTTGTACGTTTTTCATGCTCAGGGGCGATAACCAGAGGTTTTCTTACTGGTTCTTTCTTGCCGGTATGCCCCTCGGAACCAGTTTTTGTAAATTTTATTTATTATATAATAAAATATATTTGTGGCTTGCCACTTTCGCCAAAAAATTTAAAAAAAATATTTAATTTTAATGTTTTATAATAAAATATATATTTTAAATCATTTAAATTTTAAAATTAAATTTATATTTTTTACTTTTAACTTTTTTAGAATAATAGTTATATATTTTGTATGCAATAAAAATGTTTTTATAATATTCAAGTAAAAATTATATAGTATTTATCATTACATTTAAATTAATTTTTCATTGCATATACTTTAAATATATAAAAATCTAATATTATAATTGTTTAGATACAAATGATTTTTTTTACTATGGAATGTGAAAACTTAGATTAAGTTAATTGTTAAAATACTATTTAATCCACGTGATGATTGGATGAATAATAGACAACTTTAGGATTAAATTGATAATCTAAAACAACACCAATTCCATAAGTGGTCTTAGTGGCAAAAAAAAATGTCTTGAAAAATTCCTATAAAAATGTTTATGTTTAGGATTCAAAAAATGTAGGCATAATTTATTTTTAGTCTTATTGTAAATAAACAACCTTTAAAAAAGTTTCAAAAATTTCTTAAAATTATTTAAATTTAAATATTTTTTAATTATAATTTTGTGGTAGAAAAATGTCTTGAAAAACTATGATAAAAAGGTTTATGTTGAGCATTCTTGAAAACCTGCCATTATCGCTCAAAAAAATTTTGCCAATAAAATTGAGGAAAAATATTTTTCAAAATTTGAAAAGTTAAAATTCATGCATTTAACTTTAATAAAATTAAAATATAATGTATTAAAATTAAATTATAATGTATTAAAAAAAATAATGGATTTTGATTGGCTGCAAGCAAAACAATTAATCACTAGTTAAGTTCAAGGTCTTGCGTGTAGTTCCAAGGTAGGAACTAATAAATAGAAACATAAAATAAATTCACCGCCATTTTGTGAGAATAGGCCCTCCTCTCCTTCCATAGGGTGATTAAAAGGCTAAACTACAAACTAGGATCACATATTTATTCCATGAAAACATATTACAATCTTTATTTATATGCTACCTCAAGTCTTCCCTTTGTTGTTACATTGTTGCTATTACATAATCACATTGTACTATTTTCCATCATACTAATGTGCTCCCTTTAATGTTATTATATTATCTTATATAATGAATGAGGCATAAACAAGGCGTATAAAAAATATCTAACGTATTCCCTGCTCTTACATATTTTACAGCATTTGCACCTATTCTCATGCCATCTCTTATGACATTATTTATGGCATGTGGGTTGGAATAAAACTAGCCATAAAAATAGGAGTTTGTTATAGCATAAAAATAGCTATTTTTTTACCTTCATTCATCACAATTATGCTAGTTACAACAACAAATAATACATGTTATTTCATGTCATATGAGTATACAAATATATTATTTGTTGTTAACACAATAAATAATTTTTTAAAATTAAATTAATATTTGAAATTATTTGTTGTTGTGAAAGTGACATGGAGTTGTAGACACCTAAAAATGTCTTGATTAGTATAACATACTTGATTTCGCTTACTAACACTGTTTCTAGTCTATTTCACATAATTCATCCATTTAATTAAATAATTTCAATTATTTAGTTAAATTCACTTTTTCTCCTATTAATTAAAATAATTCAATTTCATTTAGTTAATTCACTTTTCTCCATACTAATTCCATTCCCATTTGATTAAATAATGAAAAAATAATAATTGTCATAATCATACTTTGATTAAATAATTTATGATTATTTAATTAAAGTATTTTTTCTCATTCACTTGCACAACTAAAGGATTTTAATTAATTGTTTAATTAACTAATTTCTTTCCAAATCTTCCAACTTTCTCACTTGCACAATGAATATTTTTTGGAATATTCCATTTTCAAATTTAAATATTCCCCCCGAATGGAAACATCTCCAACACCTCTCCAACATAATTCTTAAAAATTAAGGAATTGATTGAGTCTCTCATGGATTTGAGACAATTGATCTGATCTTTGATTCATGCCTCATGGATTATCAATCATCCGATTCATCTTTGATCCATGACCATTCCTCTCATTCGATTTCATCCATTGATTAGCCTTTTTGATCCTCGCCATTGATCCTAATTTCTCAAATTCTATAAATAGCATGTCATTTCACATAATAAGGGATTGACAAGAATTGAGAAAACTTACTCTCTTGAATTGATCAATTTGAGAGCATTTTGTGAGTCATTCTAGTTCATTTTCGTCATCAATTGCTTTGTATAACAATGGATTTTGTTTGACTTTTAGCACTCCACATCCAATTTGAGCATAGTCCCACAATAGGATTGAGCTTTACATTTCTTAGTTAGATTTAATTTGAATAGCTTTGTTATTTCATGCTTTTGAATTCTAATTGAGCTTTGTGAATAATTCCATTTGATTGTATAGTTTATTGATCATTTGCTTAGATATTTGGTTTAATTGATGTTATTTGATCAATCAATTTTATACATTCATAAAATGGCATGATCAATGGGACCCACATCCCTAGCTAATAATTTTGTTTGAGTTTTCTCAGACTTTGCAGGAACAAGAAGCAAAGCAACACTTTTACAATTTCTAGATCGACACATTTGCAAATTGTGATGCATATGTAGGTCAAATGTTGGTGCATTTGTAAATTGCGATGTTCTTGCTAATTTTCATCTTATTATTCACATGTTTTACAGAGCAATGCAATTGAATTTTAACAATGCAGTTGCATTTTACCAGAGTCACATATCTGCAAATAGTGATGCATTTGCAGAGGGGCAAAGTGATGCACTTGTCTGACAGTCCAACGCCTTTGCAGGTAAACTAGAGGGTCAAATTTTAGGGTTTTCATCTGAATTTTAACTAGATTTTACATATAACCCTAATCTATTTTCTATATTATGTCTCTCGTTAAGACTAACATTTTGTAGAAACTAGGTGATGTATCAAGCATGAAGAAAAGTGTTCATTAAAACTAGATCATAAAGTATCCATAAAATTCCAAAGTTTTATCAACACTTAATGTGAAGGATAACCTTAAAGATTCTTATTTTCATGCTTTAGATTAGAATCTCACATTTACTCTGGCGTTTAAAATTAGAAAACTACAACTTATGTTTTTCAATTTGATGCATAAAATTGAACCACACACCTACATCTTTGTTTGGGTTTAAAAAGAACCTACAAATCTCACACTTCAATTGGTGCTTTAACAATTTATTTGCATTTATCTTTGTTGCACCTAAAAAGAACAAGTGTGTGCTTTGTTTCCCGTGTTTGGTAGGCTAGCAAGTGTGTATCCTATCCCCTTGCGCTTCATATGATCTTGGGTGAAGAGAAACACTTCTAGGGGATCTTGGGTGAAGAGAAATAGTAACACCTTCATTTTTTTATTTTAAGTAGGAGGAATTCCTTGAGATACATCTTTCAATGGAGAACTCAAGGCAGTACCTCAAGTGGCATTTTAGGGCACCCTATATAAATTGGCTAAGAGTAAAATTTATAGGTCTATTTGTTCATGTAATGCTCCATACTTGTGTAGGTTTCCCAATGCGATGTCTGAGAGGTCAAGGATGTTCACCTAGTTCCACCCACTAAAAACCTATTTGTTTTAGAGGCCTAATACCATCGAACATCATCTTAAGGAGGTGCAATGGGATAACATTGTTCTATGAAGTTACTCACCATGTACTAATCATAGTTTAGGTGACAGACACCTTGTAAGGAACTTTTCGTTTCAAGGTATGAGTTGTATCGTGTATGTGTGCATACTCTAGTTACTCATTCTACGGGCAATATTTTATCATGGGGGCTCAACTTAAGAAGATAAACCTACTTGAATAAATAGGATTATGCTTGATTTTTGTTCTATCGATCTATTTCTAGTGAGCTTTGTGGAAGAAAGTTTACGAAATATCTCCCATTACCTATTGAGTCAATTGAACACATTGCTTGATCATCAAAACACAAACAAACACTAACCATGGTTATGCCAAAATTTTAAACCCTTTGAACACAATTGTATGCACTTCAAGTACATTATACTATTGTATGCATCTAAGTATTTTTTTTTATCAAAACAATATCTTAGTGTGCTTCCTAGTATCAATGTATATATCTTTGTGGATTGTGTCAAAGTAAACTAGAGAAACTATAATTTACCATTTTAGTTTTCACAATATTGAGTTTTGTGGAAAATAATTCGCTTTATTTTAAACATCTTAGTGTTAGACAACTCATAATCAAGATCTTTATGTGGTAAAAATAAGTCATGCTTAAATCAAATTTTATGAATTGAACCTAAAATCAGCATTCAAAACCACTTGTGAAAATTGATTCAAAACAAACAAAGAAGGAAATTTATGCTATATATTGTTTTTATCAAAATAATTTTTGGGTTGTCATTAGACCAAAATATTATTCCTCAGGAAGCATTGAAACCTCATACAAGGTTCTTTATCAAAATCATTAGGAAATTATCAAAAATAATCTTAGGTTGTCATTTGGAACAAAGATATATCATTCAACATCAAACATCAACCATTCAATCAAACATCACAACGTCTCATATCAAAACAAATAACTTAAACATTTGGACATAAATCGCTTAGGTTTGAAACCTTTATTAAATCAACTAATTTAGCCTCATACATGGAAATGATGATTTTTCAAGGTGTTTAGGTTGAGTTAGAAAATATCATTGTGGACAAACTAACTTTGCATTCATGAGTCTACTCCCAAAGTAGAAATTTCATAACCGTCAAAACATCAGCATCAAAATAAAAAAAGATCAAATCAAACAATCAAAATCCTAAGTGTAGTCTAAATCAAATGTTTCATATCCTTCATGTCATCATTGATCCAAATCAAACCAAAACATCATCATTGACAACAAACATTTGAGGTCACAAATACATTTCAAAATCAATTGTCACAAATATTTCTTAGGATTGATAAACCTTGCATGATCACAACTAGGGCTCAATACAAAAAAGCTATGGAGTTTAATCTTAGGAAATCAAGGGATCCTAATGTTAGTGATCAACCATATGGAACGCCTCAAAAAAGTGAGCTTCCTCCAACTGTAACACAACCTTCGACTACAACAAAACCTCCAACTGTAATTAAATCTCAAGTGGAAATAGTTTACATTGAAAAAGAACAAAAACCACGTGAAGTCACTCCCAAAGATATACTAGAATTGCAACAAAGTCAAGATTTCCTTCATGCAATGGAAGTATTGATGAAACAAGATCCAACACATTACATGTTCAAATTTGCACAATTAGGTGTCAAGCTTCCATCAAACTTTGATCTTAACACTTTGAAGGAACAATCTTTTGAGTAGATGACACAATCGTAAGATCAAGCTTTTGCTCAATATGCTTCAAGGAATCGCCCACAGTGAGTCCTTCATACACAATGAAATTCAACAATTTCCAAAACCATCATCATTTGCTCAAAGTTCACCAATAGTGACTATACAAGGGGTTGCTCAAATAAATCATTCAAATCAACATGGTAATCCCTTACATAATACTCAAGTTTCAAACAATACCAATACAAATGTGGGTTTTCACAATGCTTCAAATCCACCTACATTCAATGCATCAAATCAAAACTTGGTAGGTTATGGGATTAATCAATCATCTTCTACTATGCACCAACCCTTGAATCAAGGTCAAAATCAACCACCAAACCCAAATCATGAATCACAAAACATGTGTCTAAATACAAACATCGGTCCAAATCAAAACATGGGTTTAAATACAAATATTGGTCCAAATCAAAACTTGGGTTTAAATACAAACATTGGTCCAAATCAAAAAATGGGGTTAAATACAAACATTAGTCCAAATCAAAATATGGGTTTAAATACAAACATTGGTCCAAATCAAAACTTGGGTTTAAATACAAGCATTGGTCCAAATCAAAAAATGGGGTTAACTACAAACATTAGTCCAAATCAAAACATGGGTTTAAATATAAACATTGGTCCAAATAAAAACATGGGTTCAAATACAAACATGGTTCCAAATACAAACATCGACTGAAATCAAAACATGATTCCCAATCCAAACATTGGTCAAAATCCAAACATGGTTCAAAATCGTAACATCAGTCAAAACCCTAACATGGTTCCAAATACAAACATTGATCAAAATCAAAATGGTTTCAAAGAAAAATCTTGTTCCCAATCAAAACCAGGTTCCAAATCAAAATATTGTTTCAAATCAGAATGTGGTTCCTAATCAACACATGATTCAACAACAAGGTTTTCTCATGATCAATCACAAGCTCAAAAGCAAGCACAAGCCCAACAGATGTATACTCGAGTAACAACAAAATATGCAATATGGTCCTCAAAGTTAACAATATCATAATCCTCAAGGTCAACAATATCTTAATCCTTAAGGTCAAGAATACCTCCAATCTCAAGGAAATGCCACACCACAATACCAATATGGTGGAGCATATAACACACCTCCCACACCACCATCTAATTCACAATATCATTCATACAATACACCTCCATATCAAGATCATACATATGTTCCACCATTGGTCAACACAAACATGGACATTTCATCACAAACACAAACATTGACCCAAAAGATACAAGATATTCAAGCAGGAAAGGTAATGAAATCATATGCATTGCAAGACTTATGCCCCTATCCATTTGATAGAAGCATTATGATGATACCATTTCCCCCAAACTTTGAGATCCCAAAGTTTGACAAATATAAGGGGAGAGGAAATTCAGAGGAACATATTAGATATTTTTATGTTGCTTGTGTAGAAGTCTCCTAGAATGATTCGTATTTGTGAGACTCTTCCCAAGAAGCTTGGGTGGATTAGCAATGGAATGGTTTTCATATTTACCTCCTAGAATTTAAACATTTCAAGAGATCATAGATCAATTCGTCATGCATTTCTCTCATAACATTGATGTCGACGTAACATTGGAGGATCTTTATACACTAAAAAAAATTAGAAGAGAACCCCTTGCTACATTTTTGCGCCGAAGGAGACACAAAGCAAGAAAGTGCAAATGGCCTATACCAGGAAAAAAAAAAAAAAAAAAAGTCAAAATACTTGTTGGAAATCTAGGTATTGATTTGGCCTTTCAATTACATATGCAACATGTCTCTATATTTGAAGAATTATTCTCTGAATGGATTACTATTGAAAGAGATAGAATTAAAAAGGATCCATTCAAATATCCAATGATAAATCATCATCTTGTAATAGTGACAAAACCTAATTTTGGGCTAAAAATAAGAACATTACTAATGATGGTGTTGTTGATGCAAAGGTGATTATCAATGCTCCTCCTAAACCTACATTCCAACAAGAAAAATAGAAAAATGTACAAACTATTAATAGTCAACAAGGTCAACAATGGAAACAAAGATCAAACAATTATCCTCCAAGGAAAAAATACATTCCTTTGGGAGAACCTATTGAAACTGTCTTGACTAAATTAATTCAAACTAATCCTATCAAACTTCCTGATTTTTTTCAATAGGGAGAACCTGAAGTTAAACCTTTATGGTATAAAGACATTGATTATTGTGAATACCATCATATCAAAGATCACAAATAGGCCAATTGTATGAAATTAAAAAACATCATTCAAGATCTTATAGAAAATAGTGATATAAATATCGATCAAAGATTAGGAACTTTTGGAAACAATGACCTTGGACAAGAATCCAATGCCAAACCATGGACAAGATGTAGGAAAAGGAAAAGGGAAGATATATAACCAAGCTAACCATACCTATGACAATGCAATAGGAAACACATAGTCATCTGATAATCATGTATTCGTTATTACTATCCAAGGAAGAAATCTAGAGTGTGGAGTCACCACACAATGGTGAAAGGTAACCATACAAGGGGCTCCTTTACAACCAAGACTACCACCCAAAGATAATGTCACAGATTATAGTCTTCTTGATCAACTTAGGAAGACACCAGCCCAAATATCTATTCTAGAGATTTTGAAATTTTCACCATCCCATAAGGAAATTCTAGAGAAATCCTTATATTCATCATTTGTGCCTAATGACATTGATATCAACAGTTTCAAGCTATGGTGGGGCACATCTCATTCACTCACCATCTTTTATTCACAAATAATGACTTCCAACCCAATCATTTCACAATCGTGCACTACATCTAGAAGTATTGGTGCATAAGAACAAGGTGAAAAGAGTCTAAATAGATGGGGGTGTGGGTTTAAAAATTTGTTCACTCCAATTAATTACTAAAACCTCAAAAATTGTCACTCTATATTTTAGGAGATAGAACAACCAATTTCCTACAAGTTTCACTCAAGCTAACCTTAGAGATCTCAATCAAGGGATGGAAATGAGGGAAAGAGATATGTAGTAAGTTGTCCTAGGGGTATGATTTAAGACTAAAAGTGGGTTCAGCACCAAGCTAGGGATTGGAAAGACAAGAAATGCAAATGATATGCAAAACTTAAGTAAATGACCTAGAGATGAACTTAAATCATAACAATAAACTGATAAAGTACAAAGGTGCACTTGGAAATTGAAGAGGCTTAAATGAGGTTCTGAAATCCTAGAAATATTGACTTTTAATGCACACTGGGACTCATACGCCATTAGGGTGATTTAGTCCTAGTTTAGGGTTTCAGACTGAAACCAGAATCTGGAACTCCTAAACTAGGATCTACAAAAAATGCCTAAAATCCGGTATATTGGGACTCATACGCCACAAGTGGCGATTTAGTCCTAGTATTAGGGTTGATCTAAAATACTTATATGCTCTTAATTTCTCATGTAGCTTCTCTCCTACCAAATCTTTGAGTCTGAAACACCGAATTGCAATTTGTAGGTGACTTTCCGTGATCTTGCAATGTAGATGACAACTTTGACAACTTGAATTTTTTTTCTCCAATCTTGCTCTTCAATGGATCTTCAACCTAGATTTTCAAATCACACTTCAAAGAGAGGGAAAAATATTGTTTTGTTAGTGGATAGGGGTTTTCCTTGGTCAAACCCCGTTTTGGTAATCAAACCTTGAAATGAATAGAAATAGAATGAAGGAATGATGAATGAACAATTATGCAATGTTGCAACTGACCAAACCCTTGGAACAAAGGCTACAATCTTCTAAGTAATGGCTCCAATGGATGTGGATCTTGACTTGAATGCTTGTTTGAATCATAAAACCCTACATCACAAATGTTAGCTCAAAACAAACATGATGCATGATGATGTTGATATGATGTTTGATTCTTGAATGATGCTCCAAAATGCTTGATAATAACTCTTGAATGCTCTTGAATGCTCTTGTAATCATAAACTTGCTATAGGAATGCTCTCATCAATTTGCGAGGAGAAAATATGTGAAATAACCTTGTATTTATACTTATTTATACCAAATTTCTCAAAGTTACAACACTACAAGTCAACGTCAAATCTAGGAGAATAAAATCCCACCAAGAAATGAATTCAAAATTAAGCCCAAGTTAAGCGGGACTAGTGGCGTATGAGTCCCATTAGGCTAAGCTTGAGACATAAATTTCAAGAAATGTTTAGTTTAATGCCAAATTCAGATCTAGGCCTTGAAACTTAGGTGGGACCCATACGCCCAAGGTGGCGTATGAGTCCCGGATCACTAAATATGGATCATACAATCCAAAATCATTAAACTATGATTGGTCAATTGATATATATGACGAGATTATCCTCAGAAAGATGCATTAAATAGGGCTTGTGGATGCAAAATAGGATGAAATAAGGTATAAAGAAGCACAATTTTAGCAGGGAGGGCCCAAATAAGTGTAAAAATGTAAAGGGCCCTACATTACATTTAGCCCCCACTTTAGTAAGAGGAGGTCCAACTTGCTTCAAACTCACACTAAAGTAGACAAAATTGCATCAAGAGGGGTCCAAGTGTACCAATGCTAGTAAGATAGGATGACAATGATCAAGAGGGGTGATCAAGCCCCCAAGATCAAGATCCTATGGAAAACCAACATAGGAACAAAAGAACATGCATGAAAAATGATATAATGAGAACCAACAAGGCACAAGCATACACTACCAAAGACAAAGAGAAAGAAAAAGAAAAGAAAAAAACTAAAAGGGGTGTATCAAGCTTCGACTGTTTGTCCTGCACACTATGGATTAGATCTAAGCTATTTGTCTAAGAAAGTTTGCAATTGGAACACGATGTCCACTATGCAAACCAATGCATGCTCACAAGGGCTAGTGGAACCTCAGGCCATCCACTAGGTGATCCCCCAACGAGACACATATGCATGTGGTTGGTATGCGCTCATGTAGACAAGCAAGTGGCTATGGAAAATTCATGCCTAAGTTCAACTCCCATATGTACAACCATACCAAAGCTACCTCCTGATAACTTTGATAAAGTGCCACACAACAATGAATTTTGAGCTTCATGAGGCAAGCAAAGCTTTGTATGCTTGAAACTCATGAACAAACAAGATGGCGCCACAGGAAAGAAAAGTTTGTTATGCAAGGTGGCCATATAAATGAAATTGTAAATGAAAAATAATGTAAGGTATGTTCAAAGGATTTTTGCTTAGTTCATGTAAGGTCTTAACTTAAGGAACATTGTGCCTAATGTCTCCAAGAGAGGACCAATCGAAGAATAGAAGATTCACAACTTAGGGTATGTAGTGTGTTACATCAAGCCACTAAGAGGAATATAATGTGTTAGGATAGATCATGCTCTTGAAGGACATCACACCCAATGTCACCACAAAGAGAGAGATGCATCGCGTGAAGTAAGAAGACTACGCAATGAAATTGAAATGCAAAAGAATAATGCCAATGTATGCCCCCACTTTAAAGAAATTGTTAAACACCATGTTGTGAGCAATTACTTTAAAGTAGCAAATGATAATTGCTAACAACAAAGAGAACATGAGAGCTTATTCGGAAATCCTTATGCCAAGTCATATGTTTCCAAATAAAGCTACATCATGAAATGGGGAGGGGTTGCCCCCAAAATGAAATCCTAAAATCACATAAGGGATATATGGATTCGGGGTTAGTATGTCTTTGCTACAATGTTTTAAGAGAGCTTATAACTGTCATCATTCCCGAAATACTCATGGAACAGAAAGAATGACACAAAAAGAGTGAAAACACATAAAAGATTTTAGGTCAACATAGAAGAGACCTAAATGTCTCGATGCCTTGCATCATCCCCAAAAGGAAAACTCAAGACAAAAAAAAGATAAAGGGTAAGCTTTTGGGTCAACATGGAAGAGACCTGAATGTCTCTATGCCTTGCATCATCCCTAAAAGGAAAACACAAGACAAAAAAAAAAGATAAAATGTTTACGACATAGAGAATAATGTAGGTACAAATAGAGAAATACACAAAGAGAGATGGATACATCAAACATAACAATATGGGGGATCACATTACGTACATGTAATCACAAAGATAACATTGAAAAGAAAATAATGCAAAAGACTAGTAAGGCACATGTGAGTCAACCTCTAATAGTCCACATCCCAATCTTGTTCATTGTATGCAAAAGGTGGAAAACTAACAAAAGGGACAATGACATGTGCCATACGAGGACAAGGCTAACCTAACCACTTTGTCCCCACTTAGTGCAAGACAAGGATGAGCCGAGATGATTGATGAGAGATTTCAAATTTAGTATCAATTAGAGGAGCTAAGTGCTTCAATAGAAGGAAGAGCACCACAATCCTTAAGATGTTGAATTTTGTTACTCAAATCCTTACATTCATTAGTATAATGACCATGAACTTTATGATATGCACAAAATGTACTCTTGTAGTAAAATTTCTTTCGTGTTCTTGGAGGGAGAGATATCAAACGATCTTGGAGGAGTCTTGACAAGATACTCTCTTGATCAATAGTAGAAGATGTTTTTGTATTTGCATAAGATGTCATACACACACTAAATTATAAGGCCTTAGATGAAAATGGAGATAAAGGTGGTAAACCTAGATCTTTCTTGAAAGAGTATGGTATATACTTCACTTGTTCTCTATCATTTTGCTTCGGGTTTTAATTGTATCCATGTTTAGGAGGGAGTTTGTATCCAAGACCATAATAATCTTCCAATTCATATGAATGATATTTATGCTTTTGAGAAGGATTGGCTTCTTCATGAGAGCACAAATCCTTTTTAGGTTTGTTAAAGTTATGCATCATCCTCTCATGAGGGATGGGAGTTAAATAGCCCCCATCACCACCATGGGATAATGTTGTTCATGTAGAACCAAGTCGGGCAAATGAAACACAGGGTTATTTTGGTTTAGATTGTGAGAATTTGTACTCTCCCATAAAGGATGGCATAATATCTAATGAACCCCAATCGTCACTAGAACTTGTGTCTAAAAATGAATCATTTGTATATGAATCTTTGGACTTTGAGGGTGAGAGTTTGAATTCTTCATTGAAAAAAGTTGTAAAATCTAACAACCCCCAATTATCACTAAAGAGTTTTGTTGTAGGTGAAAGACAATTAGGATTAACATCAACTTGTATAGGTTCAAGTTTTGATTTTGGAATGAAAGTATTAGGGGAGTTGGGAGTGTTGTGATCATATGATTTATAGCTTCATTCATCTGTTTCAATTGTGTATACCTTGTTGTTGTATTCAAATTTCATCTCACGGTGAAGATTAGGTGGGACTCCTTTCATAGCATGGATCCATTCCTAATGGTTTCCTATTAACATTGTCAAAGCCATAAATATTAGCATCATTAAGTTGAATAAGCCTCTTGTCCATGCCAATTTTATTTGGGACGTCAATGCTACAAACATTAAGGCCTAGTCCATTGTCTATGATAGTGTGCCTAACTGTGGTTTCATTAATGATTGCCTTTATCATCAAGGATTCATTTTTGTTTTGAATCTCAAGTGAGGGTAATTTATGTTTAGGGAATGTGATTTCTGACCGTGTGACTTACATACGATCCAAGGAGGATGCTACATTATTCAATTTCATAGAAGATTGGATCTCCTCCTGCTTTATTTGCAACATTTCTCAGAATAACCAATTGTATGTAGGTGATGTTTGAACAAGATGCCATAAGGATATATTAGCTGGTCTTTTTAAGGTCTTCAACTAAATTATGTAAAGGTGAATGAGGAGCACTAGGTAGAATATGTTGATGCAATGGTAATGAAGCAGGAGTGGTTTGTGGTTGCCTACATGTCTAAGCAATTGTATTATAACTCGGTCATTGTGAAACATTGTTACTATCGAGTTGTGTTATAGATTTAAAGAGATCTCTTATTTTCTTTTATGTGGTTCACTAATGGGAGGTGACCTAGGAGGCTCACTAATTAAAGGAGATCCAATTTGTACTGTCATAACCTCAACAAATTTATCCTTATTTCATGATATCTTAGTGAAGAGGAATCTAATGTCACTTCATCATCTTCATCTAAGGAAGCTTCATTACTAGTGTTTGAAATGCATGTGTTAATGTTCAAATGTTCTTGCACCATGGTATCTATCCTAGTAGGAGAGTTTTTAAGAGAACTACAAACTAGATGTTCATGACATTCAGAGATTGGTTCTTCTAAAATGACTTCATCATAAGGGAGTTATCAATGGTTGGATTTTTGTGTTTATCAATGATGGTATTCTCTTGTTCAATAATGTTTTTCCTAGGAGAAGAGTGACACATAAGGTTCTCATTAATTTCATCAATTGTATTTTCTAGCATCAAAGTATCTTTTTCACAACTAGGAGAGATACTAGGAGAAGAACAAATGTGATTGTCAAGATTGTCCATAATTTCATTCATTTGCCCCATAATGTCTTCCAAAATAGGATAGTTAGGGGAAGAAACATAAAGAGGGTTGTCATAGATCTTAAATATTTTATCGTCTAACACCAACCTATTGTCTTCACTTACAATATTATTGTCATGATTCCTTACAACTAAATCCTTTTTCTCTAAAACATTCTCACAAGCAAAAGATGAATGGAAATTAGGTAAGGTGATGTTTAGAAATGTGTCTACGATCTTACTCTCTAGCTTCATAATATCTTCCCAACGGGGAAGAGGAGAAGGACAAACAAGACCTTCATGATTCTCAATGATTGCATCTTCTAACACTGAAATACCTTCGTCACATGTAGGAGGGATATTAGGAGAAGAGCAACTATGATTATCATGATAGGAGGGGGTGTAGATTTAAGGCAAGTTTCAACATTTTCACTCTCTTGTACTAAGAGACTCTCATAACTAGGAAATGTATTGAATGAATGACTAACATGCTTATTGACTAACTTTTTCTTTGAAAACTTGGAAAAGATAGATACTAACAATTGTGAAAAGTAATCTATACAATCTTAGTGTGTAAACCTAAAATGCAATGTAATGACCCAGAATGAAATGTGTAAATGCAATATTCATATTCTAAACAAGGTAATTTGTTAATTACACTATGAAACAATCTAAAAATGAAATGTTTTCAATGAAAATTTGGAATTAATCAATGCACTAAATGAACCAAATTAAGCTAGATGCAATGAAATGAATGAAATAGAAACTCAACCAACTAAAATAGATATTTGAGGACAACAAATAGAAGCATAAAAATGATGTTTTTAATGTTGTAAAAGGTAGTTTTAGGTCTGATTTGGGACTAATTCACCCAGAGGGGCGTATGAGTCCCAATTAGGGTTTTTCAAGGATTCAACATAATACCTAGAAATCTAGCAAAACCACTTGTACTAGGACTAAATCACCCAGAGGGGCGTATAATTCCTAGATTAGGGTTTTTGCACTAATTAAAGAAAATTTTGAGTGAATGTTAGGTTTTTTGGTTTGAATGATGTCTAGACTAAGTGCAATTACATATTTCAATTGAATTAATGATGCAAGATGCAAAAAAATGCAACCTATATGCACTTTCACTAATGCAAGATTTAGAAACCCTATATGCCAATTAACTAATGCAAAACCTAATGCAAAGTTAATGTAAGCTAAATCTAGGACTATGATGCACTCCAAATCAGAAAATAAGGGGTTCAAAGGTCGGGTTCACCAAAATGAAATGTAGAAGAAAATTGTTGCTTTATGTTTTTGGAGATAAAACAACCAATTTCCTACAAGTTTCACTCAAGGAAACCTTAGAGATCTCAATCAAGGGATGGAAATGAGGGAAAGAGATCTAGAATAAGGTGTCCTAGGGGTGTGATTAAAGAATCAAAGGGGTTTCACCACCATGCTAGGGCTTGGAAAGACAAAAAATGTAAATGATATGCAAAACTTAAGTAAATGACCTAGAAATGAGCTCAAATCAAAACAGTCAACAGAGAAAGTATAGAGGTGCACCTGGAAACTGAAGAGGTTTGAATGAGGGTCAGAAATCTTGGAAATACTAAATTTTAATGCACACTAGGACTCATACTCCAGTATGGGTGATTTAGTCCCAATTTAGGGTTTCGGGCCATAACCAAAATTTGGAATTGTTAAATCAAGATCTATAGAAAATGCCAGAAATCTAGTATGCTAGGACTCATACACCACAAGTGGTGATTCAGTCCCTGTATTAGGGTTGATCTGAAACTATGATATCCTCTTAAGTTCTCTTGTAGCTTCTCTCCTGCCAAATCTTCGAGTCTGAAACGCCAAATTGCAACCTGTAGGTGACTTTTTGTGATCTTGCAATGTAGATGACAACTTTTACAACTTGACAAATTTTCTCCAATCTTTCTCTTCAATGGATCTTCAACCTAGATTTACAAATCACACATCAAAGATCCTCAGAAAGATGCATTAAATAGGGCTTGCAGATGCAAATAAGACCAAATAAGGCATAAAGAAGCCCAATTTTAGCAGGGAGGGCCCAAACAAATTTGAAAATGTAAAGGGCTACATTTTTCTACACTATAATTACACGCTTGGGCTATTCAAAAGGAGTCATAGAAAGAAGCAAAGGAGCAACAATAAGAGGTTATTATGATGAAGAGAGAGATTTTGAACAAACCATCACATTACCTATCCAAGTGGGACCAGCAATAGTGGAAACAACATGTCAGTTTTGAATCTTGACTTTCCATATAATATTCTCCTTGGTCGACCATGGATTCATGCGAGAAGCTATGGCTTCTAGATATCATCAATGTATTACATTCCCCTATAATGACAAGGAGAGTACTATTAATGGTCATCCAGAACCTTTCTATTATTTTAGAGGGCTAGAGGAGAAATATTCCAAAGTATTGCAAGTTCCAAAGAATGATGAAGCACCTTCTTATGTTGATCCAACAACACTAGCATCAACTTCAATTTGTATGCTTGAATCTAAGAAATAACTACTGGATGTCAAAATTTAAGCCAAGGGTAGCAGTTGTGGAGAATACAACCTCTCAGATTCTTTCCTAGGATAATTGAGTTCAAATCCAAAATATCATGGTGAACCCCAACACATTGAGAAGGTCACAAAGAAAATCAAGCAAACCACATTTGAGAAGTGGGAGAGAAAAATGCTAAAGTCATCGATGATGGAAACATAACACAATGAATTTATCAAGATAAGAGTGAAGAACTTCCATTTCTAGTTGACACAAGTGGCAAAGGATTTCATTTAATGAAGAGTATGGGGTACACAGGAATAGGGGGCCTTGGCTTAAACCAACAAGGGATGAGAGAGCCAATAATTACTGAGCAACACATAAAAAACATTATTCTTGGGTACAAATCGACCAAAATATGGTCCCTCATGTTAAAGATACTTCGATTGAAGAGGATAAAGCTTCCCCTTGGTTAAATACATTTGAGTACAAAAATATCAATGATGCTCCAATGTGCATCATAGATTTATTTAAACACACATCGATTTACATGATCACTACTACTTCCTTTTCCTCACCAACTAAATACAAATAAATAACCCTTATCTATATGTTATCACGGAATCTAGCAGCGCTCGTTCCACGGATAACCCCCCTACGAAACTTGTCCGTTTCCTAGGATTCGTGAAGTTCAAGCACGCATAACGAAGTGATTTTCAAGCCACCTCAAAATGCGTTCCTAAGCCTCGAATAGTCAATTCGAGCATTCCCCCATGTTCGCCACGCGAAGACCTTCGAAACGAGATCTTTCGCGAAGTTTCACTGTTCATACTTAGCAAATTACGAAAAATGCAGTGGCACTGAAAAAGTGCGCTCCTGTCCTGAAGCCAAAATTGGCTAAGTCTGGAAAATGCAAGGGCGCTAAAATTTAGCGCCCCTGCATGCAGTGAAATTTCCAAAAAATGTAATAGGGCTAAATTTTAGCGCCATTACATTTTCCTTCACCACTTAAACTTTTTTCATGGCTCTGGCACGTTTCTTCATGTTTTCGCGTTTTTCTTCAATCGTGCCACTTTTCGTGCCTAAATTTATTGCTCGACTTGAGTTAGGTTTTAATTTTCATTTTCACTTAAGTGAATGAATTCACCATTTTAGTTGTTTATATTTTCTTTTCTTTTCTCTCCTCTTGCTGTGCGAGTTTCTTTCAAAACTGCAAATTCACGTTTTTGGAGATTCCGCCATTTCTTCAACATTCTTCGCATTTTGCTCTGGTAAGTTTTTCTTTTTGCTTTTTCTTTATTCTTTTTTCATTTGTATGTGTTCAATGTTAACATACGCGTTTTTTTTTCCTTTCTTCCCTTCATTCGCATTTTTGTTTTTGTTCCTTCTGTTTCTCTTCGCGTCTTTTCCTCCATTCGCGTTTTTCTTAACCTCACTCATTGTTTTGGATGCGTTTTTCTTTCCTCCATTTCTGTTTTCTTACCCTACGCATTCTTTTCCTTTCTAACCCCACGCATTCTCTCTTTGACTCTTCCTCCGCGTTTTACCTTCGCGTGTTCCATTCTCCGCCTTGCTTTCCTTCCAACGCTAGTGATTGTCAATCACGTTGTTCACATCGCCTTCTCCATTTTTCTTTGTTACAAACTTTGAAAAGATCTATCACTTGGAAAGAAAGAAGTTCATTTTTTGAATGCAAAAATGATAATAGTGCGAATTGCAACCCTATCCAAAGACAAACCAAATTATCCTCAAAGCTTTCATGTTACAAATTGCATGTTGACAAGCACGAGCGCCCTCGCCATTCATTCCTACATCTACATTTCAAAATTGTCAAGAAAATGCAAAAGCGCTGAATTTTAGCGCTGTGACATCTTGAAAATGTCAAAAAATTCCTAACACTGCAAGATGTAAGGGCGCTAAAATTTAGCGCCCTTGCATCAAAAGTCATTTTTCTGAGATGTAAGGGCGCTGAATTTTAGCGCCCTTACACTTTTTCTGAACTTTCTCCAATTCTTCCCAGATAAGCTTCATTTTTTACCAGTGCACTCTTGAGCCTCTTTTTTCTGCCTTTGTGCATCGTTTTGCGTGCCTCGTCATCCGCCTCACGCTTTCCCATCCTCGTGCTCATTTCGCGCTTTCCCATGTTTCCTAACAATTGATGTTTGTTCTGACTAAACGGATTGCAGTCTACTTTCAAAGATCGTCAAGTCAAGATTGATCAGGGTTCCAGTTCTTTTTTATGACTGCTACTAAGCCTCCTTCTTCTTCGAAAGAAAAAGGCAAGATGAAATACAAATATCAAGGCGTCTATCTGCCAACTATGGTGCTTTCCAAAGTCGAAGAGATAAAAGATACAGAAGTTGGTCATCAAGACTTGGTTGACTTCGCAAAGCTAACTGAGACGAAGCCTCTTCCTGATTCAATGAGAGCAATCGTACACAGCAACCTCCATTTGGTGGCGATGTTTCCTACAGCTGCACACAATACCGAGTTTGTTCTTCAAGTTGCGTCTCATTATATTCGAGAAAGCAGAAGCATGATCGACTCTTCCGGGCACGAGATTCTGAGACTCGACCCCGATTTCTTTGACATTGTTTTCAAGGTCCCTCATATGGAGAAATACATTGACATCTCTATATCAAAAGCACAGGAGATCTTCGATGCTGATCCCAATAAGGCTAAACAATTGATAAACACTCAATGGCTCAAGAAGCCTAGATCATCTGTTTCTAGATGGCCGAAAGGACTCCTAAGAAGTGACTTCAAAGATGACGTCAAGGATATGATCACGTTTCTAAGCAGGGTGAAGGGCTTGCCGGAATCATCCACTTTTCACGATTGGATGTATGAATACATTAGGATCATAAGAAGGCAGAAGGTGCATATTGACTGGGGCAAACAAATCAGTGATGAGATACACGAGCAGTTGATCAATGCTCCTTCTACATTGAAGTTCTACATGACTTCTTACCTGGTGTACGCAGCGCTGTGATGAGACAATTCCCAGGTCTATCTACAAAAGGGAATCGGATGATGGTGCCTGTGTACAGATATTTCTATCAATTGGAGCTAAAGGAAAGCTTTCATCATTTCAGACGGGTCACTGATGCTTTCTTTGCGCCTTTACTCTTCAACTTTGATCCAGCTTGGAAAGAAGAAGAGTATCTGATGAGGCTTATAAGGTGGTAAGTAAAGTTGGATGCATTTTTCTCCAATTCCCAACGTTTACTTACTTGAGAGTAGGCTGCTACACTGGTTGTCCCTACATGCTACCACGTTATCCTTCGGATAAGTGGGTTCTCATGGAAACATGTAGACAGCTTGATGTCAGCAAAAAGAACGAAGAAGCAACCACAAGCGTGGGTTCAAGTTCCCACTGACCATCGGCCGATATACTATCCAAACTGCACAAAAAGCTAAGTCTGTCTATGCTGAAATGCAGATCATGACCATCAAAACCTACAGGTATAGGTTTGATTTTGACTACCGAGATGTCAGAAAAAAGTTGCAAAAGGGTCACCAACACAGGTACCGTTTTGAGGACATCTGGGCAGATTGCAGAGATGAAGAAGCCATTCGCAAAATGGACTATTGCAGGTTGACTGTTCAACAAATCAGGGATCTTGGTATTGCTGATCTACTAGAGGATTTTGAAGATCCAGGTGATATCATGAATGCTATCTATGATGAGCAAGGCATTGCTAAAAGGCCGTTGCTTGCAATACAATGGTCTAGGAAAGAGGTTACCAGCATGAGAGAAAGGCTGAGGCCAATCCTAGCCAACACAGAAGAATGGTTACATAAACATGGTTATGCAATGAAAAGTTTCAGAACAGACTCAGAAGGAGAGGAATCTGAAGCAGAAGCTCGCCAATAGCAAGAACTCCGCGACAAAAACAAATCAGCGGTTGTTCCAACTTCTTCGCGAAGAGGCCCTAGGATCAAGTTCACTGTTGGTAAGAAAGATACCCAGGCTGTCCAAGAGACAGAAATCACGGAATATCATCCATCTCGCTCTAAGGGTAAAAAGCCTATTCTGGAGGAGATAGATTCTGATGAAGAAGAAACTTCAAGCGACCAATCCGCTGAAGATGAAGATTCAGCAGAAGCAGACTCCGATGCCGAAGAGGTTTCTGAAAGCGGGCAAGAGTCTAATGAAGATTCTGAAGAAGGATCTGAAGGTGACTTTGAAGGTGAACCAGAATCGGAGAGACAAGAGGGTGATCAACAGGAACCCGAGCATGATCAAGAAATAACTACTTCTCCTCCTGAGAATGTAGTTGAGGAAATTCCCAGAACATCATCGCCCGTGACTTCAAACGTTCCTCATACCCCTCCAGATTCAAGAACTCCTCCACCTCCTGTTCCCTCGTCGCCTATTCCTACCACATGCATTCCTGCAGTCGAAATATCCCCTATCCCTGCAGCATCAACCCAGCTTGATACTCCTTCAGTGACAAGCATCCATACGGTTGATATACTGTCAAGCCCTCCATCGTCCATTCCTAGCTTGTCTTCGCCAACGTATGATATCACTTCTGAAAACAAATTCAATCGTTTCATGAATGAGTCAATGCGTGATCAGCTCAATGTGTCAACTACAGGAGCAATGATGACAGACACTTCTCCAATTGTCACGATACCAATGGTAAGTTCAAATGTGACAATAACTTCAGAAGTGGCAATGGCGACCGAATTGACAGTAGATCCAAAAGTTCACACTTCTTTTCTTCCTCCTTGGCTAATATCTCAAGTGTCGAAGCGCAAAAAGCAAATGATTTCTCCAGAGGAGCTCGACCTCGAAGAGATAGTTCTTCCAAAAGCCAAAGGGAAGAAAAAGGCAAAGGTATACTCAAGGCTGAATGTTGATAAGTCTGGCCACAAGTATGTTGAAATTGGCATACCACCGAATCAAGAAGGTGATGTCAATATGGAGGACTACACAGTAACAAAGGTCCATCTTGGCAAGGTTACCAACGAAAGTGCAAAAGCCGATGCGCAAGTCACTTTGGATATCTTGGCAGGAAGGCTGGATAAAGTAGAGCAAGCTCGTAACATGTACAAACAGAGGGCAGAGCATTATGCCACTGTTGTAAAGAGACTTTCCGGTTCTCCAAGTAATGCACAACCGCTGACAGTGGTAAGTATTGAAGACCCAGCTGTCAAGAAAGCTGAGAAATTCGCCTCCAAAGGGAGGGTGTTATATGATTTTGTTGAGAAGATCATCGAACACGGATCTCAGATAATTTTGGCTGCGGATGAGAAAACTACCATGTTGGCCAAGCTCACCACAGAGCTTGATAAAGAAAAGAGTGTACTTTCCCAGGAGCGCAGAGACATGGAAAAATGCCTGTTGTCATGGTCGGAAATGAAACAGGTAAAGCTCAGCAAATTGGTGGAGGTTGGGGTAATTCCACAAAGAAAAGTTCAGAGGTAAGAGAATCAAAAACACAGAATTCAAGTGGTTCAATCTCTCAAGACCTTCACCAAGTACAGAAGATGTCGACGCATCACATTCTCGAAAAAGGTATCAAAGAGTTGCCTAGTCAACTTCTTGAGGAAAATCGTATCTTCCTGCCGGCCACAAAAATATCCCAGATCTTCAAGGAAGCCATCATGAATTTGATTGACAGTTCAGACTTCTCAGAAGCTTCGCTGAACATCATTTGTGATACAAGGCTCACATTGGACAACCTGAAGACGCATCTTGACCGATGCAAGAAGGTTCACTCATCTGCCATGAGATCGATCACGAGAATTCACACCATTGTGGATTACACCGTTGGTCCAGGTGAGAAGTGTGCAGACTAGGAGGAAATTTGAAGACTTCCGCACCTAATGCAAAGAAATGTGAAGCAGCCCCCTATTCTCCAGTGTTAGACATTTCCGGTGCATCCCATTATGCATCTTGTAAATATTTCTCGACATTTTCGAATGTCATTTTGTAAATTGTAATTACACCAAGTCCAAAGATGTAATATTTTCAAAACAAATTACACTTTGACTTTGGTCAAAGTTAGGTGAGATCTCCTAAAATTGCTCACCTAACTTTCCCTGATTTTCTCAATCTCTTTCCTTCTTTTGCTCATCCCTCTTTCTATATAATGTGAGGGATTTTCATTGTAAATGGATCTTTTAGTGTTTTGCAACGAAGTGCTGCCCTTTTTGAAACAAATTTGTGAAACTTTGCGTTCATGCTTTGTGAATGAGATTCGATTAATAAAGAAAAGGATTGCAAGCCAAACTTTGCGTTGGATTCGATACTTTTGTGAGTTGATCTTATTTGGTAGTGATTAGTTTGAAGAATCTGAAGGACTCTAAGTAGTTTATGTAAACTTTGTGTTACATTTATTATTTAGATTGCATTTGTATTTTGTTTATCATTGGTTGAATGATCTACAAGACTTTGTGCTTGTAATTATTCATACTCTTGGATACTCTTGTCGAAGGATCTACAAGACTTTGTGCTTGTAATCGTTCGTGCTATTTGATACTTTTGTTGGATGATCTACAAGACTTTGTGCTTGTAATCGTTCATGCTGATTCGAGGAATTGCTGCGTCTTAGAAGGCTTTGTGCTTCTAACGTAACAAACGGTACATCTACATAGATCCAACACTGATAAAGCTACGGAACGACTTTGTGCCTTCGTGAGCTTTCCCTTTTTACTTTATTTTGTTTGTTATTAATCACTTCTGGTATCTCTACGCTTCGCTTTGACGAGATAGAGATATTGGTATTACTGCTAGTTGTTAGTTTAAGGTTATCAAGAATTGTGAACTTTCAATGGTGAAGCATTGTAAACATCTTCTCTGAAAAAAGAGAGGGATGAATGTAACACACCCCCCCCACTCCGTGAGTTTCGTGTACATTTTGTAATTATTTGTTTGATTTACTATCGCTTCTGTTAGCAGTAAGAAGGGCGCCTCCCCTTTCCGAGAGGAGAAATTCACATCTCACATAGCTGTGGCTGAAGTCCAAGTTGTGTGATCTATCGAAAAGCTGATTACATAATTTTCACCCAACACTATCCTCAATTAATTAATTGGGACCAACAACACACTGGTTCTCGATTCATTCAAAAATGATGAGGCAATTTTTGAATTCATGAGAGCTAGAGATCACATCTTTGGAGGCCATAAGGTAGGTTTTGATATTGAGTTAGACACAAGAACCTATTTTAGAGAGACAATTGAGTCCTTAAGCAGAAAAAGAGAAAATTTAAAAATCAATACACAACCTTTAAGTAAAAACCACAACTTTTAACTTTTTGATCATAAAATAGTAAAATGAAATGATGCATCCAAAGATGAAAACCTCTCTAAGGCACCTAAGGATGGATGATTCAATCTCCCCCATCTAGAGCAGGAAAAGATAACAATTCTTTTAGAGTCATCCAAGTCAGTCAATGTAGGAACTGAAGAAGCTCCTCAAAAAAAATTCAATGCTTCCTCATTAGATGATGAAGAGACATAGAATTTGGAAAAATTTCTTAGAGAAAGGAAGATCTTCTTTGCATGGTCGTATGTTGATATGTTTGGCCTTGATACATCATTAGTGGTTCACCATCTTATAGTTCACCTAGATGCCAAGCTAGTTAAATAGAAGCTACGAAAGATGCATCCTCAAATAGCATTGCTCATCAAGGTGGAGCTGCAAAAATTACTTGATGTGGGTTTCATTAGGCCGATTGACTATCTTGGGTGGTTTTTCAACCTAGTTCCAGTTTCCAAACCCATTGGGGGCATAGGTATCTACACAGACTTCAAGGACTTGAACAAAGCATGCCCTAAAGTTGATTTTCCACTCCCCAATATAGACATCATTATGGATCTCACAGCTGGTCACAAAATGTCATGATTGCTAAGGATGATCAACACAAAACAACATTCACATGCCCATGGGGGGTGTATTATTGGAACACGATGCCTTTTGGTCTAAAAATGCAGGGGCAATGCAACTAATTTTTCATGACATGTTCCATGAGATCCTTGAGGACTACGTAGATGAAATCTTAGCTAAATCTCTGACATGAAAAAGGCATCTAGAGGTATTAGCTCAAATATTTAGAAGGCTAGAGAAATACAATGTAAGGTTGAACCCCAAAAAGTGTCTTTGGCATCACCATTGATAAATTGTTGGGATATATAGTGTCACAAAGGGGCATTGAGGTTGATCCAACAAAAATAAAAGAAATTATGGAGATTCCACCACCTCAAACACTCAAGTAGCTAAGGATACTTTAAGGAAAATTACAATCAGTCAGGAGATTCATTGCCTAACTAGCAGATAAGTTCCACCTGTTTACCCATCTCCTTCACAAGGGTGTAGCATATAAATGGGATGATAATTATTAGCAAGAATTTCAATAATTGAAGGATTACTTAGCAGTACCACTGATCTTAATGCCATTGATAATAGGAAAACCTGTGATCCTATATGTTTTAGCAACCTCAGCAGCGCTAGGAGCTCTTCTAGCTCAATGTGATGAAAATGGAAAGGAATGGGCCAATTACATCAACAAAACTTTAGTTGGTTTTGAGCTTAACTAGTCACCCATTGAAAGAACTTTTTTAGCAGTCGTGTTTGCTTCTCAGAAGTTGAGACACTGCATGCTATCCCATCAAGTCAAGCTCATTTCTAAAGTAGATCCTTTTAAATATTTTCTATCAAAATCTACACTCACCAGTTGTATGAAAAAATGGGTGATGATCTTGAGTGAGTTCAACAGTAAATATGTGGATCGAAAATCCATCAAGGGATAAGTTATAGTAGATCAACTGGTTGAGTCACCATTATGTTCAGAGAACCCATTGGTATCAGAGCTTCTAGATAATTCCATCTTTACCCTTACAACATCCAAGCAGTGGAAGTTATACATTGATGGATCACAGATAACATGGGTTAGGGGCAAGAATTTTGTTCATTACTTTGTAGGAGGATTGCATAACCAAATTTTTCAGATTGGCATTTCCTTATACCAACAACATAGTGGAGTATGAAGCACTTATCACTAGATTAAGGACCTTAATTCAATGGAAAATCCAAGAGCTTTAGGTATATGGAGATTCACATTTGATAGTGAAACAATTTATGATGATTATCAGACAAAAGATGATAAGCTCACACCATACAAGAATATGTTGGACAGTTGCAAAGAACACTTCATTGATATAACTTTTGAGAAGATACCAAGGATTAACAATAGAGAAAATGATGCAATGGCTACTATTGGCCCGTTACTGGATATACCAACTTCTCATACCAGCATTCAAGGTTTTAGAGTTAGAATTTGTGTGTGAGATTGTTGGTCCTGGTTCACCCTGGTACCATGACATATTTACCTACCTACATAGAGGTCCATTCCCCACCGATATCACCCCTATCTTGTGAAAAACCTTTATCAAAAGAGCCTCATGATTTGTCATTATTGTTGATACCCTATACCAGAGAAGTTTTGATAACATGCTACTTAGATGTTTAAACCAAGAGGAAGCTTATGTTGTTTTAAAATAAATACATGAAGGCATATGTGGGTCACATTCGAGTGGTGTAACCTTGTCCAAAAAGTTATTGAGAACGGGATATTATTAGCCCACAATGAAGTAAGAGTCAAATCAATTCATGAAAAAATGTGTGCAATGTCAATAGTATGGAGATCTTATTCATGCTCTAGTGCAAGAGCTCCAACCAATGGTAACTCCATGGCCATTTTCTCAAGGGGGGATTGATCTAATAGGTAAAATTACACCCACTTATTCCAATGGACATAAGTTCATTATTACTACCATGGAGCATTTTACGAATTGGATAGAAGCCCTTCCTATGACGTATATCATTAGAAAAAAAATCTCAAAGTTCATTCCTAATTACCTTATCTGCCATTATCACAGATAATGAAACACACCCTTCAAGAACCAAGATGTACGACATCCATGCAATAAGTTCAACATCCAACACTATTTCTCAACCCCCTATTATCCCCAAGGAAATAGCCAAGTTGAATCCTTAAATAAAACCATCATTAAGATCCTCAAAAAATGGTTAATGACATTAGCTGAGATTGGAATCTACAATTAAATCTCACTCTCTAGGCATATCGCACTAGCGCAAGAACACCAATTGGTGCTACACCTTATTCCCTAGTCTATGGTAACAAAATCATTTTTCCTATTAACATTGAGATCCCCTCATTGAGAGTATCTCTACAAAACCTGATCATTGAGGAAGAATACATAGTATAAGGATAAATGAGTTGGAATTTCTAGGCGAATGATGTCTAGAATGCAAGTAATAAATAAGAAATAATATGTAAACAAATTTTGTGATGTCTTTGGCTACCTTCAATCCACACTTGGTTAGTCAAAAGACAAAGTCATGATTTGAGTACTTTTCCACCCAACCATGAGGTTTCTACAGAGTTCTCCTACCTGAAGATCTAACGACCATGCTTGAAGTGCCTAGCTACCTCAAAATATTTTGGGAAGGGGGGAATCTGGTGCATTCCTGTAACATCTACATGCTTATATATATGTATTTAATTTAGCATTGTCTATTTACAGGATGTGGCAGAGAATTATATTGAATAAAGTGTTCTAGGCTAATCATCCTTTGCAATGATCTGGGCTTTGGCCAAAGCACTTGAAAATAAATGGAAAAAATCTTGAAAAGAATCGTCCTTCTCTATTACCCCTCTCAGAAAGTAAAATCACAACCATTCATACTCAAGCATATCAGCATATACACTCATAAAAATACAATCTTTCCTCAATTTAGCACATCTTGCATGAATGGAAAGAATACATTAATATCATTCACATAGAGCCATTTAGGTCTTCTCATGGTAATTCATAAAATGCATATCATATCATTCATCATAGTAGCAACATGTATGTCATTCATCACAAAAATTGTAAGATAAAATTCAATCATGATATTAATACAAGATGGGTACGTTCTCCACAATCTACACCCTCAAATATTTTATCATTGTTCATGGTGAACTTGATAGGTTACAACACTTAACACAACATAGAACCAATTATGTCAAACATTTGGAATAGTCACTAGAATATTTGAAATAAAACTCAAAAGAGAGAGGAATCATTAAATTCAACACTGTCATAAAATGTCGACAATTTCAATAATAAATCAAGTACAACCAAGGGTCACAAAATCAATAGTCAAAAAGAGTTGGTACTAATTCCAATCATAAGAAAAATTGAAAATATAAATGTTAGTACTTATAACACAAGGAATATTTTCATCAATAAATCAAAATAAATCATCAACTAGGAAAACTTCAAATAATTGAGTGACTAACACTAGTCACATGGAGGGAGTAAATGGCTACACAACACCTTTGAACCAAGGTGCACTGGAGAACATATCCAGACATTTCACAAATAGAATCATTTGCAACTACACTTTCATGCATCAATTCTGATGCAAGAGCATCCCTAGTTGTAAAGAAATCATGTATCAACCAAAAATAGTTATTTTCTTGAATTGCATTTAGTAGCAGTTTCAGTATTTCATTTCGCATTTTACCAAATATATTTTTGTGTGAGGCCCCACCTAAACACAAGCCTATTTTAATATTTAGTTGTCAGTGTTATTATGGTTGATTTGTTTGTGGGTAGTGCTAACACGAGCCTATTTTAATATTTAGTTGTCAATGTTATTATTTCCATCACCATCAATTCCTCTAAAGATTGTTGCTATTTTTCTATAAGGGATCATCTTTTTATCTTGGAGGGGGTACTCTTACTCTTTCAATACCTATGGTTCTTATATCATTTTGGTTAATGTGGTTAATGTTGATGGTTGATTCATGTTGAATGATGAATAGTCAATTAATATCTAATAGTGCACCCACCTTGTTTGTTTCTCACTTCTTGATTATTTAATGCATTCATTGATGCACTTAAATGGAGTATGGTTCTACTAATGGATTAGGTGTGAGCAAGAATGAATAAATATTTTTAAAAGTCAATTGAATTAATTAAATTAAGAGATTTTATGAAAAGGGAAATTTAATCAAGCCCATCTCTCTCTATATATGGGGGTGAAGGAATTAAATTTAATTGGGTCAAACAATCTATAATTGAACCACTACACACACCATCCTATTCAATCAAACAAGAATATTCCTTTTAAAATGAACAAGAAGAGGTTGATTGAATTAGATGAAAATTTTTAAAAAAAAAGTAATTATTGACTTAATAGATATTTATAAAAGAAATATCTACATAACCTATAGTTTCCAATTGAATTAGTTATTTCATTGGGATGGGATAGGATGTGTATGTAGATGAAGTAGTGAGAATAATGATACCAATTTACAAGTTATTTGGTTGGATATTCATATTGGTATTTAATATCCAATTTATGTTAATTATATTATTATCATTTAATCTAAAATAATAATAGTTACATTAATAGTAATAATAGCATTACTATTTAATTCACTCAAATTGATATTGATGTCTTCTAATTAACAATCAATCCTCAATATTAGTGCGATTGTATACATTGAACATGTGAGAGCTACAGTTGCTTTAGCTATCGCCTCCACTCACTCTTCCCTTGAATTTTAAATCGGCCCTTTGGCTATTTGTGTGCATCCCCACTATAGTTGAAGACTATGTGAGTTGAACCTGTGTCCAATTTAGGTTCCCTTTTGAAATACCAAGGCATACACTGAATCTTACGTAATTATCAATGAATCTTTCCATCCCCTAATCCATGTTGTTTAACAACCTTCTTGATTTCATCAACAATCAGCATGGCTAACACCTCGTCACTGATGTTTAATCTACTATTCATATTCAAATGGGGTGGCCATGTCACATGTTCCAACTTCATACCTGAGGGGCGACATAATCATTCCTTTCTAGGAATTATTAATAGCTTTTAAATATTACTTACATTCCTGTTGACATTTCAAGAATTGGTAGTCATGTTGGCAAGAGACACTGCACAAGTTATCTGGTGTTGTCATTGATGGAACCCTAGTCAATTATCTTATCTGCACTTCATTAGTTGCTTATACCAGAAGTCAGATTGAAGTTGTGTGATTAACTGTCAAGCTAGAATAGAGCATCCGACAGAGTTGTGTACATCGATTCATACATAATTTTATGTTATCATTTTGTATTGTGGATCTCAGGGAAGGTTTTTCGGTGCATGAACTATGTTATCCTTGAATAATAGATCCTTGTATTGGTTGGTGTGCAAGTTAGAAGATCCAGTTGATTGATTTTCAATCTAACAGTGCAGAAAGGCTGACTTGATGAATGTAGTGTGTTGTGGATATTAGAGGAATAATTGTTTAAGGTGTTTCGTGTTCGATCATGTCATTTTGGGTCCTCACTATGTTGTGGCCAACATTGGTTGATTCGCATTGATAATTATTTATGGATTGAGCCGACTGTTTGTACAAGTTTTATATTTTGTTGAAGCTGACATGTGGTTGATTAAATCTTTAGTTGCGGATATATATAAGTGATTGTTCATATCATTTTGGTGTGTGTTGGTGTGTGTTGTGATATGTTGCAAAAGTCAGAAGATTGTAGAGCGATTGTGCACAGTTTCACATGAGCAAAAAAGGATTTGTGATCCCAATTAAAGCAGACAGAGTTGCAAGAGGAGTATCTGATAGAGTGTGTATAATGTGATCTATGTGCTTAATCGGAACTATAATCAGGCATTAGCACATGTTATTTTCTCAGTTCAAATCCTCTGGATGTTATCCAAATGTTTTTGTAAGACAGTGAGTCTTCCTTTTGTATTTGAGCAGTGAGCTCTAGGCAGTGTGCCTGAATGCATGTGCATTCCCATTTGTAAACACTTATATTTGAGTATACTCATATTGTGGATTGACCTCCACCATGGTTTTTCCCCTAACAGGGTTTCCACGTAAAAAAATCCTTGTGTTATGGTGTTGCGGTTGATTGCTTTGTTTTCTTGCATCTTTCTTTTGGTTCAATGCTATAAGTGGTTTGAAGATCAGGTTTAAAGTTAAATTTTGCAGAACACTGATTCACCCCCCCCCCCTCTCAGTGTTCCTTGATTCTAACAATTGGTATCAGAGCCTAGTTCCTCGGAAGAAGTTTAATAGCTTGGGGAAGATCCGGGAAAGTGATTCAATGGATTTTGGCAGTCTTCAACAACAACTTTTGGTGGCACTAGATGATCTTGAACAGTCCAAATCTGAAGTCAAGGAATTGCAGGCAAGCCTCATGAATGCTGAGAAATTCATTCAATCATTGAAAGATTAAATCAATGAGTCCAGGGAAAAGAGAAAGGAACTATGTGATCAACTTAAGCAGAAAGAAAGTAAGAGCAAGGAAGATGAACACCTGAGTCAAGCCTTGAAGGAAAAGACAGAAGAATGTGAAAAGCTTACCAGAGATAATGTTGAAACGTTTACGGTGCATCTTTTTAGAAACATGGCTTTAAAGTGGTTTCCATCAAATAGATATAGGGGATACAAATTTTGTAAATCTGTTTTGCCAAAGGGGTTGAATAAAATTATGACAACATTGATATTCTAGTAAGGTATTATCTTACAACGTTACATCCCCTTACTAGATTTTATAATTCTATTTGCATAATTTCTTTCCTTTTTGTATTCTAGGAAATCTGGAATTAAACAAAATATGTTAAGTGTTGGAGCAACTTTATTTCTGTAGGATCTGGATTGATTCTATTGGGTCATGCCTTGTTTGCTTGCTTTTGTGTGGATGTTATTGAAATTTGAAAAGGACTGTTAAAAGGAAGGGTAAAATGTATTTTTCCTTTCCACCTAATGTTAATAGTCGAATAAGCTAAATAAGGACTAAGAGTAAAGGCAACCAACTTGAAAATAAACTGGTTCGAGGAATGATTGTAACAAATAGAAATAATTTTTTTTTTTGTGTTTTGGTACGAATCACTAAAAGGGGTATAAGCACAATCAACCTACAAAAAGAAATCCATTTTTTTTCTTAGTAAGAATACTAATTCTTACAATATCTTGTATTTCGATTATTTTTGAAACACAAGATCTATTACCTGTTCTTATTAAGATTGTCAAAGGCTTCAGCACAACTGCAGTCTCTTCTCTCAAATTTGCTATCCAGTGTTTGCCTAATTTCCTATAATTAATTGTTGCCTTCTATATTTTATCGTGCATAATTGTTATCCAGTGTTCACTAAATTTTCTAGATTTAAGTGTTTTCTTTTATATTATTTTCTTCTCTATTTTTCTATATGCATTTTTGCTTTATTGTAGAACTTGACCCACTATTTAGCTTGCAAAATTGCTATTGAACTAATAATGCATGTTATCTTGTGGCGAACTATGTCAAACACTCTTCCAAAAGAACATTTGTTTTTGGGGCAGGTTTTTTTATCTTCAAATTAGCTATGTTTGTGCTCAATAGAGAGCTCATTGTTCATATTTTATAATTAGTGCATTTTCATCAGAAACTACAACCACCTTCGTCCTTTATGCCTTGATGGATGCCCGTACTCTGCTCCAAAAGCTCTCATTTTGGGAGTATGCAGGGAGGATACTGGATCAGGGGCGTGTAATTTTCCTTTACACCTGCCATTTGTGTTTCATTCAAAGTTCTAAAGGCCTTCAGCAAATCCCTCTTGTGCATGTCCTGCAATCTTTAGTGCCCCTTGAGACAATTTTTTTGAGGCATTTTGTCAAACAGTTCACGTGCCTTGTCTGTGCTCCACGTTTTGCATACATCTATATCAACGCAGTTGCAAATATACCATCTGTGAAGAGAAATCTGTCTTTTATTATTTAATGGATGCCATACCCTGTTCCAGAGCTCCCAATAGAGATGTCTTCCACATTTTTTGAGAAAGCTACACAAAAAAGAAAACATTAGTAAAGCCATGTTATTAAAGACTTATGTTATTACATGTCGTGTATAATTATTATTATTATAAATATTGTCCCAAAGTATTATTGAATGCATGTAGGCTATCCCTGTATATTCATAAGGAGCATGAGAAATGTCCCTTATTGTTGCCCAACTTGTGAATGAACTCTAGGTTCATCTTCCCGTGATCTCCTTACTTCTAGCTTAAAAGAAAAGAGAAAGAGATGAGCTTTTCTTTTAAATCCTAAAGATTAGGGAATAAAACTACATCCCACTGAATCTTTCTTTAAGAAAAAGTACTTACTTAATCCTTAAATAAGGAAAAAGAGGGTTAGATAATATCTCACTTTTTTTAGATGATTTTTTTAATTGTATTTTTTTTAAAGAGAATATTTAATGGATAAAATATCATATGATGGATAGATGTTATTTAGTAATTATATGAGTAATTTAAAATGAATGAATATTTTATTTTTTATATAGTATTAAATATTTATGTAATGGCATTTTAAGAAAATTAGTAAAAGAAAAGAAATTAAATTTAAGTCGAAAAGTAAATATTAATTATATTTAATTTTAATATGTATTTTTGGGATTTATATAGGAGGACGAAGATAAAATAATTTGAAATAAATAATTTGAATATGAAAATTGAGATAGTTTATGACATTAGACTAGTATTTTAACCTTTGACAATACATTGGTAGTTGTAGAACAATAACATATATTTAGCAACATGTTAACTTTCCATAGCTCATTGTGAGCATAAGCATTTCCACAATTACATTACCTTGATTTTATTCCATTTTGTCTTAGTTGATAATATTAAAGTGATCTTAAAAAAAATTAAATCAATTTGTTGCTATAATTTCCCTAGTTATCAAAATGGTTTTCTCATTAGTGTTTATACTATATTTATGGATTCTTTAATCATTATTGTTCTTGCTTATTGATTTGATATTTATTATTAAATAGGTATTGATAGATATGAAAACCAAATAGAAAATATGTTCCATGAATGTAATAGTGTCTTATGTGTCAATGGTAACTCCTGCTACAGGGAAATGTTCTGATTTGTGTATATTTAAAGCTGACTTCAATGTATTCTCTATCTAAATATCACTTTAGGTACATGGTTAATTGGGAAGTCATCCATTAGCGTTAGCCAATATTTATAATCAAGGTCTATTTGTTTAAGAGTCTTTCTTTGAGTTGTTAACACTATCATTTTTGTGTGAGTTGAATATCCATAGCTTGAATAGTTATTATTTGAGTTCATGAAAACTATTGAAAAATCCAAGTGACTTATTATGACTTTAGTAGTGTTTAACGGATCACAAACTTGTTAAGTGGTTACTATTGGATTGTATGTGTTATAGCATGCTAGAAGGAGATAAATGTGTTTTCAATGTGCTCCTTATTGTACATTTCATTATGTTAAGTATTGAGTTTTATTTACTCAATTTGTAATATGCATGATTGAGTTTTGTCAAATTATTAGTGATCGAGTCTATACTCCATAAGTTGTTAATAATATACCCTTAGCCAAGTTTTTGACCCCCGGCTTCACCTAAGTTGGTGGTAGCCGTCTATGAAACTGTCTAGGGTAATGGACCCTAGAAAGGGTTGCATACTGACTTATATAGTATGCATTTTGTATGGAATACATGATACCTTTGAGTATAGGATTGAACCTTAGTGTAATTTAAGTGTAAATGTATTGTGAGTATGAATGAGGTTAAGTCATTTGTTGAACCCTAGTGGATATACCCCATGTGGGTGAGTCAAATGAGTTGGAGCAACTCAAGTTGTCGACCTACGGTGCCTCTGTGAAATATATGCATAGGCAAGGCCATCAAGTGATGAGCCCCCAAGGCATTAGGTCGGGCCCCTAGGACTCTCCTTCTAGTCGTGTATGTGACTTGCCACTTTCTCCTAATATTGTAAGCTATCACTGATTTATATAGCTTTTCTTAGTAATCATGTGCTAACTACCTTGATCTTATGTGTGTGCCAAGTCATGTAGACCTTGCAAGTATAGTTATTGGGGGCGAGGAGTTTTCGACACGATGGAATGTAAGAGGTACGTTAAGCTAATCCAAAGCAAGTAGACTCTATTGCTAAAAATAATAAGTCTTTTCTATCTTTGCTTTGAACTAGTGTGACCATTGACCATAGCTGTAAGTAGTGAATTGTGTTGTTTTAGTCTTTTAAGCAAACACAAAATAAAATTATCTGCAAATCAGTAAAGTAGTTGTGGATTTGTTAAGTTGTTTAGAGTTTAAAATGTGGGCATGACAATTTCTCAGCTCGTGAAGTTGGATATAGCATATACACATCGACATTTATCACATATCCAGATTTCACATCATTTGCAATTTCTTACCAAAAGTTATCACTCTTAGAATTTCACTATATTTACCAGTTAGAGCATTGGGGCTAACCTGGTCTAGATTTCTTAATGCAGACCTATTCCAGATCATGTGGATCTTAATAGGACATCATACAAGCATCTTGGGTTCATTGGGACTTATCTTGGAGATTTGCAAGTTATGTCTTTTCGCATAGAATTATCTTTCCATATTTTGAGGTTGACCATCATGTATGATCATTCATCGGGTTATTAACCCTTATGGTCGATGCGGACCTTTGTTGGAGCTTGAGAAGCATCTTTATAAGAATTTTTAATCATTTAGGATTCATTCAGATACTACTATCAAACCCTTTATTTATACTAATTCTACCTAAGGAATTATTACTTATTAAGCATGTGGTATAAATCAACTTAACAAAAGGGATGACTTACAAAGTATATGCACCTAATGTTTTTATTAGTAAGCTTAATACAAAAGTAATTAATTAGGAAGAAATAATTAGCATAGAATCCTAACATGCTCTCTCCCTTAAAAGTATTTTGTTCACAAAGCTTGAGATGAGGAAAATGTTAATGCAAGTGGAAGAGGGGCTCCCATGTTGTGTCTTCTAGTTGAAACACATATCATACCTTGGTGATGTGATTTCAAAGGTGATGCAATCATATGTTGAGGATAGACACAAGTGTTAGGATAATAGATCATTTAGTATCTACCTTAGGTAATGTAGACTATGCATGAATCTATTAGCCAAAATCCTACTTCAAGCAAGAGATGTAGAAACCAAAATGGAGCTTTGAGGAGGGAGGAAGCTCCAACTTGTATACAATGGAACTAATTTTCTACAAAATTTTATAGGGCCCATAAAACTTGGGGGAAAGTTTCTAATGAGTTTGCAACTTCAAAGATACTAGTTGTATGATTCTAGTCAACATAAGACCATATTTCTAATGGAAAAAGTGCACTATAAATAGCATTGATCAACTTTTTGTGTCATGTAGTTCTATGCTAGGTGTTATAGGTGCCCAAAAATAACGTAAGTGAACATGCCAATCTAATGATGACCTAGTGGACTAGCCCATGACCCATGTGGCATAAGATATATATCATCTTCTCATCAATTTTTAATTTGACAACAATCTATTTATTGTTCTAGTGCCCCTCAGCCTATTTTCACCTCTTCCAACCCTCAATCTATCTTTTGAGATCTCACGCCCTTCTAAAACCTTGTTCTAGACCTTCAGTTATAAGGTCACCCAAGAGACCATAAGGTAATATTAGTGACCTAATTTAAGTTTTAGCACCACCCAAGAAACTTGCCTAAGAAAAAGGTGTGACCCAAACCCCAAAAGGGTGGTCTATCATATTTGAAGGATGCGTGATTTCTTCAATTCTAATCATTTTCTTACCTTTCTTATTTGTGATTGTGAGTTAATTGTATTTTTTAATGAAATTCTTCTTCCATTAATGAATTATCATTTCCTCTTAACTCATAATAATCTATCTTTTTATCTCCCAATATTCCCTGATTGTGAATGTTTTGCACCCATTTACACCTCCCTTTCCATTTGCATATAAGAAGTTTTATTTTGCATTCTAGTCATTTATTTGAAATAAGATCTCATTCCTCTCCCTCTCTATCAAGTGGATTGTGAATCACTTTCAAAGACCTAGGCTATCCTTGCTCTAGCAACCCCTACAACATATATCATCTCTAAATAGGATATTCATGCTTTTTCCTATTTTTTAAACAAAAGCTTCAAAGATTCACTTTACATTCCAAGTTATCAACCATTTTTCTCTAGATCTAAATCTTCCCTATCTACCCATTTCCATCAAGGAGTACCCCATTGATGGAGGAGAAGATATAGAAGCTGGGCCGCATAAGGATGCATGCCAACAAATAGTGGCTTCTTCAAAGCTTCTTCATTTTACAAGTTCCTTTGTTTTAAACTAAATTTATTTTGAAAAGGAATTAGCTTAATTAGTAATTATATAATCGCTATTTCCCATGAGAAGTAACATTTGTTTATGTTTTTTATTAGATTTAGGAATTTTGTTTATTTTAGTGGAATTATATTTTGATTAACTACTTTACATCATTTTTTTGTTACAAAAAAACTTAAAAATAAAGATATCTCAACATTCTTGTCATAAACCAACCAAAAAATTGAGAGATTCTTTCACTCTCAAAATAACACAGAAAAAAAAAAAGAGTAGAAATTGTATATAGAAAACTTTGTTTAGCTACACTGATCCAAAAAAACAAAAAAAAAACTATTTTGCAAGTAGATTAATTAGATCACATTTTATTTTCAAAAAATACAAGTTATAATATATTTTCTTTTGTATGCATTAGATTAGGCCATTTAGATAAATCATCATCAAACTAGAAGACACAAAAAAAAAGACAAAAGTCATTGATAACATCACAAGGAACCTAAAAAATATCAACAAAATCAACATAAAACAAGCTCAAATAATCAAACACCTAATGAATCAACAATACAATGATTGAATTTGTAAACAAAAAAAAAAAGATCAAACAAAACAAATAGAGCACCTATTTTGATCTTCCATTTTCCTCCCTTGACATTTTATGCTCAATGTGTCCTAGAATTAAGGAAGATTGGGTTGAAGCATTGTTGAGTGAGATTCAAGAAAACCTATCAATTCAAGAAACCCATTGAAGAGAAATCATGAGAACAAGTGGAGACTAAGGGATATTTAACAAGCCAATTAATGAACATGCACAACGAAGGAGTTATGTGCAATAGAACTTGCAATTTTAGATGAATTTATATAACTAGAGGGGCAAAGCCTAAACACCTTCCATCTCTTCACAACAAACAAGATTAATAGGATTAGATCAAGTGAACCTCCTAACCAAATTAGTATCATAACCACAACTACCCTTCAATAATTTGCAATACAACATCAAACCCCACCTCAATTGATAAACGCCATTGTCAATCACCAATTACTCCCTCAAGAAGTGAGTGAATCTCCCAATACGACTCAATCTACCAATGTGACTCCCACTCCACACAATAATTTTATTGTCATCCAAAATACTCTTCTTCCATACAAAGAGAGAAAACAATTGGATTCTTCGCTACTTAGTTGGCTTTTCCAAGAAGAGCAAGACTAATTTGATCAATTATGTTATTAGCAAGGTATATCACATTGGTTTCCTAGGTTTGACTCATTCACATTGTCTTAAGTAAATTTAAGATGTCATAGGTGCAAGTTATCCTTCAAGGTGTGAAAAATGGTTTCCTATGTATGAAGGGTGGAATTCACTATGTACCTTTGAGCTTCCTAGTATGTATGTCTAGAGAGATGGTGATAATTGACCATACACGACTTCATATGGAGTCATCTTGGTTGTGTGATAAGTGCTATTATACCACCATTTATTTAATGCTACCCATTTGGTCCAATGATGTCTCTAATCAACAAAAAAGTGATGAAAATAGGTCTCCAAGCATTTATTAACAATTTTGATTTGGCCATCAAATTGTGGGTGACATGGAGAACTTATTTAAATTTGGATACCATGGCGTTGAAAAGAGGCTAGAAGTGATTAATAAAAATTGGACCACAATCACTAACGATGGAAGTAGGCATGTCATGGAGGTGAAAGATGTGGTCAATGAAGGTATGAGCAACAATGAAGGTAAAATACGGTTGGGCTAAGGCACAAAAATTGACATATTTGAAAAGGAAATCTACCACCACCAAAATGATTGAATTCCCTATTGACTTTGAAAGTTTGTCAATAAAATATAGGGAAATACTTTTCCACACTTGGATAGAAATAGGTAATAGTTTTACCTCTTGTGTTGACAAATCTTCCATTCCTCCACAAGCTACTTGATGTCATTTTTAATTCCTTTTGAGAAAAAAATATGGCAATCTTTCATACATTTTGAGGAACTATATTACAAAATTAATTGGGTGGCCAACACCAAATGACCTTTATATCATAAATAATATTTATCTCATGAATAATTGGACTTTGAAGAGGGATGAGTGGACACCTATTGGATGAGGTGTTGAATGTGACTATCTTGCTAACATTCCTAATGTAAGTCACTTATTCCAATAGGTGTTTTTCGCTCATAGTAGTATTACCTTCAAATTGATGCAATTATCTACTCCAACATTGTCTTGGTCTTTGTGTAGGTAATCTCATAGTCATAGCCCAACAACTTAGTGACCCACATCTATTGATTGATAGAATAGACTCGATGATCAAAAGAGTACATAAGATTGTGATGATCAATTTTAACACAAAAGTGTATGTCAATAATGTAGTTGATAATGTATGGACACCATTTATGGATGGCATGAAGAATTGTGAGCATTTATTTCCTTATCATTGTAAAAATAATCAAACTTTTTTCTACTTACGACCTTGTGAGAGTGAGGAGTCACACTTCTTACATTAGAATAGAACCCAATCCATAGCCTAAGACATCACTTTCAATGATGGAAGTTTCAAAGAAGTCACATATAACAATAAATGGAGTCATTCATATAGCTTGCTTAAATATCTCAAAGTCCACTTTCACAATTCGAGATCATTGGAATGAATCTTTCTTCAACATGGTTGTGAGGGGGGTGGCAATTCAAGATCATTCGAATGAATCTTTCTTCAACATAGTTGTTCTTGATCTCCAAGTAGGGTAGACACTAAAATAATCAAATTATTTTAATCCCTATAACAATTAATAAAATATTTAGTAAATTATTTTAGACACTAAAATAATTCCACTTAATCCTTAGTTATCATTTAATTAAACTTGTAAGCTAATTTCCCTCATTAAAGGTCATTGAATTCCTTTGACCTTTGAAAACCCAATCAAAAGTCATCAAATTATTTTGATCTCTAAAACCCCAATCAACATCATTCATCAAAATCCATTATCATTTCTACATCCATTATCATTTTATTTTTTGGTTAATTATTTGACTTATCAAACCATGATTGAGTCATCAAAATTCTTTTGACTTTTGAAACTCCAATTGGGAATCATCAAATTCCTTTGAAACCTCAATTAGAGGCCATCAAAATCCTTTGAATCTCAATACCTCAATCAAAGTTGATCAATCCCTTTGACTCCCAATACCTCGATCAGAGGTCATCAAATTCCTTTGTTTCCTAAAACTTGATTGAAGGTTACCAAAATTAATTAGCTCAATTGTCTTATCAATTGACTCATTTATACACTCAATTAACTCTTTCATGCAACTAGCTCACTTACTTATCTAATCTTAATACAATTAGTTAACTCTCGATCACTATCAATTCAATTGACTAATAGTCACAAATTTAATCAAAAATTAAAATATTTCTCCAGTCATTTATAATTACCACGTCTCCTCATCACACCTACCAATCATGGATCATACTCATGATCCAAGATCAAACTTGAGCCATTCATCCAATCCCCTAAAAATCTATAAATGCACCCTCAAATCCATCATTGTCATAGACTCAATCCTTAATGTGCTGTCAAATCCATAATCTAAGGAATCTTATTAATACGTTGAAACAAAGTGCATCCACATACATTTATATGTATAATCACATGTCTTGAGTACAACAAAGGTTCTTGGGTGCATATCATCCCATCACTCAATCAAAGGTGAAGGGGAAAACAAGGTGTTGGGTTCATTTGTTTTTGTTTGAATCTTTTGTGTTTTGTTATTTACTTGTTTCTTTTTCCTATTCACTATAAACACATACATGTATGGATCCAAACAAATCAAGTATGATGCAAGTAACTTCACATGCCTAACCACTTTCTAATGCACCACAAGTTACAAACAATTGGCGGCTTTATAGGGATTGATTTTGAGAACACATGTGGGGTCTTCTAATATACCTGAAGATATGTGGAAGCACAAGAGTGTATGGGAATTCTAATATGCCTAAAGGTACATGGAAGCATAGATATTTTTTGATGGTGAGGTTTTGGAGGGAAACTCCACCCTTCAATGGAACCTTTAAGGGAAATCCAATTCAACCCAAAACAATAGTTCTTTTATGATATGTGGAAAAAAAAATTATGAGAAAGAATTAGGACAAAAGCTTAATTAATGTTACTACTTTTGTACCCACTTTCTAATCACCGAGATCTCAAGAGGACAAGGTGAGAGCATATGGTGGATGGTCCTATGATGCCTTGAACAAAATATGATATAATAGAACACAACCTTGGAAAGAGATCTAATACTAGATGATATAGTCATTTCTACAAATGATTAGCCTAATTACATAAATATAGAAAATATATGTTTTAGATGGAACATAAGAAGTATATATTACATTGCACTAACAAATTCACATTACAATAATTGGCCTCTTCAAAGGGGCAACCTCCTAGAGTAATGTTGAATATAATATAATTCATGGATAGTTGATTCTACTATCAAATCATGTAGGATGATGTAGTTTAGCAAAAGGGACAACTTACAAAGCATATGTGCCCAATGTTTTTATTAATAAATTTTAATACAAAGTAATTAATCAAGAAGAAATAGTTAAGACTGTGGATCCTAACAATGGTTTTATTTATAGCAAGGGTAGTCATGTTTGAGACAATAGCAATATTGTCTAACAAATGGTTGTTTTTATTTAATGGTCAACCTAATAATCATTCTAGTGCCCACCAAGAAAATGACTCTTCAAATCCCTCACCACCAAGGGCCCTTTAATGCACAAGACACCTGTTACACTTGTTAAAAAATATAACCAAAATTGAGCATAAGACTAAAAAATTTGATAAATAAAATTAGTTGTTTATAATTTGAGAGGGGTGAGGTAACAAAGAATTAAAATAAGTGTAGTAGTATTTTATATTGTAAGCACGCTTTGTATTTTGTTTTATGATATTGTCCAAATTAATGAAAAGAGGGGGAATTATTTATTGACACTTCTAAGTTGTTTTTCCTCTCACTAAAGCTCCTATCTTAAAATTCATTGTGTTTATGTGTATTTTATATTTTAAATTATGTAGATTTGTTCATCTTTCTATTTTAGCAATTATTGTATTATTTCTACAACAAAACCACACTAAATATCTATCATTTGAAGAATTTAAGTCATATGAATAATACAATCTATCTTTGGCTTCCAACAAGAAGAAACTTGAAAGCTTGCATATTAATTTATAAAACAACGCAGCCAAGAATAGTTACACTATTGTTACCCTATGACTAATTACCTAGTTTCTTTTTTTATAGCATTAGGTTTGAGTGACACGAGAGCCTTAATGAAATCATCTATATAGAAAACCTAGAAAATAATGTGGCTAGTCAATAGTTGTGAGCTACAAACTAACTACTCTATAACTTGGTAATAATGTGATATTGGAAAGAGCATGGATGTGAACATAATGCAATTTAACAAAATTAGGTTGAAGAATTTTAAAGAATGTACAATTATAGAAAGGATAAAGAAGGCATAGACCTTACCTCAAAAAAATCAAATGCTTGTGGATGAAGGGAATTCATTAGTATCATGTTTACAATTCACCCTCTCAAGATATTGAAAATTTGCTCAAATAAGGCATGATAAACCATATAACTAAATTGTTCATCTTCAAAGATTGGAGAACCCTTAGTTCTTGAATCAGAGCATAAATTCAAATTATAAATGAAACCTAATAAAGATAAAATATTTAGCTCAAATAAGTGTAGCATAGATGTAGATTAAGGAAACTATTTGTAGAATTTACTTTAGTGGATCCAAGGTTAGTGCAATGAACCCGAATTTCCTTAATCTATTAGTAGAATTGGCTTTAATGAATACATGGTTAGTGCAATGAACCCAAATTTCCTTAATCTATTTGTAGAATTGACTTTAATGAATACAAGGTTAGCACAATGAACCCAAATTTCCTTAATCTATTTGTAGAATTTATTTTTAATGGATCCAAGACTAATGCAATGAACTCGAATTTCCTTTATCTATTTGTAGAATTTACATTAATGAATCCAAGGTTAGTGCAATGAACCCAAATTTCCTTAATCTATTTGTAGTATTTACTTTAATGAACCCAAGGCTAGTACAATGAACCCAAACTTCATGATTGGGTAAAAGGAGGTATTTTTTACTTTATCTCTTCTTGTTCATTGAAAAAATAAAATTTGAAGATAAATTGAATTGTGCAGAATGTGGCTTCCCAATCAAAACAACCATAGGATATCAAATGTATAATAAATTACATAATCTTCTAAACTTAGATGTGAACCCAAGCAAGGAATCAAAAATGTGAACTACAGAATAGGAAGCCAAGGTTATGTATATATGTGTGTGTGTGTGTATGTATGTATGTATGTATGTATGTATGTATGTATGTATATGTATGTATATATACATATACATATATGTGTGTGTATGTGTATATATATATGTATGTATACATACATACATAAATGTATATTCATGTGTGTTTGTTCTACATACATATACATATACAACAAGAGTTCACGAGAAAGAGGATGTAGCACACGATTGGGAGGTACAAGTTGGACATCATATGTAAGTGTTTTCTAAATAGAGTTATGCTATACAAGGGTCAAAAAAATCTTAAATATGCAAATAAATAGACAAAGTCTAAATCAAAATACATTACTTAGATATAGCAAATGACACTTTTCTAGGAAAAGCGTTTTTTACCCCAAGTTTTGTAACACCATTATCTAACAAATACCCTTTTTTTCACTTTTGGGAGGAATGGGTACTTGAAAGAAGATGGCAAAACTAGTATGAAATTGTAAGCCATATTTTCACATAATAGACACCGGTCATTCTTGTTGGGGAGTATGGTTTCGTAATTGCTTTTCGAAAAAGGTAAAGGACAAACTCCCACGAGATGTTTATCCTAATCCCAAGTTTTGTAGCTTCAACGAATATAAAAAGAATAAATGAGGCCATATCCTCCCTACTAGAGAAAAGTTATCAAACCAACCAAGAGGAAAAGGGGATGCCAAGGGGGTGTTAGAAAGAAGAATATGAGAGGATTCTAAATAAAACTTGCCATATAAAAATTCTTCATCCATATTATTAATGTGATTATGTGAACATCACAATCCCTTTAACCTTGTATGTCGTCATATACATCTTACTACAATTGTCCTCTTTAGCTTTTATCAAGTATTATTTTTACTTATAGATTTTTCATAGATTGCAATTTCTAACATTCTCACCATGGCTAAAAATTATTATTAGAACATTCTTGAAAGGAAAACAAATGCTTACTGAAGTTCACTCCCAAATAAATACAAGTGAACAATTCAAAATTAAGTAACTTGATTATCATCATGGTAGGCATCATTATTTCAAGGATTGCCTTGTTTGTTAACCTTACTTAACAAATGGGTTAGACCTATAACATAAAAATCAACATAAATAGTGTAATATAAAACCTCTAAAATTCAAATAAAAGTCATGATCATCAATAAGTTGAGTGTTAGGAGATAAGTCATAACGACATGTGATACCTAAAGTCAAAAGTGGGTAAATGAAATAGGAGCATTTCCTTTTTCCAATATGAATCAACAAGATCCACAATTTATGGCAGCAAGTTATAAGAATCAAAGTCAGCTCCAAATTTACTAGATTAAAATGTCAAGCCAACCTAGACTCAACAAACTTACAACTTTGGCATCCATTAGTTAGGCAAGGAGTTTTGCATGCAAACAAAACAAGAACAAACCCAATTGAATTGACAACCCCTACTATGAGGCAAGAGTCTAGACTCTCACCCAAATCTCAAAAGCCCTTGGGTAAACAATATCCCATCAAATTGAGTTCCAAAAAATCCCAATATCATCAAAATCCACTTTGATTTGTACATGATATCCTTTTTCCTCTATTTTCACAAGCAAGTCTCATTTTGAATTTGGTGACTCAAAAATCAATCCTATCTAAAATTCAATCGAACTTAATGACACCCAAAGTTTATAAAGATTCATTAGGTTTTGGCCTACTTGCAACTAATAAACACTCTAGGCTTTTATGACTCGACTCCTAATAACTATTATAGAAGATACAATTTTAGACGGTCATATGAAAACCAAACCAACTTCCACTAAAGTTTAATTCTACTTTTCATAGAAAAGTTTTGAATAGTATATTATTGTCACATATTTTGATCAAAGTTGCATGGACATCGACATATATGTAGATTTAAACTTAGATACGATATCCAATATGAATACAAGTATTTTTCAAGACCCCTAATATGGATACAACAGGATACAACAATTCTATCTATCTCTTAGCTATTATTTATTATTAATATTTAAATGTTCATGTATTTTTAAATTATACTTTGTTTATTTTATTTGAAATTAAATGTTAAAATATTTAACTATTATTTATTATTTTAATTTAAATGTAAATGTGAAAGCATTTAAATATTTTTAAAATGTTTGAAATTTATATAAATTTTAATATTAAAAACACCTTAAATATATTACAATTTGATAAAATAATATTAATTAAAAAAACTAAAAGCCGAAAACTTTACAATTTTTGTTTGGAATAATAGATTATTTTGCGTTTCTCAACTCCTCTAGGATTGAAAGGACCACTCGAGGGAGAGCTAAGGGATCCTTTCCAGTGGGATGGAATAGAGTGTGGGCCAACCACAATCAAAAGATCGGATTCATGGGATCTGTCAAACAAGAATCGAAGGAGCTTGTTGGATGGCTATTTTGGGATCTATTGACCCACTCCTACCTACCGAACCCCATCCCATTAAGTCCCACTCCTCGATTGGTCCATTGAAGGGTGCAAGATGCCATGTGAGACAATCTCTCCCTCGCATGTCGAGTCACCAAGGTCATTCTCGTTTCCATTGCCATTGTTCACTCCTGCAGTCTGTCATCCTCCTTCACTCACCATTGATTTTGAAACAATATCCCCCCATTTATGTGATGAAAACCAGAAGGCTAAAACAAGGGCAAAACTTTGTTCGGTGATGGATTTTACATGCTTTTACGTGGAAAACCTGGAAACGACAAATTTTCAAAACGTCAAATCTAGATACATCAAGCACGACTCTAAAATTACCCTAATTTTCGGTATGGATAGGCACGGTTTTCAAATCATATTGTACCCATATCCGTATCATGTACACATACCAAGGGAGGGGGCTCACGTATTCCTACAACCTTGATTTTGATAAACTTAAGGTCCAATAATTTGTATATTAATTAAAATTTTCAATGTGTAAAAGGTTGTGCCATATATCTATTATGGCAGCATTCAGCATTTCTAGTTTTGACGTAAGTTGTTAACCATAAAATACATAAAGATAAAACATTACTTACAGGTTAACACATAAATTACTACAAATATTTCTCAACATATTTTATGTGACAATGTTCAGCTCCTCAAAAACTTAAGATTCTTCAAAAACACTTCTCTTATTGCAAAAGTTTCAACTAAAATCAATGCTTCATGTGTGATTTAGTTAGTCCTTCATATATGGATCAACATTCCCAAGGTCAGCTGTAATAAGTTCTAAAGATGATAAGTTCTCATCTGGAGAGGCAAAATGTGTTGGAAAAGGGAGCAAGGATGCATCTGGTTTCTTGTAAACTGCATCTTTTATAAAAACAAATGCTCCTTGGGGTCCTGGTACCTGTTTCAGGTAAAGAAAATATTACAGAAGTTCAATTCAACTAAGCAATCATTGTGCAAAACATTTTGCAATTTCTCAAAATTAAGTGGTCCAAGAATTTTTAATCTTAAGCCCTACCTGCCCTTTAACCCACAGGAGATTTCTTGCTGGATCTATTTTATAGATCCATATATTTTTTATGGTTCGTTGCTCATGACCCATATGCCCAGGCATCTTCTTACCTTTGAAAACCTGTTGAACACATAGCTGCATTGTCAATGTTCTGCCACGAGTTGTTCATCATGGGCAGGTTACAAATTGCATTTCTGAACTAATATTTAAAATTGAAATTCATTGACAGGACAACTGACATGTAGGGTATAGAAACTTAGTACATATCAACTAAAAATAATTGCAGCACATAATCACTAAAAACGTACAATTCAGCAAAACAATATTATACCAAATGGCTGCAAACCCATGTATTCTGTGAAATTGCAACAAAACATGTTCTCCTGAGAGGTGATATCACAAGAATGAAGATTAAACTTTAAAGATCCACAAACATCTGCAAAAAAGTTGTACAATTTATTTAATTAATAGATTAAAGATCCACAAACATGTGCAAGAAAGTAGTCCGGACAAGTTAAATAATTAATCTCTCTTTTTATTTTCTTTGCCTCCCCCACTCCCAACTCCCCCTCACCCCACGTTCTCCTGCCTCTCCCTCTTCCTCTCCCCACAATTTCCCCCTGCCCGTCAAAACCTATGGAAGGGTAATTATGTATTTATTTTTTTTAACTTCTTGTTCTTTGGCCCAGAATACATCTCATCAAATAGGGTTTTACTCTTTACAAGAGAATTGAAAGCTTTGTTCTACAACCTACTAAAAAATGCAGGTTACCAAAAGTATCTCTCTTTACAAGAATACTAAGTTGTGATTGCAAAAGAAGCAACAAGTATAAATGACCAAGAGGGCAATCACATGAATCTGACTTTTCCAAGTTCCCACTTCACCCCTTGCACGAGAGAGAATATTACCTTGAAGCAAGCAGATTCTATGGATGATTAAGACACTGGAGGAAATATAGGAGGATCCGAAAATGCATGAAATCTTTGTACAGATTTTTTGTTTTTTAATGTAAGAAATCCAATTTTCAGGACTCCTATCAAAACCCCTTTTGAGCACTAAACTCAAAACTGTGGTAACAATGTTGTTACCTACAAACTGGAAACCCTAGTATGAGAATTACTTTTATAAAAACCATACAAAACTTGATCTAGTTTCTTATTCACCTTTTTGGTCTCTTAATATTTTGACTAGGATGCATCGGAGTTTACCAGTCCACGAGGTCATGCATATTTCAGTTTCTGTTATCTTTCTTTGTAAAAATTGGAACATTAAATAATTTCAGGAATATTTTAACAAATAGTTGTCATGCATGAACCTTTCGTTGACAATTTCATAAACAATTGGCAAACAAAACCTTTGCTGGTATTTAATGTCAAGATACAATAGTGGCAGCAATTGATATGTTATAGATTAAAAAATCCATGCAATAGACGACTAATATTTTATGCATCTTTCATTACAACACCATACATTTGTTAAATGCTAATATTCACATTAGAAAATCACCAAACTAATAAGTAGCGCCTTCCAAGGGTGATTATATAGCTGAAAAGATGCTGATTCCTCCTTTTAAAAACAAATACTGTAGCGATACTATAGTGGGTATTGTAATGATACTATAGCGAATACTGTAGTAGCCTTCATAAGTATAAACATATTCAATATTTTTTATCAAAATTCAAATTACACAAATCTCCGTTAATCCATCCAATCAATGAAGCACAATGTAATGTCCCCTTTAAGGATATTCTTGATTTTTAGCCTTAAAACAAATATTTACTCAAAATGATAATAGCTTATCAAAAATTAAGAATTTATGATAATATTCAGATCAATACATGATAGCAAAATTCTCAAAATCAATCATATTGTGAATTCTTTGAAAATACTTACAAATTTGTTGAATTAGAGGTTTTTGTCCTTAACTTGCCAAGAGCGTGAAAGGTTTTTTGTCCTTTGAACCCTTAGTCCACCTTGGAGGGCTTTTGTCCTTATCCTCTCGTGAACTTGGAAGGGATTTCGTCCTTCCTATTTGCAAGACATTTCCTCAAATTCAAAACTGATTGTTTGATGAATTTGCTATATTATTGTTGATTACCTTTGTTGATTGATATTATAGATTGACATAATGTTTGAATGATGCTTGAATGATTTTATGCTTGAATGATTTGATGATTGAATAATTTGATGCTTGAATGATTTGATGATCCAATGATTTGATCATTGTTGATTGAATGTCAATGAACTGATTTTCCCTTTATATCTGTTCCTGCCCTTCAATGCTGCCTTTTGAATATAATAATTTATTTCCAAATTGATTCATTCATTCATTCGTTCCCAATTGATGACTTCTCCACAAAGAAATGATCTCCCTTTTATATCTTATTATTGAGGGAGTCACCACCTTTCCTATTTGAAGGAGTCACAATCTTTCACAGTAGGAGTCGCATAATATTTATTCTTAGTTTTGTTCTTCCCTCCCCCTCAAAGAAATGAACTCTCCTTTATACCTTATTGGTGAAAGAGTCACCACCTTTCACCATCGCTTCCCTTGGAAGGGTTACAATCTGATGCAGAGGAAAAAGAATTTGCAGCAAAAGTACAATGATTAGTGACTTGTTTGACAAATTGTCTCTTCCTAGTAGCCTTGTTTTCAGATAAATCTGATGGGACAGCAATTTTTATAGAGGTTCTTGGGAATCTAAACACACTTTCAAATACCCATTATGAAGATACAACTTCTACAATGGCATCCTCCAAAATGAAAGAAAAACCCTTCAAAACAAATTGTTACCAGTCCTAATTAGCCCTCTAAGTTAATTTTTTTAAATAATGCCCTCACACATTCTAAACTGGTACATAAATTGTTTGAACCATAGAAGCATAAATCCTCAAAAAATCCTGATTTAATCAACCGTGATTTTCAACGATGTTCAATGATTTTTAAGGGTTTCCATCATGAAAAAAATGCGTAAAAATCACGAAAAAATTGCCCAACCAACCCATCGCGAAACCCTAACTATTCAAAATCTTTATTTAATCAAGTTTTTTCGTTGATTTTTAGCACAGAGAAGCCATGCCCTCGTCTTGTGGGCTTATCTTAATCCCTCTCAAAGAAGGCCTTATATATTCTCTTTAACGGTCCAAATAGATTTCAACAACAATTGTCCCATTGAAAGGTAATGTTCCTCGTGCTTTGATTTCCCAATGATACTTGTATCTGTAATCTCTCAAATTCTCAACTCAATCCATCAATGTTTTTAACTCCATCCACTTATACGCAAAATCAAGGAAATTTTCCTTGAATAATAATAGCTAAAATTGTGGCTCAAATAGTTGCTCTCTTCTTTTGTACTAGCAAGTCTTTATTATCTAATGGAAAAATATTTAACACTCCCTTTACTCTTTTACAAATCTGCTAAAATAGTTATCAATGAGAACACATTTCAATATCATTTATGGTCTTTTGAGATTTAAGATTTTGCTTCAAAAGCATTTTCTATTACTCTATCTTGAGCTATGTGATTCAAAACCTATTAAGTTGAACTTTGCAATTGCTTCTTTTGTCATATATTTTCCCTTTCACACTCTTCTATCTTTGACATTGTTCTAGAAATTACAAGTATTGTTAAATCACAAATATGAACTAGTGGATTCCCATTTTGTAATTTATGATGTTTGCTCAGCAAAGGAAAACTGTCTTTTTAATGACCTTGAGCCTAGGGATTTTGAGATCCTAGAGGTTAACTTTGATAGTCATGAGGTTGAACGACTTAGGAGAGGCTCTGAACTAGGAGTTTCATCATTAGGACCTGCAGTCCTCTAGTATAGCTCTATTTGTAATAACAAGAGTCATTGGCCACGTTTGATTTTTTGCACCTTTGTACTTAGTTTATAGGTTGACTTTGTACAAACTATTGTAACTGAAATTTTATCAACTATAACTATCTAGTTATTATTTATGCACTATTAAGTATGCTTTGTGCAATGCAATGTAATCAACAATATGAATATAAACAACAAAATCCTATTTTCTACAATTCATGGGTTAAACTCTCTATTTTATTTTCTCTCTATATCTGTACGCTATGAAAATGCCCTTAAATTTTGAAAAAAAATAGTTTTAGTCTCTTTTTCTATAATTGTTTACATTTTTTTAAAATCCAATTTTTTCCCAATTTTTTCAAAAAATCTTATACTTTTGGTTTGCCGATTTTTTCCCCAAATGATTTTTGCTGCTATGGTTTGAACAATTAAAGTATGCTACTACAAAACTACCTACCAAATTTTATCAATTGGGTAGGCATATTTCTCCCAAAACTCAAATCTCTTCCTTAAAACCTGTTGGCATTTCAATTAGCACCTTTGGAGTGCTTATTGGAAACGGACAGCTATGCACAGAATGAACTGCTCTTCAAATTATGGAGGGGAAGCTCCCTCTTTTACTGATGGTTGCTTAAAAGTAAATGGACTAAGTTCCTATCTTTTTTACTTAGTGGCAGAGCACAAGGGTGCATAAACTCAAGGCGTTGCAGCTAAGGTTTTCTCTGGTTTCTACAGATCTTAGCTACAACTAGGCTAAATTTTATTCTATCCTATTTCCTCTAGAAAAACAGAGCAAGAGAATGTAAGAGCGGGAATGGTATGGTTCAATGACTTAGACGAATTGTCTCTCAGAACGCATCTGAAGGCTCTGAACTTCCAGAATTACGCTGAAATAGAACTCATGCAAGTAATCATCAAACGGTAGGCTAGATCTCAAGATTCCCAAGGAGGCACCAAGTCCTTTCCGAGGTGTAGACTGAAAGGTAGACTACTAGAAACAACAAATAACGATAATCCTACTCTCTAAATTCCCAAGGAGAGACAATGCTCTTTCTGAGGTGTAGATCGAAAGAAAGATTATTAAGAACAACATACAATAACAAATATTGAGACTTTTAGATCAAAGGCCCAAGGCTCTCCTGATTTATTATCCCAACTTCGATCAAAGATTACACTTTGGGACAGCAACTTGTGTCAAAGAGATAATCACATGAAGTGATCAACCAAGAATACATGAACATAGATTGAACACACCTATTTGAATAGAGAGAACGCAAGTTGTAATTGGCGTTTAACTATAACAAATATGATTCAAGAACATATACTAAGCGAACAAAGTCGAAGGATTTTTAGCTCGGCGTTTTACTGCCATGAAGTAAAGTTAAAATACAATGTGCCCAAGGCTCTTATTTATAGAAAGAGGCAGTGAGTTAACTTGGAAAGAGGCATCAAGTTAAGTCATGTTGTCATAAATGCTATTTTGGAGGGTAGGGCGTCCTAACTAGGTGTTTACACCTCATCACCTTGAGTCAACAATTCCTCTAACCAGTCATCAACTGATACTGCGCAAGATGATGACGTGTTGTCGCAGCATTTCCTCACCACCTGCAATTTGCGCTTGGTATTCAATAGTCTTGGCAGCTGCGTTACCTAGCTTTACCGACAAGGTTAAGTCAACAAGATCACCGCAGAAATTGCTACGGATGAGGTCCTGAAACTTCGTATGTACGTCACTGAGACTTACATAGTCACCATCTTCGCATTTGATACTAGTAAGGAATTGATTGGTAACTTTGGTGGCTCTATAACTGGAGTCATGAACTTTGTTTCTCCCGTAGCTTTGCGCTTCTGATGCTTTTCTTGATTCTTCTCAATGAAAGAGTGTTGTATGATGAAACCGCTAAGTTTGACTGCGAACACTCTAGCTGTGAGAAATGCACACGAACTTGCTACACATGTAGAGCTCCAACGATATTCAACCCTCTAAACTGGCCTTGGAAGGCTATTAGATATACGAGGTGAAACCATATGGACCCTGTGGACTTTGAGTGTCTATGCCTGTCAATTTGTCCAAATCGACCTCTGGGTGTGCCCAACGCAGATCGGTGTCAACCGTTTTCAAGAAGTCATGAACTAAGATTGTTTTGATCTTGTCTTCGACCCGAGAGAACTGCATTCTAAAAACCTTGAAGATTGATTGGGCACACAATACTGTTTGGACAACTTTTTTGCAACTGCTAAAAATAGCCTCGCCGAGGGGTAATTTTTATGAAAATTTCTGAGACATTGGTTTTGCTGATAATAATTTTCTGAATGGACCCACAACGTCAAAAATTCCAAAAGGTTACTTTTCCTCGTACATGCAAGAGCCCTTCAAGGCAGAGGTTTCAGAGGCAGCAGAGGCTTATTTTTCCCGAAAAAATTTGACACATAGGTATTGTAGGCGCTTCAAAGCTAAACAAACCCAGTTTGTCTGATTTTTGAAATTATGACTTTTTTCGAAAACCCTAAAAAATAGGGCTAGCAGGGCAACTTTTTTTGAAAGAATCTGGCATGTGGGTTTTGTTGAAAAAGTTGTGCTGATCATACCCAGAAGGTCAAATCTGTGAAAAATCTCCGTTTATTTGGACATGCAAGATCTAAGACAAGAATAGAAGAAAAAGATAGAGAGAAGTTTGTAAGTTATAAACTGCCTCTAGATCTTCAAGAAAATCACGCCTTAGAGATATAACCTCTGATGTACTGCTCTTTTGTGCAACCTGTTCTTGAAAACATGAAGAATGTTGAAAAACCCTCTATCAAATCTTCAAAAAACGTTGGAGAGGAAAAATGCTTGTTCTAGAGCTTCAACCTGCAAAGAGAAACAATGACTAATGATGCCTAAGCTTGATACATATTGATTTGGAGTTGCAAACATCAATTAGGCGCCAACACATGATTGAGGAGTCAATTTGCCTGATATGGAGTTCACATAACTAATTTCCACCAATTTGGGGACGTTTTAGACATGAAAAGGCTTTCTAAATAGACAACTTCGGTCAACTGGGCCTAATTTGACTTTAGGCATCTCAGTTGAGGAGTTTGAACATTTTTTTATTCTTCTTTCTGTGACGAAGTGCCTCTATTTGACCCCTGATCCTAGTTGCTCGATCGATCCTAAAGTCTTGCTAACAGGTTCATCGCAGAGTTGGATCAACTATGAAGAAGTGTGCTCGGGAGCTGCAAAGCATAAAAACTAAATCTAATGCTTCAAATTCTTGGGCACCTTTTCCCAAGAGGGTGCATTTTTCACCAGACTTAGTTATTTTCTCGAATGCTTTTCAATTCTTCCATTTTGACCTTCAGTGCTTTGATCTGAGATCTCTAATGACTAATGATTCCGATGAACATGCTGAGATGTGGAATGGATAACCAATTTAGTACCGAAAAGAATGATTGGCCTTGCAAGTTCTGAAAGTTGATCTATTGGTCCCAAAAGTATGGGCACCCCTGTCCTGCAGGGGCACCTTTGATCTTTTGTGATGTAATTTCTTCTCGGCAATCTTTCACGAATTGCCCCAGTTTGATCTCTGTCATCAGATGTTTGATTTATCTATTGAACTTGTTGACGGTGTCATTGTTGAGATTGATCAAGACAGAGGACTTCCTGGAGGTTACGAAGCTTGAAGATTGCATCTGATTGCCCAAAAAGTTGGGCGCCTATTTTTAGGAAGGTGCAATTTCCTTAACGCTTAGCCAATTCTTCATGTCCTTCGTTCTACCTTTGCTTCCAGCATTTTATGCTTGATCTTCGTTTGTGAGTGCTTGACAGGTCCTGTGTGCTTGCAACTAGATTGATTGCGAAGGTGAAAGGATGCTAAAGAGATGCCTTGGAGAAAGCAGCTGCTGAAAACTTCATTTGGTTGTCCAGAATGATGAGCGCCCCTGGTCAGCAGGGGCTCTTTTGTTTTGATGTTTATTGATTTACCCTTCATTTCACATGCTCGGATGATCAATAGCTGTTGTTGTTTGATATGTCTCGTGAGTTAGTTGTGGATCAATCACAAAGCCGAGTTGAATCCTAGGAGATCATCTGGAGGTTGCCAATCTAAAGATTGGCATTTGGTAGCTTTGCTTCTTGGGCGCCCTTAGGCTATAGGGGCACTCTTTTCCTTGTTAGAATGTCGTTTTTGATGACTTTCGTTTTCAGCACCTTCTGCCTCTGCCTTTGTTTGACGGCATTTGGTGAATCTATTGAATTTGCTTGATGATCCGTCGTAAACCTGGCAGAATTACAGAGAAGATGACTGTCTCGGCAAAACTTGATAGCTGTGTTAGACCTTCTGAACTCATGGGCGCCCATGGCCAGCAAGGGCACTTTTGGCTTCAGCGTCATTAATTTTCGTAAAGACCTTCACCTCTCATGCTTTGTGTTCATCATCTCGCCAACTGCGTTGATCACCACTGTCGCTGACACGAATGCGTTTGTTGTTGCAATTGCTTTCACTGTACTGCATGTATAGGTGCTTGAAAATTTCACCAAGGCATTGACCACGTATGTAATGTCCCCATTTTTGCAAGCATTAGAATTTGGAGAATTAGCCTATCATTTGACCCTCGTAGGTTAATGGGATTAGTAGAGGGCCTCTTTTGGCAATTATCAGCGGGTTTTCTCCTTCAAAGTTCAATATTAGGTCGAGCTCAGCCTTCGTTTAACTCAGTTGGTGGACTTACTATTTATAGTAAGTCACTGTTTAGGGTTTCTATTTTTAGATGGGCATCCAATCACATGGAGAACAGGGAGAGTCAACTCCTAGTTCAGACGGCATAGCAATCGGACAAATATTTCAAGAGATATTAAAGTTTAAGTGCCTTAAGTGATTTATTTAAATATTTTTAATGTTATTATAAAGTCACTTTAAACTTTAATAAAGTGCATTAAGTGGAAAATTAAAGTGGGAATATATCTTTTATCCCACATTGACAAGGGAAGTGTTTGAGCTCTCACAAGAAAAGAATAAAAGGAACTCAAGAGCTCATTCTTTGACAACCAGGATTTGATATTTATCATATGATTTCTCTTTCGGCATTGGAGAGCATAGCTACTTCATTGCAACAGCATGTTGAGGTTGTGAAATATCAGCTGAAGGTGCTTAACTATTGGCTTCATCCAGAGGTCAAGTTTGTGCTTCATCGGATTTACAGGAAAGTTCAGAATAAGGGTTTCTTCATCTGTCAATATCAGAAGATTGTATTCCAGGTATGCTCTATTGTAAAAGCTTTGAAAGTAAATCAATAAAATTATCTATTTGCGACAGTAGGGTTTTATATTTCATTTCTAGTATTTGTATTTCATGCTTGGCATTATATTTCAAAAATACACAAAAAGGCAAATATACAACAAGAACACAAACAAATACAAAACCCTCATTAGAAAATACAAAGTTCCAAGATTGGAGAGAACTGGTGTTCTTACAGTGGTATCAGAGCGGTTTCCTGCCATCCTGTGTGGGAAATAAACTTTCAGCATTAAAAAAAAATAATAATAAATTTCTCAAATTCCTAAGGTTTGAAAGATATCTGAGAATCTGGTTCATATTTGAAAATTCTGGTTAACAAGGGTTTAAAGGAATTCTTAGTAGCAGATTTCAAGTTCCATTTTATATATATATTTGCATTGAATCTGGAGAATACTTATGTTGTTAATGCTTGCAATGGAGAATACGGGAGGTGCTTGGTAGACAACCGTCAAACTCTTGATAATCCGCTTCATTTAGGAAAGCCGATATATGTTGTGAATCGCACCCTTGGGTGGAGGTTTGAAGCTTCAGAAATACAGAAAAGACAAACACAAAGACAACAGTGCCAGGTGAGCAGTCCACAGACTCCAAAGGTCAAAACAAGACAAAGAATCGAAATTTTGAAGAAGTTGTTTTAAGACAGGGATCAATTATTGGGCTTTATGTTGAGAGCTTTCTCCAGTAAAAGACAAATCGTATAAGGAAGCCATCTCCCGTGAAAGCATCGAAGAATATCATTATCGAAAGTCAAACCTCTCTGTGGTGTCGGTCTTTCCTTTGGTGATAGATCCCAATTCAGAATGCATCAGGAATGTGCCACATAAACTCCAAATATTTCGTTAGAAATCTCTACGGAGCCGGTGCTTAGTTGGGTGAAATTTTGGGCGTATAAACAAATCAAAATATTGAAGCGGCTTCAAGACAATAGATTATCTATTAAAGGGAGAGACAAAATTATTGTGAGGGCCGTTGGAAAGTGTCGGGCCCAGAAAATCCTTTACCATTGTAAAAGACAAGAAGATGGAAAGAAGACAAAATAATGTCAGATTAAAGGACGCCTTCCACTTTGACCTGTCGGGTCCTACTTACAGAGACCAGATAAGACAAACTGGGGAGCTGGGCGCCACAAGGAGTTGGCGTTCGATTAAGGAAAGCATATCGGGTCCACTAAAGACAAATGCAGAGGAGGTCCTAATCAGCTTGCTGGCACTACCACTGGAGGCATCTTCAGTTCAGGAACTTGTGCACACAATCTTCCGTCATCCCAAGCAGTTGGAAGCTAAAGATTGGAGGACGTCTTCTTTCAAAACATCGACTGATCTTCTGGCCCAGTTCATAAGCAATATTCATGGAAGCTTCCTATATTATGCAAGTTGCCGCATCATCTTCTCTTTGGCGTCTCACATAGGTTCTCGCCTTCATCTGTTGGTAATTAAGTTAGGATTCTTTACCATTGTTTAGAATTAGAACATCTCTGCACATTCATTCTACACATAGCTGGGCCTGATAGTGATTAACGACTGTAATTGGTATCAAGAGAATTGCATCTAGAAATATCTCATATCGCTGCACTCAGGGGATAACATTGCCGCCTTTTAAGTCTAAGTTTGTCATATGTATTGCATTGTAAATCCTATTATCTACAGAAGACAATCTGAAGTTAATGACACTGTCAGAGATGGTAATTGAATTGTAGTTTATTATTGTAATGTTAGAGATTGAAGTTTGAACGTGCATGTAAACTGTTTGAAAATGTCCTCTGCTGCAGTAGTACACTTTCAGTCGTATGTAGCCTTGAGGAAAGTTAGAATTATATTGCTTTGCACTGCCTTTACTCTTTCAGCCTTTAGAGCAATTTATGATAACTTTCTTATGCATTGAAAACATCAAAGAAACCACAACAAACATTAAGGAGTTTACCGATAAAGTGTTTGACGAAATTTCAGAGTTAAAAATTCAGAAAATCTAGAATTATGGCTTCTAAATTTGTGGATGAGGTAATGGTTGCTTATGAGGAATATATAGCATTTCCAGATAAGGTCAAAGGTCGTCTAGACTTCGAGCAATATATGGAGCATTGGATGAATTATAACAAGCAAAGAAGCAAATCAAAGAAATGTGAGCAACTAAGTGTTGAGAGCACCTTAAATAATATTCAGCAAAAACTTATGCTTTCACAACAAAGATTAGCCCATAGCTTGCAGCAGTCTGAAGATTCCATTTCAAGACGAAGCTCATCGCAAAAAAAGAAAAGAAAAAGTTGTGTTTCTATTGCAAAGGGCCTTACGATGCAAACCATGATTGCCTTTTGAGACCTAAGGGCAAGGCGAATAGAACAATGTGGGCACCTTATCAGGATTCAGAACCTAAAAAATCCAACCGGCAAAGTAATCATGAAGTATCTGAAAGTCTCTTTGATGTGTTTGGGTTAAAAAGGAATAAATCAATAGATCATGTTGAAACTGAAGTGGTTATTGATAAGGAAATTTTACATCATGATAATAGTATGGCGGAGCCACAGAATGATATTCACAACATTCCAGAAGTTGTTATTAGCACTGCTAACAGTTTTGATTTTCATGACAGCAGTAATTTCACATGTGCAAAATACTTCTATTGAGTTGCCACATGAAAGTACTCAAGATTTGGGTACTAATGGTGCAATGTGTGATATGGGTTCATGTCATGATGAGTCTGATTTTTCAGATCAGATCTTAGAAAATAAGTTAGAAGGTTCATATGTTGACATGGAATCCCAGGATCGTGAGTTGGAAGGTGATACAATTACATTGGGAGTGGAAGTGTGTGAAGATACTGTCATATCAGTAGCTTCTACTTTATCAGTTGAGCCATCCTTTGAGGTACATAGCAACAATACCTTAGTTGTTGATGTGTGCACTGATCATAGCACACATGATGTTGTTGATCATGAAGTGAGTGATGAGGATTCAGCCTCTTACTATAGTGCGGATTTGGGTGGAAATGATGAGTCACAGGGGTATCATCATCTAGTGGGGCAGTTGAAGGTTAGTGATGATATGATTGTTACAACCTTGGAGCATTTTGATGTTGCTCGACAGATGTTGGCGACCTATAGTTGGAGTACTCCTATATCAGATGAGCACGGTGATAGTAGTCTTTCCCTAGTAGAGTTCCATGCACTCTGAGAAGCTATTGGAATGATGAAACACAATTACTTGCAGCTACTTGCCGATAGGGACTTTCTTCTCGAGTGGGATTGTATTTGTTATGATGCACTGAAGGGGAAGGAGGAGGAGGTTGACGAGCTCACTCATGAGCTTGAGGTGACTATGGATTCATTGCAGAGCGCCCAGTTGGCCCTTTAGGAGTCACAGTCACGATTGGAGGAGCTTACCATGGAGTTGTGTTCGGCACAATCTCCACCAACTGCAGTTACAGTACAGTTTCCTACAATGGTAGTTGGTCATGATTTGACATCCACGGGTTGTAGTGAGGATGTGGTAACATCCATCCCGGATACAGGGGTAGTTGACTCAGTTGAGCTAAGTAATTTGATTGAGAGCAACAGAAAACCACATGTTACATCAGACTCTTTTGTGGTCAGTACTATGACAGATGATGTAGGTCCAATAACTGATAGCTCTTGTGTGGCTATGGTGGATTCTCCAAAGAGTTGTGTGTTAGTACACGACGCTACTCCGTCATCTTCACAGGGGACTCGCAGAGTGTCATCTGGTTGGGAGTATGGCTCTCATGTTGATTTGTTTCCCTCTCCTGGAAGCAAATATGTTACCTCATCACATGCACTGATTTTGGATGCCAGCTTGTTGTGTCTCTGAGTCAGAGTGATCAGCTGCCTGATTCCAGTATTGCTAGTGATGAGCTATTGACCGAGGTTGGAGCATTTAATCGCAACTACACAGTGAGGAGTGCTCATCATTTTTCTTTTGATCCACATGCGGAGGACTTGATGATGCATCGATGTGGATTGGCTCCGAGATTATACCATTCGTTGTGGGATGGGAGTTTGCCATCTTTAGAAGATGGGATTAGTGGCTGCAAGTACCCGACTCAGTTGTTTGTGAAGAATTATTTGCAGGGACAGCAGTCAGTTATTCATCATGCAGTTATGTATCCGACAGGGTTTGCTACTTCTATGTTACAGAGTGACTATGGTGTCAGTTGGCATGATGGCTTGCCTAGTTATCACATCCATGGGGGTTTAACAGAGGACAGAGAGAGATTTGGTTTAGCAGATACTTCCAGATGTTCTTATCTCTGCATGACAGATGGATATGAGTTCAAATTGTATTGGGATCCAGGTGGTGACAGGTTTGGCACTGAGTACTGGATGGGTCCCATTGGGTTACTTCACCACTCACAGCATGGTGAAGTTGGGGGCAGTAGAGCGCAGCGGAAGTCGGAGGATGTTAGACATGGCAGACCTTCATTCTGGGTTTGGGATCCAGGGATAGCTTGCACAGTTGTGTTTTTGTTGATGCTATAGGAAACAGTTAGAGATGTGTGGGACATTTCACAGTTCTTCTTTTGGGCCTTCCAAGGAATGGGATTTCTTTGCAGTAGAGATTGCTTGGAGACAAGCAATTTTAGGGAGGGCGGACTGTAATGTCCCCATTTTCGTGAGCATTAGAATTTGGAGAATTAGCCTATCATTTGACCCTCGTAGGCTAATGGGATTGGTTAGAGGGCCTCTTTTGGCAGTTATCAGCGGGTTTTCTCCTTCAGAGTTCAGTATTGGGTCGAGCTCAGCCTTCGTTTAACTCAGTTGGTGGACTTACTATTTATAGTAAGTCACTATTCAGGGTTTCTATTTTTAGACAAGCATCCGATCACAAGTACAACAGGGAGAGTCGACTCCTAGTTCAGACGGCATAGCAATCAGACAAGTATTTCAAGAGATATTACAGTTTAAGTGACTTAAGTGGTTTATTTAAATATTTTAATGTTATTATAAAGTCACTTTAAATTTTAATAAAGTGCATTAAGTGGAAAATTAAAGTGGGAATATATCTTTTATCCCACATTGACAAGGGAAGTGTTTGAGCTCTCACAAGAAAAGAATAAAAGGAACTCAAGAGCTCATTCTTTGACAACCAGGATTTGATATTTGTCATATGACTTCTCTTTGGCGTTTGGAGAAGGGAGCCCTAGGGTTTTCTGCTAGCGTATCGACATTGGAGAGCGTAGCTACTTCATTGCAATAGCATGTTGAGGTTGTGAAATATGAGTTGAAGGTGCTTAACTGTTGGCTTCATCCAAAGGTCAAGTTTGTGCTTCATCGGATTTAAAGTTCAGATTAAGGGTTTCTTCATCTATCAATATCAGAAGATTGTATTCCGGGCATGCTCTATTGTAAAAGCTTTGAAAGTAAATCAATAAAATTATCTATTTGCTACAATAGGGTTTTATATTTCATTTCCAGTATTTGTATCTCATGCCTACCATTATATTTCAAAAATACACAAAAAGGCAAATATACAAGAACACAAATAAATACAAAACCTTCATTAAAAAATACAGAGTTCCAGGATTGGAGAGAACTGGTGTTCTTACAGCGTAGCACTTTTCTTGTAGCAAGGCGTGCATCTTCTAGACTTAAAATATTTTCAGCATTTTTCAACCTTTGAAAATCCCCTTCCTCGCGAAGCATCATTTTGAGCATCTTTCGCCATGGTTTCTTCATTGAAGCTTTCAAGGCTTAGATTATGATACCTGGTACTAGTCATCTACCATTAATGGCTACGGAGGTCCTAGCTTTTCTCCTGAAAAAATGAAGTAGACCCACCAGAGTAAAACAAACTTTTTGGTGATTTTGACTTGACCAGTGTGATCGTGAAGAAAAATTATCCTATCAAAATCATTTTCAACTAATTCTGGAAAGCTCCTATTTTTAGGGGTTTTCCTAAAAACAAGGGTACAAAACCCTAATTTTCAAATTTTCAAAAAATTTTAAGTATCTTCCTTGATGCAAATCCACAAAAAGCCTATGTTTTGTTTGACCTAAAACAAACTTTTGACAACAATTTTAGACCATTTTGATCAAAATGCCTTATTGAAGCAAAAATTTATTTTGGGTACAACAAAACCCTAAGCAGGGTTTTGATAGGGCAACAAGTGAAAAAAAATGTTTTTTGATTTAATATCCACTTTCAAGACCTCAAACCACATGCATTAGATTTGTATAAACCCTTAACAACTCCCAACAACAAAAAAATTAAACAAATCACTTCAAAATTTACTTATTTTGCAAAAATGGAGGTCTAGAACACTAGTAACACCTTGTCAACATACCTGCATAACAAAAACTTCATTCTCTTTCTATCCAAAATGACATAAAACTGATTTTTCCATGTTTTTCAAAGTTAAACATCATCCCTAACAACCTACTTCATCCCATGCAAACCCAAGTTTACAAATTAAGCATTATAACCCCTAATTAGGTACTTGGGGTTAAGTAAACGCACCAAAATTTGAAATTTGTGACTACTTATTTACCCAAACTTAAATAAAAACCTCCTAACATGTAATTAAACACCTAACACTACATTCCAATGCAAATCTAGAAGATAAAATGATGCTCCTGCATCATACTCCCAAGGAGCAAAAAGTTGGCTCATGAGCTCCTACTTATGAGGTCTGCAAGGTTACTCCCATGCTTATTGGTGTCATCCAAGTAGCATCCTCTATTGAATGACCTTTCTACTTCACTAAGTAATTGTAGTACTCTTCACCCCTTGTCCATTTAACAACTTTCTTATCAAGAATAGCTTCTAGTTCTTTCTTGTTGGCTTTTGGCAACTGGTTTTCCCATTTCCTAACTGATATTTCCTTGCTCTCAGTTGTGTCACCTTCATCATCACCTTCTTTATATGGATAAAAGTCTGCAACATTGAATGTAGGAGAGAAACCAACACCACATGGCAATTCTATCTCATAAGCATTGTTAGAAAACTTTCTTAATATCTTACAATGGCCAATTTTCTTCATTTTCAATTTGTTATACTCAGCTTTTGGAAACTTGTCCTTCCTCAAATGAGCTAATACCATGTCTCCAATATGAAGAGATCTTGAGGTCTGCATGTTTCTTATATTTACTCACACTTGCCTCTAACTATTTCTTGACTTGTTCATGTAATTCTTGCATAGCAATAGAAAACTCCTCCCCGTCAGCACTTCTTTTCTCCATTTTTCTTAAATCCCTCAACTGAAAAACACCTTTGGGATGTGAACCATAGACCATTTGAAAAAGAGTCGTACCTATACTCCTATTGGGTGAATCATCATAAGCAAATTCTGCCTATGGCAATATGAGATTCCATTGTTTGGGATTATCCTTTGTTAAGCATCATTCTAGATTGCCCAAAGTCCTATTGACCACCTATGTTTGTTCATCACTTTGAGGGTGGTATGCTGAACTAAAATTCAAATCAATGCCCAACTTCTTGCATAAAGTCCTCCAAAAGTGTCCCACAAATTTAGTATTGCTATCTGATATAATGCTTAGTGGAATGCCATGTAACTTATCCACCTCTTTGAAGAACAAGTCAGCAATATGAGTAGCATCACTTGTGGTCTTCTATGCTATAAAATGAGCCATTTTAGAAAACATACCTACTACAACAAAGATTGAATCATGGCCTCATTGGGTTCTAGGTAGACCCAAAACAAAGTCCATACTAATGGAGTCCCAAAGTTTGTTTGGGATTGGTAAAGGCTGATAAAGACCTGCATTTGTACTCTCTCCCTTGGCAAATTGACACACTTTACACCTTTCTACAAACTTTCTCACATCTGATTGCAATTTAGGCCAAACGTAATGAACACTTAGCTGACCTAAAGTCTTAACTAGGCCAAAATTACCAGCAAGACTACCACAATGTTTTTCTCTAATTAATTTTTCTCTCATAGAACTCCTTGGTACACATAGTTGTGATCCTTTTAAAAGTAATCCATCTTGCAACATGTAGTCCATCCAAGGTTCTCTATTTCTTATAGTTGGTTGTTTACACACCTCATAGGCTTCTTTGAAATCCACATCAGATTTGTACAACTCCTTGAGAGACTCTATTCCTCCACTTTCTTATCTAAATTTCTCTTATGAGTAAGGCTCTCCTAGTCAAAGCATTTGCTACCTTATTGGCTTGGCTTTTTTGTGCTTGATAACACGAGTGAAATTTTGCAAATACTACACCCATTTCATGTGTCTTTGACTTAATTTGGGCTGGCTGGTTATGAACTACAATGCATGATTATCAGTGAAAATAAAAAACTCCTAGGCATCAAATTATGTCTCCACTTCCTTGAGGCTTGAACCAAAGCATAAAACTCAAGATCATAAGTTGAATACCTCTTTTTTGCATCATTTAACTTCTCACTAAAGTATGCAACAGATCTACCTTCTTGACTTAGGACAGCTCCAATTTGACTTAGGACAGCTCCAATGGCTACCCCATTTGCATCACATTCAACTTGGAAAACCTTGTTAAAATCAGAAAGTGCTAGTATAGGCTGTTCTGTGATTTTCTTCTTCAAAAACTGAAAATTCCTTTAAGCAACATCAGTCTAAACAAACTTTCTTTTATCCCCTCTTATAGCATCTATGATTGGTGCACAAATTCAATTAAAATTTCTGATAAATTTCCTATAAAAACTTGCCAAACCATGGAAACTTTTTACCTCATAAGTTGTTTTAGGAGTTGGCCAATCAGTTATGGTTTTCACTTTGTCCTTCTCCATTTTTAATCTACCTTGAGAAATCGCAAAGCCAAGGTACACTAATTTTTTCCTCATGAATAAACATTTATTGATATTAACCAACAATCTTTCTTCTTGCAATCTTTGCATTACCATCCTAAGGTGTTTGAGATGTTCTTCCTTGCTTGAGCTATAGATCAATATGTCATCCAAATGAACAATCATAGATCTATGGTTTACCTATGAAGGGTTTTAGAACTTCATTCATTAGTCTCATAAATGTACTTGGAGCATTGGTAAGACCAAATGGCATAACAAGCCACTCATACAACCCCTCATTAGTCTTAAAGGCATTTTTTCCATTCATCCCCTTCCCTTATACTTATTTGATGATAAACACTCTTGAGATCAATCTTAGAAAAATACTTCGAACCACACAAATAATCAATCAAATCATCTATCCTTAGAAAAGGGAACCTATACCTAATGGTAATCTTGTTTATTGCTCTTGAATCTGTACACATTTTCCAATCTCTTTCTTTCTTTGGCACCAATACCGCTAGTACTGCACATGGGCTAAGACTTTCTTTTATCAAACCTTTGTCCAATAGTTCTTGCACTTGCTTCTTGATCTTTGCATTTTCTTGTGGAGTCATCTTGTAGGCACCTTTGTTTGGAAAACTTGCACCAGGTATTAAGTCAATACGATGACTAATACTCCTTATAGGTGACAGCTCATTAGGCAGCTCATTCACCACTATATCAGCATACTCTTCCAACATGATTTGTATATCTTGATGCAACTCATTCAACTTGGTTGCTGTCATAACAGTTCTAGGTCTATTTACTAGTGCAAAACCCATGTTTCCTTCTTTCATTGCATTCAAAAATTCCTTCTCACTCACCATCAAAACACTAGGACTAGTCACTTTTCCATCTTCTTCTTTCAAGGGCAGCAAGGTATGCTTTCTACCACCTTTTCCAACAGTATAAATGTTTTGTCTCCCATCATGAATAGTTTTCCTTATCATATTGCCAAGGCCTTCCCAATAGCACATGGCACACATCCATTGGTACTACATCACAAAGAACCTTACCTTTACAGCTTCCAATCTGAAAGTCTATCCAACATTATTCATTTACTAACACTTGTTGTCCTTTATTGAGCCATGAAACCTTATATGGAGTTTGACGTGGAATTCTTTTCAACCCAAGCTTCTCTACTACTTCTACTGAAACTAAATTATCAGTGCTACCTAAATCAATAACCATTTTGCAACATTTACCTTGGGATTTGCATGATGTCTTGAACAAAGTATTTCTTTGGGTAGATTCTTTCTCCTTGGGGGGTTTGATCAGCACTCTTCTCATCAATAAAGACTCTCCAACTTCAGGTTCTTCTACATGGGATGTAGATCCTACACTTTCTTCTTCTGCTTGGACTACTTGATATCTGCCCTCAATCATTGAGTTGCTTGCTTGAGGGTCTTCTAGACATTCCCAAAACCTATGACCTGCAAACTTATTGCATTTGAAACATTTACCAGCAAATCTACTACCTCTTTGTGTGTGTCCACCCCTAAAATAAGGTCTTTTTCCTTTGAATCCACCTCTTGGATTATGTGATTGTTCTTGGAAAGGACTTGGTTCTGAATTTTCTTTTTGAACTGAATTTCTTCCTCCTTGTCCTCTACCTCTGAAATTTTTACCTCTACCCCTATTTTTCTGATTTTGTTTTCTATTCAACTTATCCTCTGCTTTTAGAGCAAACTGGTAACACTCTTCTATTGTCCTTGGGTTGATTAGGCTAAGTTTACCTTGAATATTGTATCTTAACCCATTGAGATACTTGGCTATCTTCCCCATGTTCAGACATGATGGTTAATCTATAAAACTCCTATGAATACTCTTTGACACTCATCTCTTTTTGTTTCAGATTTTGTAACTTCTTGAAGAGGTTAGTTTGATAGTCACTAGGAAGAATTTTGCCTTAAGTTTTGCTACCATTCTATCCCAAGATTTATTTATGACCTTCCTTTCTCCTCTAATCTTGCAAGAAATCCCACCAAATAGTTGCAGGGCCCTTCAATCGAGTACAAGCAAACTTCAAATTGTTTTCATCAAGAAAATTTTCATAGTCAAAGTATTTGTCCACTTTTGTAACCCAATCAATAAGTGTTTCTCCATCTAAACTACCTACATAGGTAGGGATCTCTACCTTTGGTTTGGACCCTTGTCCCATGATTACCTTGAGCAATCTATCTATTCCTCCATCTACATGCTCTTCAACCTCTTCTTCTTCTTCTTCAGGTGCTTGTAGTTCTTCCTCTTTGTCACTCACATCTCCTGTGATCACTCCTCTTCTCTGATGTTTCTCTATTGTTGTGAGTCTAGCATCCAAACTCACTCTCAGACTCCTTATCTCTTCAAGAATGAAATCTCACATCTGTCATTTTGATTTCTCAGTGCAACTTACCAACACACAATCAAGTCTTTCTTGTCTCTTTCAGGTACCAAACCTGCTCTGATACCAAATTGATGTAGAGGGAAAGGAATTTGCAGCAAAAGTACAATGATTAGTGACTTGTTTGACAAATTGTCTCTTCCTAGTAGCCCTATTTTCGAACAAATCTGATGGGACAGCAATTTTCATAGAGGTTCTTGGGAATCTAAACACACTCTCAGATACCCTTTATGGAGATACAACTTCTCCTACAATGGCATACTCCAAAATGAAACAAAAACCCTTCAAAATAGACTATTACTAGTCCTAATTAACCCTCTAAGTTGCCAAAACTAAGCTTTTTTTAAATAATGCCCACACATGTGCCAAACTGGTACAAAAACTATTTGAACAATTAAAGTATTTTACCACATACCTACAAACCAATTTTTATCAATTGGGTAGGCGCATTTCTCTCAAAACTCAAATCTCTTTCATAAAACCCTAGGTAGGGTTTTGACAAGGCAGCAAATGAAAAAAAGTGTTTTCTGATTTAATATCCACTTTCAAGACCTCAAACCACATGCATTAGGTCTATATAGACCCTTAACAACTCCAACAACAACAAAATTAAACAAATCACTTCAAAATTTACTTATTTTGCAAAAATGGAGGTCTAGAACACTAGTAACACCTTGCCAGCATAACTGCAAACAAAAACTTCATTTTTTTCTTTCTAGAATGACATAAAAACTGATTTTTCCATGTTTTTCAAAGTTAAACATCATCTCTAACTACCTACCTCATCCCATGCAAACCCAAGTTTACAAATTAAGCATTCAAACCCCTAATTAGGTACTTGGGATTCAGAAAAAACACCAAAATTTGAAATTTATGACTACTTATTTGTCCAAACTTAAATAAAAACCTCCTGACATGTGATTAAACACCTAACACTACATTCTAATGCAAATCTAGAACAAGATAAAATGATGCTCCTGCATCACAATCCTTCATCTTTAATCATTGCCATAAAAACTCTTAATTTAGTTTTAATTAAATCCTTTAACAGAATCACTAGCATCTTGGCGCCGCCTTTATTTAATCCGCGTATGTTATAATTTGAAGTGGTTGTGATCATGGTACTTGGTGGGGGTATGACACAATGGTGAATCCTCAATTAATAATTTAATTCACTCAATCAGCTAGGTGGGTTTTTGTCCATGAAACTGATCATCAAGAGGGTTTCCATTGATAGAACTGATTTTCGAAAAGGTTTTTGTCCATGAAACTGATTGCCAAAAGGGTTTTCGTCCTCCAAGTAAAGAATGAACCAAGTTCAATCTCTCCAATAAGCTAGTTGATAAAAGGCATAGAATGAAATTTCTCTCCTCATATCCCCCTTATATACACCTTTTGGAAATAATAAAATATTATTTCCCACAACTTTTTATTTCCCTCCAAAAGTGACTTCTTAATTTAACTTTACATTTTGAGCCCCAAAGATAAGTCACTTTTTAATTAAACTATCCAACTTAATAAAATAATTAATTAAATATAAGTTGTTGCAAAATTGATTTTATTTAGACAACTTTATTTAATTAATTAATTAATTATCCCCTTATCATATCCCAATTAGCCTATGGGAATTAAAATAGGCTAAGGGTCTCCGCCAATTGCTTAAGCCTACAAAAGGGACATTACATTTCACCATTACTCTCTTATCCACTTTATGACTTACCCATTAACGAGGCTGTTCGTAATAATTGGTCATTTTGACAACACCTTTTCCTAAAAGGTAACCAATGCTTGTGAGCTTATTTTGTGCTTAGTGTAGCCAAAGATTGTAGTTTCAATCCTCCACCAATACTTCACTCAAGATGCTTTATTTTCTTGGAAAGTTCTAGTATTTCTTTCCATTCAAATTCCCCACATGATACTATTGATTGCTACCTTCCTCAAAGGATGCAAATTATTAGTTCCCTTTAAGTGAGAAAAGCCAGCTTAATTGTATCTGGAAAAGCACATTGCATTTGCCACTTTGCAAGAAGACACCACCACACCGTGTTTGCATACAAACTATGAAGCAAAAAATGGTTGATAGCATAGAAGCAGATATCAGGAATAACTCATGAGCAAAAGCAATAAGTCATAACTATGGATGTTTTACAATTTTTTCAGCAAAAAAACAAAATTATTTACCAGAAAAATTGCAATAAAATTGCAGAAATTTGCCAGAAAATCCCAATCTACCAAACAAGGGATACCCAAAAACTTGACATCATTCCAATTTGAAATTCCAAAACTTCCACAATTCTCTGCTCAATATGGGGGCAGTATTCAAGAATTATATTAGTGTATGGCCTGTCCAAAGGCCTTTGCATAACACTCCAAGATGTCCTTGTATGCTCTAGCTTCCCTTCCCTTTGCTTTTCTAAAATGGATAGCATCATCAATAATCTGCAAATGAATTAACAATTCCATTCCTGGAACTTTTAATCCCAACAATGACACCTACTATCTAATTTGTATTCAATGTCCTTCCTAGAAACTCAGTCATGATAATAAAAAGGGAAAGTGCCAAACGGGTTGCCTTGCCTCAAACCTCTGATGTTGGCAATGCTTTATTTTTGGTACTGATGAATGGATTGATACAAGAACTTAGTGTTCCTGCCCCTTCATCCAAATCTCATTAGAATTCTGCCTCTAGGAGATCTCCTCTTTAGCATACACTGATCCAGCTTTGTCAGAAGGTCAGAATCTTTCCAAAACATTTCCTTTGGTATTTCTTGATTCTGGTTTTGCCTTATTCAGCTGCTTCAATTCCTATTCTACAATCTCCTTTTAAGAGAAAATATTACCAAATTCAATCCTTTCAATCCTTTAAAGGATTCTTGATATACCTGATTTTTTGGGAAAGACAGTTGAATTTTGATCCCTTGCAGGCTGAGCAGTTCTTCCACATTGTTCCATCTTCTCATAAATCTTGGGGTCCTTCAGCCACATTAGGTCAAATTTGAAGGGCTAATTCTTGTTGGAAAATTACTTCCAGCCATATTTGGTAATGATCTAATCTCAAAACATCCAACATGGATGCTTCTAAAATCCATTGATTTTTCAACCAACCAGCAGACACCAAAAGTTAGTCCAATCCCTCTGCAATATTATGATATCCTTTTCTCCGATTTGCCCAAGTAAATCAACCAGTTTCTTAATGAAAATACAAGAGGGCATTTTTGGCAATGAATCCCTTGAAGTCCTTTCCAAATTGGGTTTCAGGGTTCCTGCCCCACCTTTTATCTATTGCTGCCGGAATAGCATTGAAATATTTTCCCAGTAAGATATTCTTATATTGCCATGACTCTAAGAGAGAGGAAAGTTCTTCGCACCTCCTTTTTCTGATGGGGTTGTTCAATCCATAAGTGTTTATAACAGAACCATTATATTTACCTGATAGGTGCTGAATTCACAAGCCGCTTCTTTTAATTTTTCTTGGGCTCTAAATGATACACAACCCACCTGAGGCCCCTAAGTGAACAGCTTCCTCTTGCCACAACTTCCACTGCTTCTCAAAAATTCCTTACATTTTCCTTAGGTTTGTTTCATTAGTAAGAACCTAAGTTACCTTACATTTTCCTTAGGTTTGTTTCATTAGTAAGAACCTAAGTTACCGGTTCCGGTTCCGGTTCCGGTTCAGGGGTTCAGTTCGCTGGTTTGGCTAAAATTTTTGGGGGGTGGGTTCGGTTCGTTTTTTGGTTCGTTAGTACAAAAAACATGTAAAAATAAAATATATATATATGCAGCCTTGAAGCAAGAATTAGGATTAAAATATCACATATATCATATAAACAACAAAACCACCATAAACTTGAATGTCATTTAAAACATGCATGATAAATATTCATCATTGAAACTTGAATTGTGGTAGCTTGATATACAGAGTCTATTGATGCCAGGGTTCAATTTGTATGATTTTGAAAAAAGAAGCCAACTGAGTAGAGTTATCAGCATTCTTCAGAAATCATAAGAATTTGTTTATACACTAGCCATTTTGATGTCTTCTTGCAGTCTCAAAAATTATTTTGTATCATTGTTACATTGGTCTTGAGAGTGGTAGCTTAATATAACTCCACAATACAAAATTTGTTTACCTGTGCAGTGTAACAGTGGCATAGGCAGATTTTTCGTTGAAAGAACCAAAGGGTGACTGCACAATCGAAGTGTATAAACACATCTTTTTGTAATATCAAGGATACTTTTTGAATCTTCCATGCATTGCTAAACTAAAAGGAAAGGTCTTTCGCCTAATCTGTATGCAGCCATGCTTTTGACATTGTCAAAAAGAGCAAAACAAATGAATAAGAATGAGGTAGTTAAGGTGTTTGAAGTGATTAGAGGCCACTTTTAGGGTTCCCTTGGGCGTGGGTCAAAGTCAAACTCCATAAAACATTAAAAAATGCTCAAAAAAACACTTTTTGGATGCCTAGGCACGCAGGTTCTGTCTTGGTTTGCCTGGGTTCTGTCTGGGTTTTGCCCGGGTTCTCTTGGGTTCTTCCTGGGCGAACCAGACCCAAAAATGAAGGACCCTGGTCGAACCCACAGGCGAACCGAACTAGGACCCGAACCAAGAGCGAACCAGGACCAGGACCCAACCCAGAACCCAGCGAACCAGCTACTTGATAAGAACCATGTCCAGCCTCCAAAGTTGCAACTGGCACATAACCAGTTGCTCTTGTTAGGGTCAAGAAATCCCTAACATTCAATGAGAGCACCTTCATTGGGACAGTGGACACCTTGCCTTGAGAGAAGTGCTTCTGTTGTAGATTGTGTTATTTCACCTATTACCTCTTAAGCAACACTCTGAACCCTTGCAGCTCTGCCTTTCTAGCAATTTTTTTCTTTTGTCCCTGTGACAGCCCATCTTGCCTCAATTTTGTGAGAGAGACTCCAAATCCCCTGACCTCCAGATTCTGAGTTTGACTCTCCCCACAGCAATTGGTCCTCTTCAAAGCCTATGCTCTGAATTGAATCTGAATCTCCTTGTTCTGTAATCCTTGGCTCATTTGTTCCTACTTTTACAGCTCTACTCACCTCTATTTAATCTTCAGATTGCATTTGACTCTCAGGCCCTAGTCTTCCATCTTCAAATCTAAGCCTCCCTCTTCTATTGTTCCTTGACATGCAGACCTCTTTTCTTGGAATCTATTGTTCTGTTTCCATTTCGGACGGTTTGGTTCATCTGTGTAATACCATTCATGATTCATTTTGTACAGAGAGTCAGTTTTTTTCTTTCAAATACTCCATTCAGATACTCCTTGGATAACCCTCCTCACCTTCTTACCTCAAAGAAGTCAGTCAAAAGAGCTATCAAAGACAATATATACCAATAATACAATCCAGTCATTTAGACCTATCCTCAACAACCTCTAAGGCTCGTGTTGGACTTTTAAGTGGAACATTTTTACATACTATGGGTGGCACCATCGTTCAACCTGAATATATCCAACATCATTGGTCACATAGCTTGACGATCTCCCTTGGCCAACTAACGGTGTGCTCCCAATGATTGCAAGTAGAGACAAACCATCATATTCCACTTGGTGAGAAGATGAGTCATTTTTGTTCACTCCATGAATTGGAGACTAGGGAACATTTTCTTTTCAAGTGTCATGTCTACTATGAGATTTTAAGGGAGGTGCCATGGTTTATATCAATATTCAAGTGGCTTTCTACCAACTTTCTTCAGCTAACATAATCAAGTGCCTAACCCTTTTTGTTTGAGTAGTTGTCCCTTTAAGGCATATGACTTTATGTTGGACCTCTAGAGCTGCTAAGATAATTACCTCCTTATTTATGTGCATTGCATCCCTTGGAGCATGTCAATTAATACCAAAAAGAGTAAGTCAATGAGAGATTGTTCATCCTTATGCACTCTTCAGCTGATTGCTCTCCTTGTAGATGAACCATTTGGTTTCATCCTAATGGATTTTCTAATCTCCTTTTCCTGCAGCACAAACCACAAAGACGAGCATGATTTGCTAGTTTTTCTTTACCTTCAAGGGTTCATCAAACATAGATGTTGGGAGAGGTTTAAGGGGGATCACCCTACTTCAACCTAGGATTGTTGAGCCAAATCCCGTTAGGCTTAGAACTTCCCCTATGAAATTTGACAAGTCCTCTACTGACCCTATCTTGGTGATGGATGATAGTATAGCTGGTTTTATAGGATCTAGCCTTGCTACAAATGTGATAACATTAGTTCCAATCTTGAACTCTAGGTTTGGTCTTCCTCGTGTCCACTGTCATTATTTCATTGAGGGATCTTTCCCTCACATGGCTATTTATACTTGTACATAGATCATGCAGTTTAGGCTTTGGCTGATTGGGGTTGCTTTAGTTAATTGTGTTTTAGTTAATTTTAAAATCCAAGGTGCATTTAGTCCTAGTACTTTTCTGATAAAGCTGAATGAACTTTTGAGTCCCGCTGCTTTATGATGATCATTTGTGGACATTAACAAATTTATTCTCTCTTTGTTATAAATTTATTTTACCATTGACCACGTGTTCCTCTTCTTAACCCTTTCTCATATAAAAACAAAAATGTATTCTAAATTTCTAACCTGTCTTTCTTAACTCCAAAAGTAAGGACTAGTGTGCTTATATTTATTCCCAAATTAATGCATAAGAAGTGAGTGTTCTCTATTACCATTTCTGCATATCTGCAACATACAACCATCTATTCACCCTCAGCCTCTTTCTTTTTAATGTAACCTCAAGTCATTTACCCATCTCATTCAAAGAGTGTCACCAAAGTTCAGTAGTTTGATTTGACCATTTTGATGCATATTTATCTTTATATGGTGGCTGGCCCATTTATCTTCAACTTCAAGCTTCAGGATGAACTTCCTATATACCTTTAAAAGTCATACCCCTCTAGTGATACTTTACTTTTCAAAGTAGACTACTAAAGTGTCTTTCTGCATAGAAAAACTTATATTGTTTGCTCATATAAAATGAAATTACAAACATTTCGTGCTGCACCCTACAATCCATCATTAGAGCATAGGGAAGAAATATGAAAAAAAAAGAAATATTAAGGATCACAATAGAAGCAACTCTCAAGGTTAAGCTAACTAATCTTATTTTTTAGTTATGTACTCATGTTCACTTTATTAATTATGTCACCTATATGCTTTGTGTGCTATCTAAGCTTTTAGATTTCCTTACATTTTGCATCATAAACTAGGAGCTTCCAGATTCATTAATAAACCACTGAGAATCACAACATCCTTTGCCATTGTGCAACCAATGGCTCAATGCCCCATGAATCTATTTTCTCCTTTGTAGACTCGCCTTTCCTAAGTGTACTCCTTGGTTCCAAAGACTTAAAGACACCAATTTCATTTGTACCATTTTTTAGTCCCCGAAATGTCTCATCTGAAGTTTCCTATGATTTATCAAAGTGTTCTTGTATTCCTGATGTTATATGGATCTTTAAAGAACTTTAGGATTTTGTTTTTGGTCCAGTTCATCCATAATAAGTTCATGTCTATCAGTCTGAAGGTGTAAAATTGACTGTGTTGAAAATATGCATATTTTCACCTTGATCGCATGTTCAAGTCCATTGTTTAGGATTTTAAGTAAAAAGCCATACGTGCTATCAAAAGTTTGGTGCAGCAGCCTTTAATTAGGTGTTCAGGCATTGGCAATATCATTGAGGAGTGATAAAGGCCGAAAATGCAATCGAGGGGAAAGTAAAAAGAAGTTTATAAAAGTCTTTGATCGGACATTAGTGGATTGAGTCAATCCATCAAATTCCCTAAGACCAAATGCCCAAATGAGCTTTACCTTCAAGATTTAACTCTTATATTTTGTCTCATAATATCATATTCATATGATTGCTGCCCTGCTGACCTGCCTGCTGGTCTGATTTTGAACATTAGGGGCTTTGTGGGTTCATTTGCCTATTTTGCTGTTGAAAATTTTGAATATGCTGATTCTGATTCAACAGTTGGGCATTTTATGTGCAAGATGTGCCTTTTGTAATGCTATCTATAAATATAATCTAAGCTTCAATTTCTCACTGTCTCTCTTAGATGATCTATCAAATCAAGTCTTTCATGTCCTTATCTTTCTCTTCTCTCATTCTCAAATTGTATAGCTGTATTAGCATCAAGGAAAGAAAGTCTCTTATTCGATTTCATCTCTTCGTAACCTATGTGGAGAAGCAATATGTAGGCAATCAATTTGCTCTTCTACAGTTTCATTCCTAACATTATGATCATGCACTTGTACATCACCTCTATTCCTTCTACCTATGAGTGCATCATTTCTTCTTATTTCTGATTTAATTCTGTGATTTTGTAGCCATTCTTACCATATTGTCAGCAGAGTTATCAGAAGTATACTGGTATTGCTCAATGAATTTTTTTCCTCTACCAGATTGTCATGTCCCCATTTACGACAACCTCTTTCAGTTTGGGTTGATTCTGACACACTTACTATTTTTAGTGAGTGCTATTTTTAGCAGGGGATCCAGTACTGTGCTTCAGTCCTCAGTGAGCCCTTTCAAGCTCCTCAGTTTCTCTCTGGCTCGAGTTTTAGGGCGCAACTTACTATTTTAGGACTTTCTAAAAATAGTAAGTCATTCAGGGTAGGCGGGACCCAATCAGGGTTATCTCTTAGCAGCATTTTTCAGTGGAGGCATCAATTTCTATGGTTGAAACATTTTAATATTTAATCTCTCCTTCGAAATTGGATTTAAATAAAGTAACTTTATATTTAATCGTTGAGGGTCATGAGGGGGACAAATTTGTACCTTGATGCCTAGTACAATGACTTTAAGTCGTTTTAAAGAGCAACAAAAGTATTTTAGAATGCTCAATAAGGGGTCGACGCCTAAGGAGGAAATGGAGTTAAAATTTAAATAAAGCTATTGTTTGAGATGAGACAAATAAAATTATAAAAAAAAAGATAAAATGTCTTTAGGTGTGATTTTCACTTGGGGGTTTAGGGTTTTGCATTGGAGGTTCAGGTCGCCCTAATTTGATGAAGACTCTTAAAAGCTTCCTTTGAAGTTCATTTTTCATCATGGATGTTGACAATTTACACAGGTGCTGCTGATTTGAGGCCAGAGGACTGAGAAACGGATTCAAGGACGAAAACCCTTGTTATCTAAGACCAGTTTTGGCAGTGAGAGAGCCACTCAAGATGGTGAAGGGGTGATTTCATTCATAGGTTGCCATTAGAGCTTCAACGTGCAGGTTACAGACATAAAGGATGAAGTTTTCCAATCTTTTTGATGTGGGGTTTGTTGGTTTTGGCTTGTAATAACTTGGTATCGGCTTAGGTGATGTTGAGATGCATTTTGGTGATAAATTTCATGGTTTCTGGGCACTTCCTTGCAGCACCTGAAACTCATATTTTTGCTCATATTTCTGCAACGAAATGAGGGTTCAATATGGGTATTGCTTCTATAGAAAGCCCTCTTGAAGGTGTTTCCAAAGAGTACTGAATTGTATTTTTTGGTGAAAGATATTATTTTTTAGTGCAGGTTGAACTCCTTAGCAGGGACGTCATTCTCGGTGCTCATAATCCAATTTGCAGACTGTATTAAGTAAGGCTTTGGGTTGCTGTTCTTGTATACTGTATGGCAGAATTTAGGATTGCTTAAAGCAAGGGAGAAAAGATTCAAACTTTGTTTCAGATTGATGCTCTTGGAGGGGTATAATCTTCTGTCAAGCTACTTGTTACAGGGGCGGCCTTGTTGGAGTGAGAGTTCAATCTAAAGTTGCAGGTTTGATTGTCCCAGTTCGCCATTGAGGACTGCTTATTCATTGTCTTCTGGAGTTGGTGATTGAGGAGGATAAGGTTGAAGAACTAGCTGCTGTGCGTGGCCTTTGAGAAGTTATATGCCGGTGTTTATGCCTTTAATGCCAGGTCTGATTTACATTATTTTGTGAGCTTGTAATTGTTTCACATGACTGTAATAATTCTGCTATTCGAATCAGTCTTTTGTGTGTTTGAAAATACTATTCAAAGCATATCCTCCTTCTATTTAATGTTCTCACATTATGTACTCATGCTATGTCAATTAAAACTGAAAACACTCATGAAATCCAATGCATAAACTTTCTCAAGCAAACAAATCTGCAAGTCAGAAAACTTTGAGGGCAAACAGGGAAAAGGGAAAAATCAGGAAAAAAACAATTGGGGGGTTGATTATTACACAGATGTACCAAGTGCTTACGTATCTTGTGAGTGTTGTGTGTAAGATTTACCGGTTTCTTTAACTTTCCATGTAGCACTTTGTTTTCTTGCACAGCTTAAGGCTTTTTCATGTCCCTGTTGGTGCTCAGACTACCTTCTCCTCTCCATATTCAAACCTTTGAATCTCATTGTTGTTTCTAGGTGAATCTTCAACAGAGTCGCCACACCTCACTTTGGAAGAGATTCAACTCATATTGTAACAGCTGGAAACTTATTAATATCAACAGGAAACTTCACTTCTTACTTCATTTTTATGCAAGTCAGAAAGTTGTCAACTTGCAGTACGATATATCCATTGGCTGGAAATAACATTGAGTGGCAGGGTCTTCAAGATGATTTCAGTAATCAGAATTGTTATCTTCTCCTCAACAATGGCACCATTGTTAGGTCCAAAAACTGCAGGTCCACAATCCTAGAACTTCTTACCCTCAAGGCCAGAGGTGTTGACTTCAAAAAGATAAAACAGGTGTTCATCAACAAACTGAGGATGGTTAAAGGCCTATGAACAAGAGTGGGTAATCTCTTTAGCACTTTGAGCTCAGTTTAGACTCAAAAAGTGTTCCTAGAGGTGTCCTTAACAGGCTTGTAAATCAGTTAAAATATAGCATGACAACTAAAATCAGCAACTATACCCAAATGTACACTTGACCGGAGCTGCGTTAAACCTCTTATATAGCTGATATAATACTTTGCACATAAAATCTACAGATAACAGCAATATTATAGTTTCTTAAGATATTTTCACTTAACATTTCATAGACATTGGCAAAGTATAAACACACTGAACATAGTTGTTTGGAAGTTTTAACATTATAGTTTGCTTGAGATTTTCACTAGTTTGCATCACTGAATCATGAACAGCAAGTATAAAACCTATTTCCTACTCCCATATTTACTAATTAAATGATTTTGTTGATTTTTAATGTGTGTGGAGGCCTAAAGTCTTATTGGGTCACCAAGTACATTCAGACATCACAAACAGCAAACAATAAATAACAATAGTTATGCCATGCAGCACTTGCAACTACTTAATGATCCTTCTCTAAACATACTAGCATTCATCTGTAACAAGAAAGAGAATATTACAAATGAAAATCTATAATATATTATAGTGCTGCAACACTTATCAACTCCCTATTACAGTCACACCAACAAATGTAGTGAAAGAAAATCTTTCAAGAAAGAGGGCCTATGACCTATCACACCTCTGTTCCTAAATAATCTTCTAAAATGCCAACAACTGACCAAGGAGACCTATGATTGCAGACATTTGCTTCAATAGCTACCTCTCTACAACTTAATGAACAACTCAAATGGTGAATGCACAAATAAATTTGAAACCCTAGAATACTCTTGCACTTTCGTTTTGTGAAAACACGAGAATGACCAACCCTTCGAACGAGGAATAAACTTGCATTTATAGATATCCAACCTGGATATTCCAACTTGTGAGAAGAAACGTGGATGTTTTGCATTGCAAAGGTCACCCAAGCTCTTGACATCATCATCTTTAATGACTGTGTAGAATATGCCCTTTCAAGATTCGTGAATACACCTAGAAACATGAAAAAATTCCTTCTTTTGATTCACCATCACGGTGAGCATTACCTACATACAAATTTGAGTGTACCAAGGTGAAGAGTGCCCGCAAAATCCGTTGAATTAGCAGCCTAGAGGTGGCATGTAAGATTGGACTGCGAACTTTCAACCGCTGTAATAAATTAGGGCATGGTCGCCTATGTTGTTTCCTCCTTTAAATCCATGCACTTTTAGGATTAAGAATATTTTCCTAGGCATACTCAGATCTAATCCAGTAGCTGCAAGACCAAATCTCATTAATCGCATTGAGGGCAGTTTTCTTCTCTATCACTAAAAACCACTTGCAAATTTGCACCCAAATGATGAAAAGTGTTTTCAGGTAGGAAAGTCTTTTCAAGTGGTCGCTGCATCAAATCATGTCATAAATGACCTTTTGGAATGTGTAGGAGAGTAGATGGGAATATATAGAAGAAAAATTGGGAGTTTCGGACCCTTGGGGATCAAGGTCAGGAATACCTCGTACCACATGCCAATTGGGAAATTGGAGTACCAAGGATCAAGGGTGATGAGCAAGTCATGCAAATGGAGGGAAGTTTGAACAAACAATCCTGATGATATAAGAGAGTGTCAGAATGTTGGGGATAGAGGTTCAGAGGTGACTCATACCAAGTACCATTTTGAAAGGAAGCCCACATCTCCAACTCTAATAGGAAGAATATAGGAAATTATTGGGCAGTGGAGTTTCAGAGATGCACGAGGAAAGTACCAAGGTAAGGGGATGGGAAAAAGTCTCACTTGCAAAAAGTGTATGAAGGAAATCGGCAAGATTCAAGAGTCAAGCATGATAGGAAACAAGTATCCAAGTAGAAGGAAGGGCACAACTTTGACCCCAATAGAATACCTAGTGAAAAACATTGAGTCAGGAGTTAGGAGTTAAAGATAACATTTGAAGGGCAAAGATAACATGTGAGGGGTACTTGGGAAAGGGAAACTCCAACAATCTGACAAGGAAAGAGTAAAAGGCATGACAAGACGAGGAAATCTGAAAGTCAGAGGTGAACAGAAGATTTAAGTGTTTAGTGCACACTTTTGAGGATCGGAGTTTGAGAATACCTAAGAAATGGGTATTGAGGGAGGCTCAAGTCCGAAACTCCAGCATATGGAAATTTTCTCTAAGGCATAGGGTGGTTAGGGTTTGGGGCTTAGATGGATGCTATGAAAGCAAGGGCAATGTGATGCTCTAACAACCATACATAGAGAGATTTTACAAGGCAAAGGACCAAATTGTCAAGGTCAAGTGAAAAGGCATGCTGCGATAACAAAGTTCGATAAGATGGGAAGGCAAAATGACATACCGGTATGGACAACTCCAAAAGTCTGAAAGTTTGAAAACCTATTAAAATTTAGGAAATTCATTAGAGAACTCCCTAGACTTTTAGAATTTTTTGGAATTCCTCCAACATTTAGTATGTGAGGGGTACGCAGAGAAATGACACTTAGGCAAAAATGGCAAGTAAAGACCCATACAAAGATTTCTTAGATCAATTATAAATTTATATATGATGGGAAAAACAAAACTTAAATGCATAAAGGACTAGGACTCAAGCAAAATATGGCACTACAGATTTGAGTCCCAACATGTGTCTTGCTACCATTTCTCATAATTGGACTAAATCTAATCTTGACTTGATTTCTGATTTGTAAGATTAATTGGTGAAATTCATTGAGTTGAATTTAATTAAATAAGGAGAAGATCAGATATTCCATTCAAGATATTACTAGAGGGGCCCACCATGTGTGACACTAAAGAGTCCCTTTGATCACTTTGACACCATTTCAAAAAAGGTATCCACGGACAGCCCAATACTCAAATATGCAATAATTGTTGATCTTTCCACTCTTATGGCCACTATGGTCCTAGCCTCCTAGGTGTGCAAGTGGGTAACAAATTGGATAGTGTGCCACATGATGGGAAGTTCACACTCGACAAAGGAAACAAGATAGGTCATATGCCCAAATGGGCAATTGAAGCTGTATTTGCATGAACACTTCTTTCAATCAATATTATGTCCCAAAACCATTTTTTTTGGATTTTTATAAATTTAGCATGAAATGCATAAACCTCACACTTTCTGATCACCAAGATCCTGATATGGGCAAGGAGAGAGAACATACGGTAATCGGGAAGCTAACTTACTAGTGGCAAGCTACACAATTCTACAATGTATGCAACTGCAGAAAATTTAACAATTAATCACAATCTTGGCAGCGGCAGCATTGCCATCCAAAATTACAAATTTGAGCTAATATGGCAGTAAACCACACATATGATTACAATTTGATTCATATAACATCTAAATTCAAATCCAAGAATTTTAAAAAACAATTGGCCAACAATCTGAAAGTAGATATTTCATCAAACGATTGACATGTAACTGAAAACACATAAAATAAGTACCTGAAATAAGTGATCAGCTGTAAAAGACAACATAATGTCTATCTCAGAATGATATACTGATGTAACTAGATTAAATGCTGATATATTGTTAAGTATAGTGCTGATATGTTCCAAAGTTTGTTGTAGGATGAAAAAGTGTTGCAATCTATAATAAACCTCTGAAATATCCACCAGAATGAAGTGACTCAAACCATTTAGAACTTATGGCAATCCTTAGACTAATACACTATTGTTGTTCACATAAATGGCTACTCAAAATTTCAGCCAACGTAAACTAACAACAATTCAACCTTCAGAAATACTCTGTATGGTTGTGATTGAAATGAACTTTCCCTAGCTGATGTACAGTTACTAAAATCTGCAAACACTTCCCAGGCTGTAGCTGGAACACAATTAACAGCAGTGTAGAAAAAAACCAGTGACTAATCTTAGGTGAGTTTGACCAGGACAAGGAATGTTGCTATGGCAAAACTGAAGTCAAAGATGGCCCCTTTGAATGGAGACGCAGCCTTTCAATAACCAAATTGACCTTCAACTCCCAAGATAATAAAGTTCATAAACTTTAACAGAAAATAGAGAATGAAACATAGCCTTCAAACATTAACAAACCCATAATGTACAGCTAGCTGAGATCTTGCAATTACCTTTTTAGTATGAACAACTCCTTCCTAAGAAATAGTACGGCACTCAACAAACATTGGATTAATATTATGCCTCACGCAAAGATACATAGACTTAGATGTAGGGCCTCATTTTTAAAAGGCAGTGATCAAGGTGAGATCATTATATTTGCCTCATCATACAGCAAATCAAAGATGGGTAAGCGGAAGGCATTTGATGCCTTCATAACATGCAAAGAAAAAACTCTTTAAATATTCCAAACTCTATGCTGGCCCCACACAAAATACAAATCAGATTAAGTAAAGAGCTGTGGTTAACTTGTTCAATGAAACTTCAACGATCACACAGAAAATAAAGTTACAGCAATCAAACGAAAAATCATGTAGCAATACCTTAGATAGCATCAATAGGTATTAAAAGATTTACGATCATAATTTCTTTCATAATATCAATAGGTAAATATAATATTTGCTCTGAAATCCAAAGTAATTTAATATTCTAAAATAACAAAGAACTCTTCATAAGGAAATTAGATTTTTGTATAAAATTGGTAATTAAAGAAATTCCCAAACAACTCGAATAGCTTATACCACATACTAATTGGTACCTAGTAATTCTTCGATCTTCAAAAATCTTCCAAATGCTTTTGAACTAATCTTTCCACACAACCGCAATCCTTGGATGAAATTGCCTCTGTCAAATATGAGGGTTTTCATCCCAAATAAAATCTGGAAACCAACAGGGTTTTCATCCTCTGATTTTGATACTAATTTGGTTTTTGTTCTCACACTAAGATTTGAACATCAGATGCTCAATCTTCAAGAAAGGGGTTTGCAAAAGAATAATGGATGTCTTTTCTTCAAGCCCAGCTTCTTTTATATTCACCCGTTTGCTATTTTTAGCCTTCCAAAAGAAGTCTCTAGAGATTCATTTTCTTGTCTCCTTTTCCCTCCAAAAGTGAAAGTCAAAAAACATCTTTTAAATCCTTATAAAACATTATTATTTTTTGGACCCCAAGCCTAACACTAATTTATAACAACTTTTTTGACCCTCTTATAAATTTATAATAATATTTTGAGGTACTTTTTAGTTTAATTAAATTATTTCCTTAGCTGGAAAAAGGAGACATGACAATCACTTGATCACCCTTTCCAAAAATGAACCCACCAAGTAAAGGCCAAATTAGTGATAGTCGTTGATATTCTAATCCAATGAATAGGAAAATCTTACTGGATAGGCAGACCCTGTGATTGGCAATGAGTTGCATGATCAAGTGATAGGGCTTATTGGAGTAAACAAGGCCAATCAACTCTCTAAAAGAATGATCGAAGGTTTTCATCACTTGATTGCTAATTCTATAAAGGGGTCTACAGTCCAATGATCAATTGCAAAGTAGTTGTTGTACTAGTTGATCATGTGATTGAAATGACCCTAGGTGTGTTAGTGGGCCACAAATCATAAGTTGAACCGTTTGATAGAGTGATCAAGTGACAAAAGGAGAAAAGTTTGGAGATTACAAAGGACTACAAATTCAGAACCAATTTTGATGGATCCTTTTGATAAAGGAAGTTGATAGGTTCTCTCATGTACTCGGTAAATACTAGACTTGATATTTGCTTTGCAATAAATATGTTGAATCTATTTATGGTTGAGCCAAGGCAAATTCATTGGACTATTGCAAAACATGTGCTCTGATATTCGAAGGGCACAATTCATTATGAATTGGTCTGTGATGGAGACAGAGTTAATGTTGCATGGCTTTGTGGATTCAAACTGAGCAAAGTGATGTTGGTGCTAGGATGAGCACTTCAAGGTTTTGTTTCAACTTGGAGTCAAGTATGATATCTTGATTCAAGAAGAAATTGGCAATAGTAGCATTTAATCCAGCTAAGGTAAAGAACCCATTCTTTGGCTAGTTGTGACACTATCTAGCTTCGCAAGTTGATTGCAGAAATTACTGATCAAATGTTGAAACCAACTATACTATACTGTGACAATCAAAGTTGCATCAAGCTCTCTAAAAATTCAATACATCATAATTGCTCCAAGCATGTAGATATTTGCTCCTTACAGATGGAATTCAAAAGGGTGCAGGAGTTCTTCAGCATGTACCCTCAAATGGTTGTAAGCATTTTGACAAGCTCTTGTCAAAATGAAAGTTTGTGATTTTCAGAGCTAAGCTAGGTTTGGTGGAAAACACCTTCCTTGCAAAGTGGGAGTGTTGGTTTTCTAGATATCAGCTGTTGTTCTTTCCCAGCTAGCACAGTGGCAATTAATCTTAAAGTTGGGTACAAAATATCCTATATTTAGTAAAAGCTCCTAAAGATGGGAGCTTATATTAGTGTTAGCATTCCTAAATCTAGGCATGGGTGTCATGTCAACACTTTGACTTTTTTTTGTTTGTTTGATTTCTTTTTATCTCCAATTTTTATTCTTGGTGCCGCAGCAGTTTTATGTCATATTTTTAGAGAGATTCCAAGTGATGAAAAAACGTAATAAGACTTCATCTCTAAAGCACTTTAGTTCTGTTTTGTGCACCCAAGTGAGTAGGTCTATTTAATGACCATGGGCACTCACTTTTGTAATAAGGAAAATCCAAAATAAGAAGAATATTCACACAGTAAGTAATATAATTAATAATTCTGATTTCAGTTTACTCAATGGTTTCGTAATTTCAGCAAACATATTCATTCCCATTCATTTTTGCTGGTTAAAATACTCAAAAGACAACAGTTTTGATTGACGTTTCAGTTTATTGATACCATGGTCTGAATTTTAACACATGCAACTGCCCACTAACTATTGAGAAAATTATAGCTAACCATACAAAGAAACCAAGTTTCTTTGAAAAGTGCTTTTGTCATTTTTATGTCTAAAACACCCAAAAGAAAACAAGAGCATAGCACATCCTTGTATTGTTTGTTCATATAATTCTTCTTGGTGAATCTCTGCTATTCTTGACTACAGGCCCTTAGAAATAAACTAATTGCTGAATTATATGTGATCCAGAGAGTCCATACATTTTTCCCTCAGATGGATATCCAGAAAAGCATACACTAATTGGCATCATAGCATCTGCATGGGTCAGAAATATATTGCATGATTGGATACTATTTTAGTATTAATGTGCAAGAGAAAGGCTTAAACAAATTAGGATTGGATGTGTGCATCAGATCAGATTTACAATAAGGCACTGGCATACCCCCACTCAGCTTGATGAATATGATAGTCCCCAATCCACCAGTAAATCATAAAACTAGATGAAAATGGAATCTATAATTAGGAATGGAATATTATCTTGTTAAATTGTATTTTTATTTGTCCCATTAGATATTTGCATGAGAAAAATTATAATTTGTTGGCCATCAGCCACAATCACATCAAGAAATAGCCATATGAATCAAAAACACTGTTGCAATGTTGCATAATAGTCTTACCTAATAGGAGCCTAACTCCACTAATAAAACTTTAATATTTATTTGCATAAGTAATTGATCTACTATGCCATCTTTCAATCGGTTAGCATGATAAAATCACATGATATCATAAACCATCATATAGCTAGAGAAGGGAAACTAGCAACAGAAAAAGGAGAAATGCATCATTAATGAGAGAGAACAATACTTTTCCAGGATCTTGTCTGCCACCAGTTGACCCAGGTTTTCGGTGGAATTTTGATGAACCATGAGATGCTGGACCCCCACTAAATCCCCATCTTTTCATCACACCCTGTTCCAAATAAAGTTGACATTAAGCTCTTGATTAACTATCTCTTTTGGCCAAGGAGAATTGTAATTACACTAGTATTATCAATCGATCATTTATCTTTAATATGAAACAAAGAAGGATCAATGAAAACATGGTCCTCAATTGATTTAGAAGCAAATTTAAAGCTTTTCTAATTTCAAATAAGAGGAACAGTTGTTAGGCCCTTGGACAAGGAAGCAAACTAATATCTATCTGTTTGATCCACCGATGGCATAAAAAAAATCAAACAGTTTAACAAACCATAAAACACATAAAAAGATATTTGTAAAATACTTGAATGAGGCATCAATATTGAAAATATGAAACTTAATTACACAACAGTTGTATATTTTCTTAAAAGGTGAAAGCAAACACAATTCAACTACAAAGAGCCCTGTAAACGGCTTTCCAACAACTCCTGAAGAATCTAGCTCCAAAGTAAATTCCTTACTTTGAAAAAGATCAAACTATTACATGTTTCTTTATCACTTGGACTTTAAGGGTGGATGGTGCTTGAATTTAGATCTCACTCAGTTCAGAAAACTGAGCATCTACCTCTAACAATGTGAATTACAGAACTGGTCCAAAACAGTTCATGGCCCCAAAGGGCATAATTTCCATATAACAGACAAATTAAGGTACTATAATCTTCTAGAGAGAACGATGTTGAAACTAGAATCTTGACAAATAACTAGTGTTCTCAGGGAGCACTGAATATACTCTATAAATGCTTTACTAACATTTATTTTGTCAAAGCATCTTGTTGGTACTTTGCATATCCTATCTTTGATATATTACAGGATTAGAATGGACTTGGCTAGAGCTATCATGTCAAATTGTCATGATTTAGGTGCCCTTAGCATCTTATGTTCCTTTATTCCTATAGCAAGATGCATATTGACATTATGATAACATATTTTGGTTCCTCAAAACTTTGTCCTTTCATTCCTCTATCCCTCCTAGACCCATCTAGGCCATTTAGGCCACAGACTGCGAATTACATTTCTTATGTTCTTTCACATAGACAAAACCAACTTCACCATCCATGGCTAGTGGCATAGAAACTATTGAGTTTCAACTTGAAGCTTGGTAACCCCGTTTCTATAATAATCCTTAGGCCATTTCTAGATTAACAATTGCTAAATCATCTCAGCCCTTTTGCAAATTACAACAAGCCTACCTATGGCTTTCTGATTCCCCTCTTAAAAGGACAAAAATGTCTTGTATCAAAAAGAACAAAATAGCATAAGACTTGAAAATTTGGAGTTGCATATTGCTAAAAATCAAGGGGCCCTTCCAAACATCTACTTACTTGACTTGTTAGGCTACTACTTCCCTTCCCTTTCAAAGTTTCAACCGAAGGCATCAAACCTTGCAATGTGGAAGCTCTAGTCAAACAAAGAACTCATTGCACCAACAACTTCCCTAAAGGTAAGCATCTCTTTGCCCTCCACCTTGCATGCTTCTTAGTTATATTGGTTTATATCATAGTTGAAAAACTCGCCAATTGTAAAAACTCGGCAAGCCCGGAAAATACGTACAGAAAAAACTTGGCAAAAAACTCAACAACTTAAAAAATTGCTTAAACGTCATTAAAAACACTTTTTTTTTGCAAAATTCAGTGATAAGATGCATCCAATGAGTCAATAAAATGAGTACATAGAAGAAACAAGCTGAGTCTAGTTATATTCAATTGATTTGAAAGAAAATTAGATACAAAATCGCATCCTCATGTCAAATGCTCAATACACTGATAGCGATAGTCTGAAACAAAATGAAAATAGCAAATTGTTTTTGTAAAACTGAAGGTAAATAGTGGAGAGTACCTAGAAAATCAAATGAATTCAATGAGAGTTTGAGGGCAATGCCACCAATGGGGTCGAGGGGCAGCACCCCTAGCGGGGTCAAGGGGCAGCGCCCCTTGCGAGGGCTGGGGGCAGCACCCCCAACAGGGTCAAGGGGTAGCACCCCCAGTGGGATCAAGGGGCAACGCCCCCAACGAGGGATGGGGGCAGCACCCCTCGCGGGGTCCCAGGGCAGTGCCCTGGGCGCGCTCACTATCGCGATACGGGGTGGGGTCGAGGGGCAGAGCTCCCACCACCAAGCCCAAATTAAGACCTCCAAAACCACACAAACCTTCATGGTGTACATCATTTTGCATTAACAATAAAACCCAAATTAAGACCATCAAAGCCACACAAACCTTCACGAAACACATCATTTTAGTGTTTTTTCTGAAGTAGAGCACGCAAATGAATGAAAAAAATAACTAAAAATACTTTTTTAGCCGAATGCCTAAGCATTTTCCAGATTGCGCGGGTTTTTTTGCAAAAACTCACCGTACTTTTTGGAAAAACTCACCAAAAGTACGGCGAGTTTTTCCAAAAAGTAAATCGAGTTTTTTTGGCGTACAATTGCACCAAAAACTCGGGAGTGAAAAAAACTCGCAAGTTTTTCTTCACTCGCCAAGTTTTTGGCGAGTGTTGCTGTGATGAGCCAAACTGGACTTGACTCAAACCCCCAAATTTAATTCTTGAAATTCTCTTTTGAAACCAACACGAGCCTCTACTGCAATGATTTCACGGTGCTTGTAGGTCTGATTAGGGTGTTGGTGTTTGTCTTTCTTGTGTTACTCATATTTGATGATTAATGCCAATGATATACATAGATTTAACAAGCATGTGCATATAATGGGAACACAAGATATACTAAACTAATATGACAACGCAAATAATGATTTGATTTAATTGCCAAGACACCTTCTTCATAGATAATAGATTGCATCCAAAATACAACTTTCATTGGGTTTCAACGGATACATCAAATAACATAGATTTTAACTTACAGCCAAATGCACTGTGAACAGTGCTTGCTACAGTACCCGCGGCCACCATAATACACATAAAAATTTACTTACAACTTTCTCCCGCCAAATGATTGAAGAAAATGTTTCCAATACCAAGGGCGCCCCCTTTAGACAAGATAGCAGCAACTAAGAGAAGGTGTTTTTCTTAGTAGAAGATGTAGAAACCCTCACTTGAAGGCGGCTGGCTGTAGGTGGTCAAAATCAGCTCCAACAATCTTCAAAAAGCAAGCCACGACCTCAAAAACGTGAATGGAACCTCCAACAGCGATTTCTCTTGCAATGGATGACTTCTAACACTTGAAAACAGCAAGATATGGCTCCCACGAATCAATCAAAACTCAGACCTGCACTTTAGGGTGGTCTTTCACACCTTCAAGATGCATAAAATCCTAACTACAAGCCCAAACCAGGCTTACCCACTGCTGAAATTGAGAAACCCTAGTTTCTCTCTTCCACAAACTCCACACTTCCAAACTTCAATCAGCAAAATATAACCAAGCATAATGGGTCGAACTTTTCTCTTCTTCTTTTATAACTTCACTTTGAAACACTATTCATTAAAAAATCACTATTCACTTAAGTTTGTTCTTTTTTCACTTTATCAATGAATAGTAACTGAAAAATATAAAGTGACCCCCTTAACAAATAGACACATGGTCCCCAAGCCTGAGTAAGTGAAATAAATGGTGATGAACAATATTTTAAGCTCCAATTGCACGCCAAACGCGCAAATTCACCACGTCACCAACTCTGGATACCAATACTGCCTTTAACTGACCAAGTGCCCGTTCAAGTGATCCTCTAACCAGAACCATTAGCCTACGAGGATCGACATAATAGGCTAATCCACCAACTCTGATGCTCGTGAAAGAATGGGGACATTACAGTTGCAACTATGGTTTATATATTGCCATACTCGCAAATTGTAATTGTCATTTATCACCTTGCACATCGTCATTGTCAGCTATTGACTTGCACATTGCCAATCATGTATTGCCTCTCACATTGTCATACTCATTGCCTTGCACATTGATTACATTCATTTACTTCATTACATGCATTGTCGTCTATGCATATTGTCTACTTGCTACTATTTAATACTTTCCCATTTTCTTGAAATGTACACTAAGAAAGGCCTTCTACCTTTCACTGTTTAGAGTTTGACTTAGTGGAGTCCATATCTTCTTAGTAGAGTCCCTACTCCTTAGGTTCAATCCTCCTATAGTCTTCAATTAAATCTTCCTCTAACGCATTTGTGGCAATTCTTGCTCCTTCTAAGGTTCCTCAGAGTCTATCCTTACAATGGAACATACAAATGTCTATCATTCAAGATAGTATTCTACTATCCAGCCATACTCAAGTTTAACCCAATTCTTCCCTTGAATGGAGCATGATCGAAAGTGAAATCTTATACAAAAATTAAACTAGGATACCTGCCAACACCAATAAACATGAAGTCAAGTCATGTAGCAAAGCTAATTAAGACAAACAAGATACCTGGATAGAATCAACAACATGCAAAACAATAGCACCAAATAAGTTGAACCATACAATAGAATTAGGGCCAACTCCCAATAAGGAGCAAATCATCGTAAACTATCCTTACCATACAAGAGCAACTCATTGTAAACCATTCTTACCATAGGAGGTTCTATCATTACCATAGAACTTCAAGCCACTAAGCCATAGCTCAATATACTTGCAACAATGGGACAACCATTACCCTTGCCTCGACCACCTTCCAAATACACACAAGTCACCATAACTCAAAACAGCATTTTGTAATCCTTGCCTTTTGCAAAATATAGATCTTTAGACACGTCCATACCATTACCACAGTTGTAGGATATCAACAAGCTATGTTAAAGGCATGCTAAGTAGGGGCACTCCCATGAGAATTATCACGACCTCAAGAATTTCACTCTCAACCTAGTTCTAAAAAACAACTTTGACCTTGATGCTACAATTCATGCTAGATATAACAAACTCCTCGAGGCACAACAAAACACCTAAGCACAAGACAAATGTAAAACAATCTATCAACCACATGCAAAAATAGGAACTTATAACAACCTTTTCCATATTGCAACATCACATAATCAATCCATCAATCACACAAAGAGCAAAGATGTTGCATATGTAGAAGCAGTCCCTTGTCAAGCCACCCATACTCTCAAACAAACCATCATATCAATGAAACTAGGAGTGTAATAGAAACAATTGAAGACTCTTACAATACTTCATTAATTCTCAATATGCAAATGCAACCAAAGTGAATTTAAGACAAAAAATGTGCATAAAGATCTTATGCAACCTACACCTGCACCAAAGAAGCCTTCTCAAGAGATAACTTCATCAAAGACACTATAACAAGACCCAAAAACCCACCTTCATCAACAAAATTTGAACCCAAGGAACAACCATTAGTCACCAATTCTACAAAGATTGTCCAAATCAAACTTACCAACCCAAGTATAAATAAGGTACCTATCAAAAACCTCGATAATGGAACTTTGTGAAAGAACTCAACATCATACCTTCTGAAATCCCTTTGACAGAATTTACAAACATGTCTCCAAAACTACATGCCACAATAGTCAATTTGGATGTTACCATTCCTAATGAACTCCAAAATAAGTGCAACACACCGCTCACCCTCTGGCCATCATCAATTGGCTTGCGCCCACACTATTACCAAGAGTAAACAACATTAGCCAAAATAGGTACCATGCAACTCCAATAAGGTTGCTTATGATAAACAAGTATTTGAATGTGCCGCATTTGAAGACCCAAAAATGCTTTCCCATAAACCTTTAGCAAACTTGGCAAACCAAAAAAATCTATATCCAAACAACCCAACAAGGTCAAAGGAAAAAATAATCATACACTATGATATATTCCTATGATGGTGACTATGTCATCACTAGGACACAAGCAACTAGATGTCCTTCATTACCAAAAGCAACTAGCCCATGCCTTCAACAAAGGATCACAAACCCACAATATAGTTCAAACCACCAACAAAACTTTTGCTCATTCATAAACTACAACCCATCAATCACTCTTAGAGATCCTTAAGGCATCAGAATAACCCAATGATCACAACAAACTATATTGTCCACAGTTGGAGATGTACAATGAAACCCCACTACCATCTATCTAACACGAAAAATATCTTAAACTTCTCCAAACACAACTACAAATAATCAAATAAACCAAGAAAATGATGCCAATGGAAAATAATTTGTGGATATAGATGTTGACATATCATGGATCTCTACCATCATTACCTACAGATGAAGCAATATCAAACTTCTTAGGACTGAAGAACAACTCTCTTGAGAAGATCACAAGTTGGGGTACTTAACAACAATGGCCCCTTATTTTCATAATTTTATCACTCAACACCAAATGGGGAACCTATTGCTACTTAGTTGTGCCCTTTGGTCTTAAAACATTGGGGCAACTTACCAACATATTACATCTCACATTTTCCACAACCTCATTCATAAGATCATCGAGTCTTACACAAACAACCTTTTTGCAAAATCTACATTTACAAAAAGCCACCCTCGTGACCTAAGCACAAAAATTTCAAACACCCATTCAAGTATAAGTTTTAACAACCCTCAAAACTGTGTCCTCAAAGTCACATCAAAAAAAACTTGTGGTTCATGGTTTTTAGCCATGGGATTGGCATAAGTCCTAGAATGAAAGCCATTGATGACTTGGCACAACCAATGGCAATTCCTCAAACAAGGTCATTTTCAAAAGGATTTGGAGGCATCTATACATTTGTCCCTAAATTTGCTTATCATACACATGCCATCAACTCCCTTCTTAAGAAGAGGGCAAAGTTGAAATCGAATGACAAAAGCAAATAATCATTTGCCTCCACAAAGAAGTCTCTTTTCAAACTTCCTACTCTTCAACTGAATAAAAGTACAAAGTTGTCACACTTTTATAAAGAAAAATGCCAACACTGATCCAACTTTTTAACTTGAATCACTAGAAAGTGACATCTATGTTTTGAATTTTGAAATGATGTAAACTAATGAAATGTATATTTTTTTGTGTATTTTATGTTTTTTTTGTAAATAAAAAATTATTTCAATATAGTTTTTTATAAAATTGACACTATAATTTAATTGTTAGTAAGAAGTTGTAAATTGAAATTAAATGGGATGTCACTCTTTACATAGTAAATTTTATTCTTTTTCCTTCAATATTTTTGTGTATTTAAACTTGAAACTTTATTGCATGGACCTATTTTTCCCCACGTTGATAAATATATATATTTTTAAATAAATCTTAAAACTTATGTGCACTAAAAAACACATATTTCCATGGGACATCACATTTTGTCTTAACTATTTATCCAAAATAAAAATAAAAAAATTATATCATCTTGGCATAGAATCTTTTCTCTAGTGCATCATATTTTTTTCAATTTTTATAATAAATTTTAGTATGTTTTCTTAACAAGATAATCAACCTTATATTTTGGTGTTGATGACTTACTTCTAGTAAAAATTAAAAATAAAATATAAACAATAACTAAACCATTAAAGGGGATTACCCCACAGTGCAACAGCAAGTTGCAAGTAGCAGCTTCCTTGTTGTCTTGAGTTTGAATCCCACCAGTGGAAGGTGGGACGAACTATCGCTGGCCAAAGAATGAAGGGAACATTGGACAATGCACAGATGACGGAGGAATACCTGTGCAAGGGTGGCAGCGATCGACACACAAAGGAGGGGATGGGTGGCGTGCGCTACTGCGAGGTCCGGGAGCTGGAGGATCGATAGAGAGGTGGAGATAGAAGGGGTGTTCAGACAGAGGATTGGCGTCGGGTCTTGCAAGGAGCTTGGCGGGAATGCAGGCAAGCGAAGCAAACAGGAAGAATGGCATCGGGTCCTACAGGGAGCTTGGCAGGAATGCAGGCAAGCACAGCAGATGGTGGAATAACGTCAGGTCCTACAGGGAGCTTGGCAGGAATGCAGGCAAGCACAGCAAATGGTGGAATAACGTCAGGTCCTACAGGGAGCTTGGCGGGAATGCAGGCAGGCATAGGAATATGAATGGCAAGGATGAGGTCCCCCGAATGTGGCCTCACTGGTTCATAGCTCCAATCAAAAGCGACGGGTGCTGCCCCTTAGCAACAATTTACCAAGCAAAAAATAAAATAAAAATTAAACTATTAAAAAAATCATATTTTTGAAAACTACACTAATAGATCTACAAAAGGATACTTTTATATTTTTTAAAAAATATTGTTTACATGAGGAGTTTTTGAAACATCAATTTCTTTGAATAATTTTATTGCTTTGAAAAATTGGCTCCAAAGCAATGTTACATATGCATTTAATGGACACTTCTAGTTGGAAAAGTTGTGGCTCGTATCTAACTTAGCTAGAATGAATCTAGCTAGACAATATGTTAGACCAAAATTGGTTTTTATTTGGAAATGTTTAAATTCACTTGTGTTGATAAGTTGGTTGAAAGTGTGACACAACTTGTACTTTTACCCAACCACCATCCTTTGAACATCCTCTAGTTTTACATCCATCATCTAACACCCATTTCCATCGACAACATGCTTGCAAAGACAAGACAAGAAAAGATTATGCCATTTACTAAATTAGTTATTCATCAATTGTCTACAGGACACACTAGAACAAAGTAGAATGCATTTTCTTGCCATATACTTCACTATCGAGAAACTTAGATATTATATGTTATGCCAAGCTACATTTGTCATTTCTGACCTAGAGATAGAATTGACAAATGGATGTTCTTTCTCATGGAATTCAACCAGAAAATTGTTATCCACAAAGCCATCAAGAGACATATTATAGACAACCAATTAGCAGCCACACCTATTTCTTTCAAAAGACAAATGCAAGAGGCATTAACTAACAAAATGTATTATACATATAAGGCATTGATCAGTTTGCTTCACTTAGAGACCATTTCCATAGCTAGTAGTATGAACTTGAAGCCCAAGCCAATAAGTTACTTAAGATTAAAGTCGTGCAATCAAACGACAAGGCATCCCAACAAAAGAACAATAAATCACTATAGAACTCCATGAAGACACAAACTTACATTTTGATGGAGCAAAATGCCAAACGACAATTAAGATAGTTTATGTGCTCATTAATACATTTGGCAAGATGTTCCCACTAGCTTTCTAACTTCATTTTAATGTTACCGACAATATGGTCAAATGCCCTTGACCTAAGCATGACAAAAACAATCAGCATTCATATATCTTATTTATGTGCCTTAGGCAATTCCCAACTAGTTTCTTGAATAAATGGTGATTAAAAATGTAGAAACTAGCTGTAAACAACAAAATGTGGTCACAAACTCTCGTCTTATCAACCTCCTTATTTAATCCACATAAGTCCTAATGATAACAAATTCATTATCAAAGTTTGTAACTCACCTTGAAAAAGTCAACCTAAAAATGATACCCATATTTGTCACATCATGGCCTATGCCAAAGTGCCTAGTAGAAAATCATCATCAAATTAATCAAAAAACTAATGTTTCATCACAATTTATAAAAACTATGAAAAGGATGTACTTCACAAGTTGTTACGCATGGTGTATTATTGGCCTAATTCAAACATTACTCTCCTATTTGCCAAACACTAAAACACCTTTCCAACTACATGAGGACTTTATTCACACCCCTCTCATCAAGCTTCAACCTATTGAGATTCCATGTGGGTTTTAGAACTTTACCAACAAGATTCATAGAATGGAAGATGGACATACTTTCGTGATAATGCATTTGAATATCTCACCGAGTTGGTGTAATTTTTTATTGTAATCAATCCAACTAGAGTTATCAATTACAAATTCATTCTCAATCAAATCATTTGTAGGTTTGGGATCCCTCACACTATGGCCTTTGACATTGGTGACAATTTCAAGAATCAATACAAGTGTACAAATTCCTCACACCTTATCATCCATAGCACAATGCACAAAATGAAGCAAGAAACAAAATCCTATAGAAAACAACTAGCACCTCAAACTTTACACCACACTATGGGCACACAAAACTAGCATTAGGGCAGCCATAGTTGGAAAACTCAAACTCGGCAAAAACTCGGCAAGCCCAAAAACTTCGACTCAGCAAAAAACTCGACAACTTAAAAATTTGCTTAAATTACTTTAGAAACACATTTTGTTTTGCAAAATTCATTGACAAGATGTATCTAATGAGACCATAAATAAGTACAAAAGTATTTTCTATTAAATTTGATACAAAATTGCATCATCACACGAAATCTTGATACAGTAGTTACCTAGCAACTATTATGAATTTACAACAACTATCTTTGAAAATCATCATCATAATTCATAAATTGCATATTACAACATTTGACATCTTCCTCTATCCTAGTCTAGTGGAAACTTGGGGAGAGGTTCTAATCTTTGCACACTATTGTAGTCTAGTGAAAACTTGGAAAGAATCAATGATATTATGATAGTGATAAAGATAATTGTCTAAGTTGTCGATTCCAGTCTCCACTCCCAAATCCCCTCATTGTAATCAAATTTCTTATATGAGAAGAGATCCCAATAACAAGTGGGGGTCTAGGAGTGGATATCTTAATGGGGTCGAGGGGCAATGCTCCTCATGCGGGTTTCGAGGCAACACCCCCAATGGGGTCGAGGGGCAACGCCCCTCGTGGGGGTTTGGGGGCAACACCCCCAACGAGGTAAAGGGGCAACGCTACTCGCCAAAAAATCAGCGAGTACTTGCCAAAAACTCAACAAGTACTTACCAAAAACTCAAGTTTCTTTGGCGAGTAAATGGCGCTAAAACTCACCATCTGTTTTACTCGGCAAGTACCTGCTGACTCAGCAAGTTTTCTGCGAGTATGCCATCTATGAGGGCAGCCACTAGAGCAACTCCCTTCTTAATCTACAGTCCCAAAGTTGACCTACCATTAGAAGTTGATTCAGCTTCTTTGAGCATTTTCCTACATGGAATTACCCCCAATGAAGAACTCCATAAATCAAACCTGAATTTCTCCATTAGTCCACAATCCCCAAATTGTTTATGCATGATTTTGGAAGCCAATTCAGCCAAATCAAAGAAGTGCACATGGCCCATTTTAACACATCTTATTCCAAAGATGATGACAAGGTAAAAGGCATCTACTAATTTATCAACGTCCAGCCTAAAATTAAAAAGAATTATGCTCAGCATCTCCTAGGTTATCACTGAATTCAGCAATGTGATTGGCAAGTTCGGTTCTTCCTTGGGTGGGAATTCATCTAATGAGCAAGAATCTTTAGTTTGTTCCTGGTTTTAAACCAAAAATTATGTTGTGCAGCTACAACCACCAATAACTCTATGGTAAATAAAAAATATTTCTTGGATGACCTTAGCCATAATCTTGATATCAAGGATATCATGTTTTGCTCTTTATCTTTTCCTTGGACTATAACATTCAACTCAAGCATCCCATTAATGGATTAGTAGTCTCTAAGAATATTTGAAGAAAGGATAAATGGAAAGCTGTAATGATCAACCCCAAATATTTTTTTTTGATTTGTCTAACTGCCGTTTGGTAGTTTTATGTGTTTGTTTGGAATGTTTTGCATTGAGTTTTTCATATACCATAACAACATTTGACATGCCAATAGATAGATAATAAAATGCAGAGGTAAAACCATATAAAATCTAACTTGAAAGACCAACTGTTTCAGACTTTATTGCCCAGAAAATAATGTTAGAAAATTACAGTCATTCACATTCATTTAAAAACTCAGAATAATAACTTTCAGACCTGATTTCAAAGCTCCTAGCAGCAGATATGAAAAACCCTTCAAGCAAGCCTTCACCAAAGATGAGAGCCCTCAAACTCCAAGACATAACGCCATAAACTCCTCTCTAACCAGCTTCATAAACGACTTGCAGCACCCTGCTTTTAGAAGCAAATAACAGCAGCAAAGGTTCTTCAACTTGCACAAACTTCGCCCAAGAAAACTCCTTCAAACCCAATGCGTTTCCAACGTCTAACATCTCATTACCAGCCCCACATTAGCAGAAATCATAACTTGAAACAACTCAGAAAATCTGGAAATAGCCATCAAACTAGGCGCCTGGCTGAAGAGGGCGATTTGCTTTATTAAATCAGATTTTCGCCAAAAAATACAAATGAGTATACCAAATGGGGCACCTTGACAAGGAGAGTCCAATGAATCAACACCCACGTTGAGAATAAATTCTATTCAAGAACTGTAGGTCAAAAATCAGGTTCAGGTCCACACCAAAAAGTGCCCAGAAATCATGAATATCATTAACAAAATGCATCTCAAACTTCACTAAATTGATACCAAGTCTCCACAAGCCAAAAACAAACAAACCCACATCAAAAATGCTCGAAAATCTTCATCTTTGTGACTGTAACCTGCAACTTTGAAGCTCTAATGGTGACCTCTAAATGAAATCACCCCTCCACCAGCTTGAGCAAGTCTCTCACTGCCGAAACTAGTCTTAGACAAGAGGGTTTTCGTCCTTGAATCCGTTTTTTCAGTCCTCTGGTATCAAACCAGCAGCACCTCTCTAAGTCGTCAAACATCTGGGGATCGTGCCCCGGGCGAATTTGGCGGAATGGATGCCCCTCAGTCCTTGGCTCTTAGCCGAAGAGGTTCAGCCCAAGGCTCGTGCTCCCATATCGGGTAGCAAAAAAGAATTTGTGGATGACCTCCATCAAAAAAAAAAATGAGGCTTCAAAATGAGCTTTTAAAAGCTTCAACATCAAATTAGGGCTACCAAGCATGAAGCAACCCTAAAACCACTTCAAATCCATGCCAAAATAACTTTAATTTTATTTTATTTTAATTTTTTGGCTCCAACTTTAGCTTGGACGCCCAAGGCTTATTCAGCATTCAAAACCGATTTTGTTGCCTTTTAAAACGACTTTAATTCATCACACTAGGCGCCCATGGTACTTTTCATATCCCCTTTGACCCTCAACAATAAAATATAAAGTCACTTTATAATAGACCTTTTTTCGAAGCATAAATTAAATATTAAAATGATTTAGCCTTAATAACTATATATCAGCTGAAGGGTTGGGGCCCTAGCTCGATTGGCTAAATCTTTCATGTTGCAGGAGGTTGGTCACGAGGTCTAGTCTCCCCCACCCCCGTGGTACCGGAGGGCGTGTCGCGCCAACGCTGCCGATCATGTTAAAAATTTTACCAGGCGCACTACAGTTTATAGGGGGTCGTGCTACCCGATTCCTGTAGTCTAAAAAAATATATATATATCAGCTGAATTTATGCTACTATGATTAGCCTGACCAAGTCCAGTTACTCAAAATTGACTTACTATTTTTATTAAGTACTAAAAATAGCAAGTGACACCCAAAAGGCTCAAACTAGAGAAATTATGATGTTGCACCAAGACTCATTGTCGACAGTGAGCACCATACTGGCCCTGCTAAAAATAGAAAGCCACGCCCGAAACACCGAAAAACCCAACAAAAAGTACTGGCACAAGACATTAATGCTCATCGGACAACCTCCACTCATTGCCCGAACAAGAAACCCTACATTACTCTGCCAGACGGACCAATTACTAGATATAGCACTTACTAAAAATAGTAAGTGTGTCAAAACCAGACTGATCCAAAAGAGGACATCGAAAATGGGGACATTACAAAAGCCCCTTTGTTGGGTGTGAAGCTTAACTTTGATGGTGCTTCTTGTGGTAATCTTTTCCCAACAAGTGCTAGTTATGTGGTTTGGGATACCTTAGGTGCTTTTGTGATAGGAGGGCAATTTGGGAATCAAAACAAATAATGAAGTTGAATGGGTGTCACTCTTAGCTAGAATGACCTTGGCTTATTCATAAGGCCTCCACAATATCACAATGGTGGGGGACCCTTCAATAGTTATCAATAATATCACAATGGTGGAGGACCCTTCAATAGTTATCAATACTTGAAAGAAAGTGCATTGCCCCCTATTGGAAGCTAAGTGCTATTTTGCAATAAGTTTTAAAAGGGAAAAATAGATTTGATTCTATAGAGGTGTTATATTGTTATAGGGAAGAAAATATAGCAACAAAATTTATTAGCCAATAAAGGGTTTGATCTTTATAATGTTTCCTCGTTAGAAGGCCATGAGATATCTGATTGGGATGGTCTTATGAAGCTTAATGATGAAGATAAGTTGTTGTGATATGTTAGTGTCACCAACATCCATATGCTAGCAATTATTAAATTTCAAAGCCTTAGTTGTGGTGTAGGGGTAACAAATTTGGATGTGATTGCTTTGCACATGTAAACAATTGGCCATGCATGGGCTTTCCTTGTCATTCTGATCTTTATGCGAGCAGCTTTGTGTATGGATATCCCTTGTTTGGCTTTTGTGTTTGCTTGGTGTGGTGGTTTACTGCAAACAAGGTTTTTGGTTTTGTTGGCATGGTAGGTGGGGTTGGCTTCTAGTGTTTTATTCATGGCAAGGAATAGCTTGAGGGAAGAAGTTTTAATATGGAAAAATAGATTTGATTTTGCAAGGCAATACATTGTTATGGAGAACAAAATATACTAGCAGATTTTTTAGTTGTTAAAGGGCTTGATCTTTTTAATGATTCTCCAAAGAGAGCCATGAGATCTATCCAACTAGGATAAACTTATTACACAGGTAATTGGTAAATAATTGATGTATTAAACAATGAGCAAGACGCTCAATAAATAGTTTACAAGATTTACAAAAACTGGAAAGTTTCTAAAAAGAAACTCCAGATAAGATCGGAGACGATCTTATCTCTAAATTACAATAATTTACAATATTGAGCATTAATAAATAAATAAATAAACATTATTTTAATACCCTCCCTTAATGCTCAATCTATCTACTACACCAAGATGCCCCCTGAATTTTACAAACTTATCTGTACTAAGCGACTTGGTGAGAATATCTGCTGTCTGATCCTCTGTCGGAACATACAGCAACTGAACTGATCCGTCTTCAACCAGCTTCCGAATGAAATGACAGTGAGTTTCCACATGCTTGGTTCGCTCATGGAAGAGCGGATTCTTGGCAAGTTTGAGAACTCCCTGATTATCACAGAACAAGGGAGTCGGACCTGCTTGAGATATTTGCATATCTGCAAGCATCCGAAGCCAAACTGCCTCACATGCTGCTTTCTGCTCCCCGATACTCTACTTCCGAGGAGAGAGCCACGCTGCTTCTTACTAGTCCATGTGACTGCAGGATCCCAAACTGAACACATACCCAGATGTTGATTTCCTATCATCAACTGAACCCCCAATCTGAATCTGTGAACCCACTGAGTTTAGGATCGTGACTCGAGTGTACAAGAGTCCAAAATCAGTGGTGCCCTTCACATAACGCAGCACACGCTTCGCTACTACCCAATGATCAGCCTTGGGGGCTGTCATGAAGCGTGATATGTAGCTCACTGCAAAACTCAAGTCAGGTCTAGTAGCAGCAAGATAGATGAGGCTGCCTACTAGTTGCCTGAACAATGTTTCATCTACCACAGGTGAATCGGACTTAGCTGACAACTTAAGCCCTTTTTCCATGGGTGTAGAGGCAGGTTTGCAATCCTGCATTCGGAACTTATCTAGAAGACTTCGAGCATATTTGGACTGGGAGATGAAAATGCTACTCTCTGTCTGCCAAACCTCAACACCTAAACAATAATGCAAGAGGCCCAAGTCTGTCATGTCAAAAGTTTTGCACAAGTCCTGTTTGATCTCAGTGATCAAATGTGCCAAACTGCCAGTAATGATCAAGTTATCCACATAGACAACAACAAGCAGAATCTCATTACCAGTATTCTTGACATACAGGTTTGAGTCAGATGGACTCCTCTGAAAGCCATGATCTGTGAGGTACGTGTCAATTTTTATGTACCAAGCCCGAGGAGCCTGTTTTAGGCCATAGAGTGCTTTGACCAATCTGCACACCTTCTGTTCTTGACCAGCAACTTTGAAACCTGGAGGCTTGTGTCATGTATACTTCCTCCTTCAACTCACCATTGAGGAAAGCACTCTTCACATCCATCTGATGGACCTTCCAACCAAATTGGGCTGCTAAGGCAAGGACGAGCCGTATGGTACTCATTTTGGCTGTAGGAGCAAAGGTCTCCTCATAGTCAATGCCTTCTTTCTGTGAGAACCCTCGTGCAACCAGACGAGCTTTGTACTTGTCAAGGGTTCCGTCAGCTTTGTACTTCACCTTGTACACCCATTTGCAGCTAATGGGCTTCTTCCCTGGAGGAAGATTGGAAAGGACCCAAGTTTGATTCTTCTGAAGACTCTGGTATTCTGATTCCATCGCCTTTTCCCACTCAGGTATACCTTTTGCCTCTGAATATGTCTGAGGCTCATAAACACTGTGAATGTTGGCCATGAGAGCAAAAGTCATTGTAGACTGTTGTTTGCTCTTGTTTCTAGATGATCTACCCTCAATGAGCTCATCAGCACGAAGATCACTGATAGTCTTAGCCCACCATTTTGGCCGGAGAGTAGAGGGGCCAACATCAGATGTAACAGGAGGAGCTAGATCTGGTTGTGGATCTGGAACAGGTTCAGCAGGGGGATGTTCATTATCATCTTAAGGAAACTCAAGTTGAGCATCATCAAAGACTAGGTCTTCGTCATCCCTCCCATCAGGTGAACCTAACGGAAGTCGGACACTCATATCAGGAGCCTGTAGAGGCTGATCCTCTGAATGGTGAACAGGTGAAGAAGAGTGAAATGGACCTCGTTCCTCATCAAAGACAACATCTCGACTGAAGATAAGACGATCAGTGTCTATATCAATCAGCCTATATGCCTTGTGGTTGTCACTGTACCCTGTGAACATGAGTTTCTGGCTCTTGGAGTCCAGCTTAGTGCGCTTGGCCTCTGGAATCCAAACATACACAAGAGAGCCAAAAACTTTCAAATGACTGATCCTAGGTTTGCGACCAGACCAAACTTCCTCAGGAGTCTTCCCTTTAACAGCATGAGTGGGTGACCTATTAAATAAGACTGAGGTATTGACTGCTTCTGCCCAAAACTTGGTAGGAACACTCCGTGTTGCAACATGGAGCGAGCCATCTCAACAATCGTCGATTGCGTCGCTCTACAACACCGTTTTCTGAGGAGTGTAGGGTGTGGTTAACTGACGTTTTATCCCATGAGTATCACAGAAGTTGGAGAATGCACTAGAACAGAATTCCCCCCCATTATCTGACCTAAGAGTTATAATACAAGAACTGGACTCTTTTTCAACCAAGGCCTTAAACTTCGAAATACATTAAAACCTCGATTTCTTAGAAGCCCGCCAAGAGTCGCCATCCTTGAACGGTTAATGCTCTTTCCGCTGACAAAGCACCACAAACGCCGATGCTGAGTCTGAATGTCGGGTAAGCCATCTACAAGTCCCTCCCGAGCAAGAGAGAGATAGTGCACGTTCAAGTGCCCGTACTGATGCCAAAGACGGTGACACTGAATTTTTTGGCTGCCAAGGCTAATCCGGAGAATCACCAGTGTCCACAAGCCTGTAAAGGCCATGATCCTCTATCCCAATGGCCATCGTTGTGCGAGTTTCTCGATCAACAATCGAACATCTATGCGAGCTGAATACCACATCCATCTGGGGAGAATGCCGCATAATCTGACTGACTGAGAGAAGATTGAGCTCGATATCAAGTACATAATACACGTTGAGGAATATGAGATCCCTCCCGCCAGACTGAACCTGAACAGTGCCTGTGCGGACAACTGTGTATTCCTCACCTCCTCCAAAAATCACTGAGTCAGTGCAAGGGGAAAAGTCTGTGAACCAATCACACCTATGTGAGAAATGATGCGAGGCACCAGAATTTGTGTACCAAGCAGAGGATTTGACATGGTCTGCTGGCCTTTTTGCCATGAGTGCATAAAAGGCAGATTCCTTCTGCTCAGAGTGCTCGGCGACATTCGCTTTCTGTTGAAACCCTCCCTGCTTCTTTTGCTCAGAAGCCAAACGAGCACGGCAATCTTTCTTGATGTGGCCAAATTTATGACAGTAGTTGCATTGTATATTTTTCTTCTTCGGGCTGGTGGAGGTCTGACTTGAGCCTTTCTGCTGTGAAGGCTGACCTTTCCCATGATGCTTCGACTGAGTTTTTGCTGCTTCGACTGAGTTTTTGCTGCAAAGGCCTGCTCCGTGGAGGATGATGATTCACTGCTACCGAACTGTTGTCTCCAGCGATCCTGCTGCAACAGGATAGTGCACAAATTTGGAAACTTGAGATCAACATTAGCAAATGTAATGTTGAGAGTCTCTATGAAGTGTTCATAGGACTTCGGTAGACTCTTCAGGGTGATCACGACCATGTCTTCCTCCATTTTCTGACCAATCGCCTCCAACTGATCTCTGATCTCCTGGATTTTATTCAGGTGCGCTTGCAGAGTTGTCTTCTCATCCATCATGATAGAAAACAGCATATTCTTCAAGAAAAACGCACGGCTCTTGTCGGAAGTTTCATGCAAACCCTTCAAGTGATCCCAGATCTCCGTAGCTGATTTGCCAAGTGGAATCTGAGGGAGTGATCATCAGTAACAGAAAGCTTAATAAGCATTACCGCTTCACGATTCTGCTCATCAAACTTCTCCTGATCCTTACCCGCCGCTTCGGGACGAGTAGCTTTGCCGAGGATCATCTGATCAAGGCAACGGTATTCAAAAATTGTTAACATCCGCTGCTTCCAGGTGTTGTAATTTTTGCCATTAAATCTCTAACTGCCCTCCAACATTAAATTACTTAAACTGGCCATCTTCACGCTTTTCGAGGCACGAAAAATGAGGTACTTAGAAGAGTCTGATGCACGAAACTCGAGGCACGAATTCCAATGCAAAAAATAGAGGCAGATTCAAGTACAAACTGCAGAAAATACAATGTACATATGGCACGAAAAACGATGCACCCAGAAAATTCGGAGACCAACCCAGTTGAGCTCTCCAAAAACCCATCAGGAATCTGTAATCGAAAAAAATTTCTGACTTGAAAAAGATGGTCAAAACCCTGGCCGAAGTCGCAGGATGCCATAGGCGGCCATGAAAGCTCAAAAAAATTGTAGAAATGAGCTTGAATCTGCACAAAAAATTTGACAAAAAAATGCCAAACCCTAGGCAACTAGGAGTGAAGTCAAAAATGACCACTTTTTAGCTCAGAAAAGAGGCCCAAAGACGTCTGCAAAAAAATGCGCACAGATACCTTTAATCCGCGCCCAATAGAGAAGAAAAAACGCAGGCTAAACACGACAACGACTCCAAAAATCGTGTGCCCAGCAGTAGTCGAGATGGTAGCCCAAAGCACGTCCACAGTACTGGAAACGACGCGGAATTCAGACGTCTTCACCACTTCGAGGGATGCAGACAAGACGAGTGCACAAAACACCCACGAAAATGGACGACGAGCCACGAAAATTACAGATCAAAAAACCTCAAATATTTTCTTGAGCCACAGGAAAAAAATTCCGAAATTTTATTTTATTTTCGAAATTCTTGCTCACAAAAAAATCTTCAAAAATATTTTTAAGAAGATTTTATCAAATTTTTAATTTAGTAGCTGAAAAAATCTTTGAAAAGGTTTTTATGAATTAAAAATTTAATTTTGAGCGTTCTGGCTCTGATACCATATTACACAGGTAATTGGTAAATAATTGATGTATTAAACAATGAGCAAGATGCTCAATAAATAGTTTACAAGATTTACAAAAACTGGAAAGTTTCTAAAAAGAAACTCCAGATAAGATCGGAGACGATCTTATCTCTAAATTACAATAATTTACAATATTGAGCATTAATAAATAAATAAATAAACATTATTTTAATATTAATAAATAAATAAATAAACATTATTTTAATAAAACTTGCAAGGCTTATTGATGAAGATAGGCCATTGTAACTATTAGTTAGTGCCACCAGCCTCCATATGCTAGCAATTATTACATTTCAAAGCCTCAGTTGTGGTATAGGGATAGCAGATTTGGATATGATTGCTTTGCATGTGTAAATGGTTGGCCATACCTAGGATTTATTTGTCATTACAATCCTTAGGGTGATCTTTGTTCTATGATACAAGCAGCTTCATGTATGGATATCCCACATCCACCCTTTGTGTTTGCTTGGTGTGGTGATTTACTAATAACAAGATCTTTAGTTTTTCCAGCACGATGGGAAAGGTTAGCTTATGGTTTTTATTCATGGCAAGGAATGGTCTCAGCTCAGCCAAGGACCCTCCCTTCAAAGGGAGTGTCAGCACATAGGTTGAATAAGATTTTCAACTACTCCACTCCATCCATGTTGAAGGTAGCAAAATCTATTCTAGGTTCTCATGGAATTGAGGACAATTGCCTGATTTAATCTCATGCGTCTATCTAGCAGATTTTAAGGCAAGATTGGTTGTGGTTGTTCAAGCAATAGATGTGTGTGGATGTCTTGAAGAGCTCCTAGTGTAGTTAGACGAAAATACAAATGAGTTCATGGTTTAGGCCCTAGGGCATGCAAGGTTTGGGGCAGCCTTTGGAAGTGTCAATCAAACAAGCAAATAAAGTATGCATGAAGAACTACTCGACTTTGCCAAAGAGGTGGGCAATTTCTTCGACTTCTGCCACGCCTTGTGACAAGTAATTAAAAATTTAAAAATATGGTTATTTCTCACCATGTGGCCATTCTTGAGGTTGCTAGTGCCCATACTCTATCATGCCTTGAGAATGATGTTTTAGTTTGTTTTGTGTGTTGAGTGGAGGCAACTAATGGTATCAAGTTGGAATTCCCTAGAAGCATTTGTGGAGTCAATGTTAGTATTGGTGAAGATTAATGCAATCTCAAGGAATGGTGTGTACAATAGGGTGTTTGATCATTGGAAGATGGACATGATGCCTAAGAATAGTGTAATGTCCCTCTTTGAGAGAACCCTAATTCTTGCCCTAGAAACACAAATTAATGCAGTTAGGGTTACAACTTACCAATTAAATGCTTTAAGAAGATGAATCTTGATTTATGTCCTGCAACTATGTTAGATAATATTGGAATATAATTCATATAGTCAAACATATATAATAAATATCCTTAACTATCTAACATATCAAACATATACAATAAATATCCTTATCTATTTGAACAATATAATTACATAAGGAAAACTACATCATATGCATGGAAGTTCAGTCATAATAGGAACTGGATGGGGAATATGATAAGTCCGCCCAAAGCTATCCATCTAAGCCCAAGAGCAGATATGTTATCCCTCCTGGCCCCAAGAGGTAGACACACAATCCTTCAACAAGAGGTGGCATGCTTAGGGGATACACTTGTACCTGCTTTCCCTATCCATCCTTATCCATCCTACTTGTGATTGAAACCCCTCAAGTCTATCCAACAACTAACCCATGTAAAATTTGGGGAGAAGGTGACCGTAGGAGGCCCATAGACATCCTCTCCCTAAGCCCAAGAACGGATATCACCCCCTTGGCTCCCAGTGGCAGACACACAGTCATCCACTGTGGAGTGGCATACTTAGAAAGAGGTCTAGTACCTGCTCAACCTACTGGCATTTCCCCCTTTCCTCCTCATGGTTGCTTGATGAGAGACAGTAACAAAATATATCATTACATATAATAATCAAAATACGGCATACCACAGTAGTTATTAACACATGAAATGGCTATATACACAGCAGCAGTTGTAATAGTTACTGATTCTGCCTTGAGAGGCAGAAAGCTTACTCAGATCTGCCTTCTAATATCCTATGATATCCGATGCCTGATTGATGATGTGTATTTCTGTAGATATCCGCTGATCTTAATATTCAGAAGATGTTTCTCCTTCTAGTTCTTATTGTCTGAATAATCAATACATTTACTATAGGTGAGGGAGGATTTAATATTATTCTGATTATACCAATGGCTGCTGCTATATCCATGCAGACTTCCCCCATTTGATCTGTTTATACCTGCTGCTATACTTCAGAAGTATATTCCTTGCTCTCCAATCTTCCCCTACTTTCCCCCATCCACAATGTCCTTTATATCTTCATATTTGAATGGGGAGACGCATTACTTTGAAGCGACATGTCTCTTGGTTAAGAGATAATCGCTGCCTACTCTCTGCCCTCCTTTCTATTAATGAAACGCTGCCTTTAAGGAATCTGGTATAATCGCTGCCTTTATTAGTATAAAGTCTGCCTTTTATTTATTTTTAATCCATCGCTGCTTGTTAATTGCTGCCTTGTTATTCATCGCTGCCTCCTACTTTAATTAGGGGTTTTGTCTTATTTACAGGTCAGCCCTCCTTTTGTCTTATTCACATGAATCAATCACTGCCTCTTCTCATCATTGCTAATATATCGTTGTTTCTTGATTTAACATAATTTATTTATATATTAGTTTTTTATATATATTTTATATTATTATATAATAATTATAATTGTAATAATATTAAATTGTTAATATTTGTTTTTATACTATTTATATTATTATTTACTTCATTTATTTATTTGCATTTATATCTTACAATTTCGGGGACATGACAGATAGCACAATGGGGAGTTTTGGAACTCTCCTAACTATGTCTTATTTTTATGGTCTGCATGTGTGTGATTAGCTCGCAACTATGTTTTTTTCCTACTTGGTGCAATGTTATTTCTACTCCCCTCTATGGGTTGAAGTTTTTTCTATGTTGCTTGTTCTTAATTTATTTTTTATGTATTCCTATTTTGATATATGCTTGTAGCCTACTCCTTACTTTTTGGATATAGGATTTCAGTCATGTTGTTCCTCTCTTTGGATATAGGGTTGGGCCCCTTAATAAATCCCCCAATCTTCTATCTAAAAGAAACATTCAGCTCAAGCCACAACAATCTTTGCGCAAGGATAAGTGGAACATCGCACAAATTGTGCTGCAGAAGAGGTTCGAGCTCTCACCAGGAAGTGATCAGCACTGAATCTATTTACCTTCCAAAAGGCAACATTCTTAAAGCTTTGATGTTTTTTCGAAGCTCTAGTTTACATATGTTCTCAAGGAGGTCAAGAAAAAGTGGGATTTCCTCAAATTTAGAAGAAATGGATGAGGTCATACACACCCTCAAGGAAGATGGTTTCACTTTAATAGTCATAATGGTGGAGGTAGTAGAAATGGACTGGGCAAGGCAAGAAAGATGAAATATGTGGGAGGAGGAAGAAAAACTGTATAGCCACATTTGGATTCTTAGGCAAGCCATGGTTTATATAATTAACATTTGCAGGTCAAAAAATAGGTAGCTTTATATATTTTATGGCTTCTCGAGGATCAAATTGTTGAATCAACTAATTACATATCCAAACATAAAATGCTAAGTCTATCCATAATAACATTTAAAATAAAAGAGCAATTAACATCCCTTATTGGCATACTTAAAGGCTTTGAGAGTGCCAACACTTCTGCGAACTAGTATCTCCTTGAGGAATTAGATAACCAAACATGCATTCAATAGTCTTAAGCAGAAAAATTATTCATAAAATCAGGCTTGAAAAACGCAGCAAGTACTCGCTAGACTTGCAAGTACTCACGCGTCTGTAACCCCTGTGAGTAACTTGCTTCAAAACACGGTGCCACGCAAAAGAAAAGATTGTGGTGAGTTAAAACCCAAAAATTGCCAAAAAATCATGGGTTTTTGTTGTAAATCGTCCAAAAACTCAACGTCAAAGTATATAAAATGTAAAAATGGTTAAGTTATTTTTTTTATGCCATTTCAATCATTATCGCAATGCAACTAAGGTTTTATGTGACATGACGCGAATAGCGGTTCAGTTTTACTGTGACAAAGGTGCCTAGGGTGTTTTTGTCACACAACTGGGATGTCGTGACCAAGCTCCTTTGAATCCCAATCATTTTTTTGTAAATGATTACAGTTACAGATAGATTAACATTACCTTACCCCTCAGTCAGGTTTTTGCACATTCGCTTCTGCTCATATTTCAATAGGAGGGCAAGTTGCAACAGTAAACACAATGAAATGATTTCCTTCATTATATTACACTATCTTGATATTGTATATCCAAAACTAAATGAAGTATACGTAACAACTAACAACTAAAATGGAAATTTACACATTACAATAAGTGCATTTTTAAATTCAAAAAATCTTGATTAAATTTATTTAGAATCAATAGGGTTAAATAGTTAAATACTTAGAGCCTCTCGTGTAAAAATTAGAAAAGTTCAACATATTCTAATCTATTCAAGTTTTTTGTCAAAACATTCCAATAGTATCAGAAAGAACATAACATGAGTCTTTAAAATGTAGTCAATGTTATTGAGTCAAGAATAAAAGATACAAAGTCAAACACTCAACATGGGGACAGCCTTTATTTGTGTGGCCTAATTAGTGAGTATGGATTAGAAAAGAGAGGTTTTATTTATGTGGCCTGATTAGTGAGCATGGATTAGAAAAGAGAAAGTATGGATTATAAAAGAGAAATCCATATACATTTCTCTTTTCTAATCCATACTCACTAATTAGGCCACACAAATAAAACCTATCCCCATGCTGAGTGTTTGTAATTTACGAACACTCAACATGGGGACAGCCTTTATTTGTGGGCCTGATTAGTGAGTATGGATTAGAAAAGAAAAATGCATATGGGTTTCTCTTTTCTAATCCATACTCACTAATCAGGCCACACAAATAAAGGTTGTCCCCATGCTGAGTGTTTGTAAGTTTGTAACAAATAAAAGTTGTCCCCATGTTGAGTGTTTGTAAATTTACAGACACTTAACATGGGGAGAGCCTTTATTTGTGTGGCCTGATTAGTGAGTATGGATTAGAAAAGAAAAATGCATATGGGTCTCATGCCTGTTCCTATGCTAAGTGACAGCCTTTATTTTTGTGGCTTGATTAGTGAGTATGGATTAGAAAAGAGAAACCCATATGCATTTTTCTTTTCTAATCCATAATCACTAATCAGGCCACACAAATAAAACTTGTCCTTTTCTAATCAGGAAACCTGCAAAACCACATAGCAAAGTATTAGTACGGATTACACCTTGGTCAATCAAACTGAAACATATGACAAGTGTCAGTAGACTTAGTACAACTACAAACTACAAAGTACAAACCAATGACATTTTTCAAACTAGTGCATTTTAATGAGTCTTAATCAATAAACAATTGCAAAAGACAAAGAATATGGATGACCTTGTTACTAATTTTTTATGTTGTCTCCTTTTGCTAGGTTTCATTCATATTTTGCTAAAAGAATATGGCTTTTGCAAGTAAAAGAAGTGGTGGCAAACCAAGAGATCCTTGTTGAAAACATGGAACACCAGGTGCAACGCGAGGAGAGGTTATTTGCATCCATTGCACTAGGTCTATCAATGGTGGCATAAACCGTCTCAAATACCACCTTGCATGAATCCCTTGCTGAGATGTTAGACCATGTGAAAATGCTATTGAAGAGGTTGAGAGGGAGGCAAAAGCACTCCTTGCAGCATTTGAGCAAAGGGAGGTAGATAAAAAGAGAACAATAGAGACAATGGCAGCCCCAATCCCAAATTTTAGTTCTACAAGGTCACTGAGAGATATGGGGGGCTCTTCTTCTATTGGGCTATGGATATGAGGATCAAGAAGTGTGGGCAGCCACAGTTCTAACTTTTTTGTTCCACACGATAGAGTTGCAAAATGAGGCGCAGTTGGCATGTGCGAGATTTTGGTACTACAATAATATTCTGTTCAATGTTGCTTCCAGTCCTCATTGGGAACAATTGATCAATGCATTGACCGTGGCAAGTAAGGGGTTCAAGGCATAGTTCAAAAACTCGCCAATTGCAAAAACTTGGCAAGCCCGGAAAATACAGTACAGAAAAAACTCGACAACTTAAAAAATTACTTAAACTTCATTAAAAACGCATTTTTTTTGCAAAATTCACTGATAAGATGCATCCAATGAGTCAATAAAATGAGTACATAGAAGAAACAAGCTGAGTCTAGTTATATTCAATTGATTTGAAAGAAAATTAGATACAAAATCGCATCCTCATGTGGAATGCTCAATAGCTGATAGTGATAGTCTGAAACAAAATGAAAATAGCAAATTGTTTTTGTAAAACTGAAGGCAAATAGTGGAGAGTACCTAGAAAATCAAATGAATTCAATGAGAGTTTGAGGGCAATGCCACCAATGGGGTCAAGGGGTAGCACCCCTAGCGGGGTCAAGGGGCAACGCCCCTTGCAAGGGTCTGGGGGCAGTGCCCCCAGCGAGGTCAAGGGGTAGCGCCCCTAGTGGGGTCAAGGGGCAACGCCCCCAGCAGGGTTTGGGGGTAGCGCCCCTAGTGGGGTCAAGGAGCAACGCCCCCAGCGGGGTTTGGGGGCATCACCTTTCGCGGGGTCCCAGGGTAGCACCCTGGGCGCGCTCCCTGTTGCAATACAACGAGGGGTCGAGGAGTGGAGCCCCCGCCACCAAGCCCAAATTAAGACCTCCAAAACCACACAAACCTTCATGGTGTACATCATTTTGCATTAACAATAAAACCCAAATTAAGACCATCAAAGCCACACAAACCTTCATGGAACACATCATTTTAGTGTTTTTTCTGAAGCAAAGCACGCAAATGAATGAAAAAAATAACTCAAAATGCTTTTTTAGCCGACTGCCTGGGCGTTTTCCAATCGTGTGGGTTTTTTTGCAAAAAATTGTCGTACTTTTTGGAAAAAGTCGCCAAAAGTACGTCAAGTTTTTCTGGTCTACAATTGCACCAATAACTCGCGAGTTTTTGGCGAGTGTTGCAACTATGGTTCAAGGCCCCAAGTCGTCATGAGCTAAGTGGGCCATTATTGCAGAATGAGGTCCAAAACACACACCGACTAGTGGAGGAACAAAGGAGAATTTGGGAAAAGAAAGGCTGCACCATTTTATCTAATGGGTGGACAGATGGTAGAAATAGGACACTCATAAACTTCTTAATGCCTTCAAGGGGACAACTGGTATTTCTAAAATCAGTTGATGCCTCCAATGAAATAAAAAATGCAAACCTTGTGCAACATGTTGGATGAGGAGGTAATGGAAGTGGGAGTTCAAAATGTCATTCAAATTGTGACCAACAATGTAGCTGCATATGTGGCAGTCAGTAAACTTCTAGAGGTGAGGCATTCGACATTATTTTGGAACCCTTGTGCTGCCCACTGTCTTGACTTGCTCCTTGAGGACATAGGGAAACTAAGTTGGGTGAAGAATGTGGTTGAAGATGGAAGGAATATCATGAAGTACATCTACAACCACACATGGGTCTTAAGTCTCATGAGAGAGCACACTACTGGTAAAGATCCCGTACGATTAGGAGTCACACGCTTTGCTACCAATTTCCTCACCTTGAAGAGTATTTTAGCTACATTGCCCAGCCTCAAGCACATGTTTGTGAGTAAAAGATGGTTGGAGAGTCCTTATTGTAGAAAGGCTGAAGCAGAGAAGGTCATGAAGACTATTTTTGATGATAGATTTACCAAAGTAATGGAGGAGATCATCAATGTAAGTTTTCAAACTTCAGTTGATGAATTATTTTTATTTTCTAATATTACAACTTGTGATTTTGTTAATTTTTTATATTTTAGGTGTCAGAACCGTTGGTTCGAATTCTACAATTGGTGGATGGGAATTAGAACCCCATGGGGTGATGAGGTAAAAATAACCTCATAAATATAACAAGTCCAATACCCTTCCTTATTTCTCCCCGTCACCTTTACCCTGCCAATTATTTATCTTTAGGATTAGTAATTGCTTACTTTTTGTGAAAAGATGTATAATCTTTATTTCCTGGAATTAATTGAAATAAGTTGACCAACGCTAACATAATGGCATAGTTTTTAGTATTGTACAAGTTATTATGCACGGTCAGTCATTATGCTTAGCCAAGTGGATTTGAAGCAGACTTCAATATAGTTGAAGACAAGTGCCAGAAGTCTAGGCACCGGAATTTGTGGAAGAGCATGGTGGACCGAATCTTTTTAATGCTTTCTGTTATTTTCTGTTCAAAGACTTTATGACTCACTCTGAGTCTTTTTAATGTTTTATGTTATGGACCTAAGTCTATTAGTTAGTTGAATTTTGTTGGAGACTTTTTCAGTGGTGATCTTCACCATCTGAATTATAGGATTCTGTTAGCAGTTTTTGTATAAATATGTAACTACCAAAAACAATGACATGAGATATCGTTATGTTGTCATAATGTGTTCTTAAACTATGTCTCTAAGTTATACTTTTGATATGAATAAAATAAGCTTTGCCCATCTTGTTCTGAGTTATTAGTATTGTGCAATGGAATTACAGTGGACGGATTAATTTCAAAGACATAGAGTTTATGTGATCTGAGTTAAGTGTAGTAGCACTTGAGAGCTGGCCACTCAAGGGATTGTAGAATAGATAAGTATTTCATTTTCAATTCTGTTGTTTTTATTTTGTAAATGATAAATGTGAATGAATGTGATTTGTGTATGTCGAGCTCTGTTAAGTTAGTCCTGCAAGTTGTAGTTTGAATTTGTAATCTTTAGTTTTGTTTATCTGTAGTTCCGGAGCATCCACTCTGGTTGTTAGTTGTAGGTTGTTAGTTTTTTGTTAAGCATTAGATGTTAGTTAAAGGTTGTTTTCATTTCAACTTATAGTTTTATTGCAAGCACTTCTTTCCAAGTAATTTACATGCTTTCTAGCTTAATCATTTACGCTTTCTAGTTTAAATATTTCATGCTTTCTAGTTTAGTCATTCTATGCTTTCTAGATAAATAATTTCCTGTTTTCTAGTTTAAACAATTTTATGCTTTCTAGTGTAGTGGCCTCTTAGTTTTAGTCCTATTTTCAATTTTTCCAAATACTTAGAAAATCTGAGAGAGATAGACAAGATGTTTCCAATTGCATATAGCCTCTGAACACTACCCGGTTGATACATTTGATGCATTTTTCAACTAAAGAGATAGAACCTAACGACAGCCTGTCATGGGGTATCTATATGAGGCCATGGATAAGTCCAAAGAGGCAATTCAGCATTTGTATGGGTCAAACAAGACCAAATATGAACCCATATGGTGCATAATTGATTGGAGGTGGACCCAACAACTCCACCAACATATTCATGCTGCTACCTACTATTTGAACCCCAAGTTTTATTTCTCTCCTGATTTCAAAGCAGATGCAAAGGTTCTTGTTGGCCTCAACACATGTAGTGAGAGATTGGTCGATGATGACCTTTGAGATCTCATACTTGATGAGCTACAGAGCTATAAGAAGGCCGAGGGGGGATTATTCTCTTCTAATTTTTGCATTCATAGGAGAGACACTCTGTAATGTCCCCGAAATTACTTGAGTAATATGGAGGGAAAATAACAATGGTGTTTTTAAACACCGGATCTGCATTTATAACTATTTTAAATAAATAATAATAAATAATTATATTTTATAATAAATTTAAATTATTGAGAAATAACATTTAAATTTAATAATGTTGCTCGGGCCGACTTGTTGGTTGGCGCCTCCCCCATTTGAATTTCTTAATTTTTCAGTTGACCAACCTCTTTGGTAGGCATCCTTCAAATTGGTATTTATAGCCGCTTCCTGGCTATGGTTGATCATCACGGAATTTGGGTCATATCGACTTTGCCACTATCGATAGGACTGTAGTCTTCTATGCGGGCAACCAGGTGAGGTGCGTAGCGAATCAACCTGGAAATTTCGTGCTCTATTTCCCAAGTCCTTCGCATCCTTATAGGCGTCGCCTTCTTGCAGGTTGTAGAAGATTTCGATTAAGTGTTGCAAGTCATCGGTCTAGCGGAAGTTACATTCAACACAAAGGAAGATCACCCGATACAATAACAATGTAAAGGCTTTCATCACTCCTACCCGACTCCAGGGAGTCCGACATCATTGCAAGGATAGAGGCGCGTGGTACCCGTGCGAAGACATCTGCCCAGGTGGACGCGATATATACCTTGTTTTCAGATCCCGTGCTAAGTCGTTCCTATCTGATCTCCAATCAAGAGTAACGAGCTTGGTGGATTGTTATATGTGATCCCGTCATCAGACAGTTGGCGTCCCTCTGACAATACAGTGCGTAGTGATGCTTATCGGGCGCTTCATATGGAATTATTGGAAGTGTGATCTAAGTTGTGAATGACACTCCCAACTGAGTGCACCTTAGGAATTCTGGGATTATTCCGTCACTATTAGGTGATGCCTAGTGTTATATTGAGCTCATTACATGAATGTTGTAGAAGTATATATTTGTTACGGTGCGAGCATCTCAATGATTCAATCTATGACATCGCTATGATCATATATATCTGGTTTGGCATCCTACGGCAGTACATCAGAATTGTGGAGAGACGCATTGGTACATCAGACTCTCAGGCTTATCGTTTCCTACATCTCGTATGTACAAGTGCGACATTGGTTTTCTAAGATCATCTGTTGTAATTGTCGAATTACATATTTAATTTCTGGGATAATATGTTTGTTTCTTTCCTCAATTTAGCAATCTGAGAATTAAATATGAGGTGTTGATCCCTATGATCTGTGCGAATATCTGTTTTGAGTTTTCAGAAATTAAAAGTGAAATTTTATCAGATCACTGTTTCGTTCTACTTTAGCTTCTTTACACACTCTACAACCAGGTAGCAAATTCATGTGTTTAATATTATTTTACCATTTATTTTAATTTTTAAGTTTATTAAAATCCTTACTAGTTATAAATGGTAATTGTTATCCTTGCACATTTGTGGTGGGAAGATTATGGTGCCGCTACACCTAATCTTCAAAAGCTTGCCATTCACATTTTATCTCAGCCTTGAAGTGCTTCTGATTTTGAGCACAGCTGGAGTGTCTTTGAGGCCATTCACACAAAGAAGCGCAATAGGTTGACTCAAAAGTGCTTGAATGACCTTGTCTACGTGCAATACAACCTTCGGTTGCATGAAAAGAAGGTACAAGGGCAGGGTTCACATGAAGCACTTGACCTTGATGACATTGATCCATACTCAGATTGGATTGCTGAGCTTGATGAGGTCGATGTGGAACCATGGTTAAGTGATGATGAGTTAGCTGATTTGGAGATGATGAGTTAGCTGATTTGGAGAGGGAGGCAACTGAATATGAAGCAGAAATGGCAGCATATGAGGAGGTAGAAGGCGAGGTTGGTCAGCCAGCAGAGGCAGTTTCCTCACATACACAGCTTGATCCTATCACTATGGATAAGGCACCTATTGAGGCTCCTATTGAGGATATTGCACCTATACCATCTACTTCAGCAACACCCACACAGCAACAACAAAATCTTTTGAGTTTTAGTCGTAGAAGAAATTTATGATTTACAATTTTTATTGATACCGAAACCTAAAGTTGATATGTATTCAGAAGTTGAACTTGTTTTTTGGTCTATAATATGTATTGAACTCAAATTTTGATTTATATATGATGGAAATCAGTGATATGCTCTACAAATTCAGTATATATGTGTTTCTTTGAAGAATATTTTAAAAAATTATATCTTGAAATGTTCGATAAATTTGCCGAGTTTTTCCCCGAGTTTTTGCAAGTCCTGAGTTTCTAAAAAATTTGGGCCTGCCCAGTTATTGCTGAGTCCGAGTTTTTCAACTATGCATAAAATCTTAAGATATGCTAGAGTTCAATGTTTGTGTACTGCCTGCCAGCTCAAATAATGTTATAAAGAATATAAGACCCAACAGCAATCACAAGGGTATTTTTTTCAGACTGCATTGTTAAAGGAATATATTTTTTCAAATGAAAAATTGTTTATCTTGCCAGTCAGCTTCTGATATTGACATTGAAAAGATGCATTGAAGATTCCTGTATATATCACTGCAGTAACATTTAGTATAAGAAAAGTGCAAAACTAGCCAACAATTTATATTCTAACTACCACATATAGAACTAAGTTAACTAACATTATGGACCATGCATTGATCTTTTAGAAACGTCATTTTGATGTGCTTCTTATTTAACAGTATGAAGCCATTCGGTTAAAGGTAAATACAAACCTGGAAACCTTTGCCTTTTGTGATTCCGGTGATATCAACATGCTGACCAGGAACAAAATGGCGAACAGTAATGGGAGTACCAACAGGAAGAAGGGCATCCTCCGATACACGAAACTCCTTCAGCTCTCTCTTCAATGGCACTCCTTGTGTTCTGAAAAATCCCAACATAGGCTTTGTCAGCTGCTTTTCTTTCTTCTGCCCTGCCCCTATCTGTTGTGTCCTAGCAACAGAAAACCCATGTTATAAATCCAATCTGATCCTTCAAACATATAAAGAGTTCATGCTGCATCCCCAAGAGTTGAAGCAATTATAAATTTGGATCAACTTGGTTTCAAATTCTTCTATCAAATCCAGTAAGCATAATCCTGTTATACAAATCCTTTGCTTTGAAAATTCATAATTCCTAGAAGCATTTAAAAAGATATAACAGTCTCACTTTGAGGTACTCCCCTAACCTAATTTCCTCCTATAAAAATGTACAGTACTAATATTCTTGAAGTCCTCGTACATAGCAACTACATAGGAGGAAAAAATTATGACCAGATCATAGGAATAAATACTATAACTAGCACATACATATAAAAATAAAAATTTCATAATGAGGCATAGTTCACTTATAGTTTCTTGATACCAACAAAAGTTGTGGTATTTTTGCGGAGTGAGGATGAAACAGCAAACAAGTCCTGTATTTTGAGGTGAAGCCTAACGAAAAAATAAATACATATCAAAACATTCATAGTAAATCGTTGCTCAGGGTATGCACTGATTGTATGTTACATGATACAAAATGCTGAATAGATTGGATGTGGTATCAGTAAGAGTTCCAGAGAAAATATGCTGTGAACCGATTGTTTTGAATTTGAACAACTGTTGTGATTTAATATTGCAAAGATTAGCATTATTTGAAGAACAATACAAACTGGAAACTGTGAAGAGGCTGGTAGCTCAGAAGGTCCTCCGTTTAAGTCCTAGCTGGTCCATGGAAAATATAAAACTTAAAATATGAATTGGTGATAGCATACCTGGAGGGCATTGTAGCCTTCCTTTTTGAGTGTCTTGACTTGGGTGACGATGTTATCATCAACCCAGAGGATAGTGATGGCAATTCTAGCCCCCCATTTATCCCAGAGTGCGGTCATTCCGCATTTAACAGCTATGGCACCTGTTCTCCGCGACTCCGCCCCCATGGCCCTCACTTGTGCCTCTGCTAGCAACTTTCCTCTTCCTTCCACTTCATCCTGTCCATGAGTGCTTAATGTTGTATATGTTGAAGGAGAATCCAAATAAGCTCTAAATATGAGTGGCTCCGACAACGGCCTAGAGCGCCAAAGATTTAGATTTGATCGAGATTGTGATAATGTCCAAAATAGTTGAAACCGTGCAATGAGTCCTCTGGATAGTGCAGACATGGTGCTTCGATCAGGTAAGCACCTTGCATTTACAGAAGTTTTATAATATCATTGACCATATTAGGTGTCTTCTCCTGATTACTACCAGAGGAAAAGCTTTGATCTTTATTAGACGCATTAACAACGGGAGAGGTTTGGGTAGGGTTTTACAGATCTGTTCAAAAATGGTACCGATTCAATCATTTGTGTTAATAATCAAGTCCGTTTAGGGCTTTTACTTAAGTTTTTTATCTTTGAATCTTCATGTCTAGATTTAGTTTTGTGTGTATATTGAGGGAGTGTTTTGATATATAGATATATTGGCTAGTACTTGTCTTTATAGTATTTTAATTTTAGAATTTTAAATTTAATATAATTAAATGTAAGTTTTGTTAGAATAAAATTAAATGTTAAATTTGTTAGTTATAGTATTAATATAATATTTAAAAATTATTTTTTATTAAAATTATATAAATAATTAATCATTATAATGTAAATTGTATGATAATGTGTGTCTATATTCTAACTTATTAATATTAATAATTAATAATTTTATCTTAATTATATTATATAAAAATTAATTATATATTAAAATTTTATATATTATAAAGATAGTATAAATATCAAAAAATAAAAAATCAAATGATAGTATAATATAATTAAAAGAAAAAAATGATAATTATATAAATATAAAATCTATCTAATAATTATGTTACATAATAATATGTATAATACACTATAAATTTATTATATTATATTATATTATATTATATTATATTATATTAAATAATATTTATTGATTATATAATATAATTTTTTTAAATAATTTTATATTAAATAAAATATAAATAAAATGAAATGATTATATAGTATAAGTATATGAAAGAATTAAATAATAATTATTTAAGCATAAAATTTATATAATAATTTTGTTAAATAACAATGTGTATGGTATAATTTATGTGAAATATAAAAAATTAAATCTATTAATTGTCCTAAATAATAATAATTTATTAATAGACTACTTGTTCCTCTTCCATTTCATCATTACATTCAATCTCATTTATATTATTTGCAAGCAAAAAGTTTATTATCTTTTTTATTATTTTTGTTCATAAATCTATTTAGATAGATATTTCAATATAAACATCTCAAAATATTATAATTATACATAAAAAAATTAAAGCACGGCAAAATAAACATATAATATTTAATATTAAAAAATTAATAAATTTTAAAAAAAATTAATGCTATCCTGGACCTGACAGAGAAGAGTGGCGGGATTTGAAGTGTATCTCAGGCCACCATTGACTTTAGGAATTTCGTAGCGGAAGTTGGATTAGTTCACTATCCCACAAGAAATGGGGTATTCACTTGGACCAACAAGCGAAAGGATTTCACTACGATCACCAAGAGACTGGACAAATTTTTGGTCTCTTCAGGCTAGAGCGACGATGGCATGCAAGTCCAAGCCACCATTCTACCTATGTCGGTTTCAGATCACTTCCCAGTAGAATTAACAATCTTTGAACAGTCAAAATTGTTAAAAACGAGTTTCAAATTCTATAATATGTGGTGGTGGGACAAGAGCCTTGTTGGCCTTCTAGAAAGTTGGTGGAAGGAAGCCCGGGTTGGAGGATTGATTAGTTTCAAAGTAGTCAAGAAACTTCAGTTAATAAAGCAAAAGTTGAAGGTATGGAACAAGGATAAGTTTCAAAATATTTTTGTGGAAAAAGCCAAGGTGGAAACGGAGCTAGAAGCACTTGATGAGAAAGTAATCAAAGATAGCATGAGGAATGATGAATTCTACAAAGAGAAAGAATTGAATGCAAAGTTGGCCGAACTCCTCAAGAGAGGAAATTTATTGGAGGGACAAGTCAAGGGAGGTGTGGCTTAGTGAGGGGGACTCAAACTCAAAGTTATTTCATGCTTTTGTGCTGGCTAGGAGGGCTGTGAACAAGATAGAAGAAATACAGACCATGAATGGCTCCACTGCTCGTGGCCTGACGGAGGTGGGTTTGGTTGTAGCTGAATTCTTTAAACATCTTCTTGGTGACCAAAGGACATAGGAGGAAGGCGATAGTATCCTGGATTTGATAAGCAAACGGGTTAGCGATGCAGACAATATTATGCTTTGTGGAGTGGTAACTAAAGAAGAAGTAAAGGCTGCTTTATTTCAGTTACACCCGGATAAGGCACTAGGGCCTAATGGGTTCACTGCAAAATTCTTCCAGTCATGTTGGAGCTTTGTGGGGGACAACCTTTGGAAGCTAGTGGAATATTTTCGCAGGGCTAAGAGGTTTGTGAAGGATTTGGACAATTTGGTGATTGCCTTGGTCCCTAAAAACCAAATTGTAAGTCATTTAGTGACTATAGGCCCATTTCGCTCTGCAATACGGTATATAAGGTGATAGCTAAAGTACTTGCCAACAGACTCAAATTGGTGTTGGGGTAAATAGTATCCAAAGAGCATAATGGATTCGTCCTCGGTCAAGAAATCACTAACAAACAGGGAGGCGGGGATGTTGATCAAGTTGGACGTATGTAAGGCATACGATAAAGTTTCATGGGGCTTCCTAATGAAAGTAATGGGGAAGTTGGGATTCAATATCCACTGGTGTGAACTCGTATACTATTGCATCTCCTCTGTGTGTTTCTCGGTTTCAGTAAATGAGACACTGCACAACTGATGGTATGTGGTGATTGATCATGCTATACTGTATAGCCCATGGTATACTGTACACCCCGACCCCTTGTCCTTGCCAAGGTTCGGGGCCGGGTTGGGCCCTGGGCGGGGGTTCGGGGGCGGCAGCCCCCGAGAAAAAATTTCTTCCTACTTTTTCGCGTGATCACCGAAAAAGGGAAAAATCAATGAAAAAATCCAATTTTGTAGAACCCTAAAATCTGGAAGCTTCTAAGCTTGGTAAAAAGGGGGTTCAGATGGGTATTTCAGTATGATGAAAAACGCGATTATTCGCAAGATTGTAATAGGGTTTTTTACTGGATAATAAAAGTATTGGATGGCTACGGTTTGGTGGATGTAGCCCGGATTGGGTGAACCACGTTAAATTCTCTGTGTTATGATTTATTCTGTGTATGTTTTAGTTTCTCTGTTTATTATATAAAATCTGCATTTAATTGTTAGATCTGCCATCACTAACCCTAACAACAACTTCTTTTAGGCCACCAATGGACTCAGACAAGGTTATCCCATATCACCATATTCCTATTCGTAATTATGGTTGAATCCTTAAGTTGCGCCATCAAAAATAGTTGCCAACGGTTGGAATGGAAGGGGATGCGGGTGGCTCCAAATGTGGAACCAGTTACTCATACGCAATTTGCTGATGACACTACATTGTTAGGTGAGGCAAGTATAAGGGAGGCCAGATCGATCAAAAGGGTGTTGGAGGATTACAAAAAACAATCAAGCCAGAAAATGAACAAGGAGAAGTCATGTATATTTTTTTCAATACAAGGCTATCACTACAACAGGCTATTACTGGAATACTAGGCTTTCAAGGGGGGAAATTGCCAGCAAAATTCTTAGGGGTGAATATTTTTTATGGCATGTGCAAAGCAAAGCATTGGGATCCCGTTTCATAGAACCATAAAAAATATTTTTTTTATGAAACGGGATCCCGTTTTTTAAATTATGAATTTTTGGGCGGGTTTTTGACTTGTTTTTTGGTTCGGGAAATGGCTTGGGGACCCGAACCTAAGCTTTGGACCTAGTTTGACCTGCAACTTGAAGGTCTTGCTAATGTCACAGGAAAATAATGACTTTGGACATATGTTTGAAGATCTATTTTGTAGAATTTTTTTACGAAATTAAAACCCATTATAGATGAGACAGTGCAAATTCCAAATATGTAATTTTTTTAATAATTTGATTGTTTTTTCTATTTTTCAATTAATTTCTAATGAAACTAGTCCATAAACTTGAATTATCAGGTTTTTTTAGTATTTTAATAACTTTTGATTAACATAACATTTTGACGAACGGATTGCACGAGAACAAACTTCAGACAATTATTTTCAGTTTTAAAAAAAAAATCAAAAAATGATAAGTTTAGGTCATCTTATGCGTGTCGTACACGACGATTTTTCAAAACGACAAATATGCCTAATAAAAATTTAGCAAAAAAAAAAATATTCAATAAAAAATTACAAAAAAATATCGAAAACAAGCTTCAATGAGTCACAAATCTTTTCCCAAAAGGATTTAGAAAAATATGATAATTTAGGTCAAAATATGGATGTCATACACGTGCATGGTATGGTATAAAAAAGTGACTTTTAAATAGTGGCTTTTAGAAACGCCTATTGAAACTCAATTTTTACAATCTGGGTATTGAAAGAAATTACATATTTGGAAAGTAGACTCCGAGTACTACATTTTATGATTAGTGACTTTTTTGAAGATTCCATCTCTAAGTGCTTCAAATTTTACGGTCAAATGTGTCAAATTTTGAAAATCAGGGAAAACACTTCCACTTTTTAGCCAAAAAGTGGACTCAACTTCTTGCACACACCCTTGTGGCACGGGAACTTTCTAACAGGTCAGTTAATTTGAGCAACAGGGAAGACACAATTATTTGGTGTGGGGCTACAACTAGGGAATACTCGGCCAAACTTGGATACTGTATCCAAATAGCACACAGTGAAGAGAAGTCATGGATGGCTACTCTTTGTTGGAAAAGGGAAGTGTTGTTGAAGGCTAGTGCTTTCCTTTGGGTGGCCCTTCACCAACGGTGTCTTACAGGAGAAAGATTAAAAAGAATTGGGATTGCAGGCCCGTCACGATGCGCATTATGTGAACATGAGGAGGAAAGTGTGGATCATCTATTTCTCAATTGTCCCATGGCTGCCTCATGTTGGGATTGGCTACAAGGGGCCTTTCGACTCTAGGGACCGCGACAGGTGAAGCTTTGGGAATTTATGAATAGCTAGTCGATTGCAAATAAGAGTGGATATTGGCATGGAATTTGGATTTTGGCACCATCATTGGTTGTATGGCATTTGTGGAAAGAGAGGAATAGACGCATCTTCAAAGAGGAATTTCTGAGCAGCGATCTTATAGCAAAGATTCAGGGTTCCATCATTGAGACAACAAACAATAGAAATAATATTGGTGTCAAGGCTAGGTTCACAAGATGGGATGAGGAAATCCAGAAGGTGTGGCCTAATCTCAAAATGCCTAAGCCCTCAGCCCTAGGGTTGGATAAGGTCGATAGGAAGGTAGTGCATTGGCTGCAACTGGTGAGATTAAAATGGAAATTAAACTTCGATGGGGCTGCCAAAGGTAACCCCGGGCGGGCTGGGGCTGGATGCATAATCAGAGACAAGTGTGGTCAGTGTGTGTGGGTAGCATCAAAGTGTTTGGGCATTCGGTCCAACAACATGGCCGAGATGGAGGCCTTGGTGTTAAGCTTGGAGTTATGCATCCAGAAAGGTATAGATACTATGGAAATAGAAGGTGACTCACAAATTTGTATTCAAGCAATTTCCTTAGGGAAGTCACCAAGTTGGAAAATGGACAATTGGATTGGTAAGATTAAAATCTTTCTTGGTAAGCTGAATGACTTCTCCATCGACCATGCGTACATGGAGGCTAATAGAGCAGCTGACTTGTTGGCCAATTACGATGTATCCCAAGACGATCTGGTACTCATTGATTCATCCACGGAAAGGTGATCGGGGCTGCAGGCTATTTTATAATAGGACAATTCGAGGCGGTGAGGTGACCAGCCAGGCGCAATTTTGGGCCTGTGAAGGTGTGTCGAGATTTGCGACTCATGTTGGCAACTGTTGGTTGCAGGAGGCAAATCTGGATAGTGATTCAGCTAGGATTCGCATACTGAATTATGGACGGATGCTACGATATCTGCTTTTCACATGCTATATTAGTCGAGCCTGGAAGGGTTTAATGCACATTTAGCCAGTAAGCAAAGCTTGAGAGCTGGACAGAAGGTAAGGATGGTGCATTTTTTTGGGCTAAGCTACATGTGCGTTGAAGAGTCTCTCTTGGAGCAATGTAGAAGGCTTTTCCTGATTCAAAGCTCGGCGGTGTTGGAAGAAATTATGAATGTGGTTAGGAGAGTGCTCCAAGAGGAAAGGCATTGGTGTGATGGAAAGATATATGAAGTTGTAATTGAGCCATTGGTTGACATTCTCGGTTCTCGGGAGAGGATGGTGGAGCTCTCAGTGGGCTTTGTGGTGGTGGAAAATGCTCAGGTGGTAGCAAATGCTACATTGGCACTGGCGAAAGGTATGGTGAGCCATCTAAGACTCTTCTCTGATGTTGCTGACATTGGAGCTGAGGATGATGAGGGCGAGATATATGAAGAGGAAGCTTATAGGCAACATCTGGAAGTGAGGAGGAACTTCCTGGAGAACACGTGGGAAGTCTACAGAACTGGAGTCATAAACTCCAACATGGGAGCTTTTTCCAGATACATGGAATCTGATTTATCTTGGCTCAGTGAGGGCAGCTTGGTGTAGGCAATGGGTATGGGTCAAAGTTTGGCTATGATATACATATTTCTGATTATGTAATTGGGAGGTTCTATGTATGTATTTTTGAAAGTGTTTTTGAATGATCTATGGCTTGCTTAGCCAACTTAATCCTATGTAAACGGGCGCTATCCCCTTTGATAGCACTTACTTATAAAAAAAATAAAAAATAAAAAATTACATTAAAAAAACAAAAACTCGTTCACAATAATTAAAACTTTAAACAAATACTTTTATTTATTAAAAGGTTTGGAAGAATGCATGGTTATGTAAACATTTTTAAGGCTCTCCATGTGAGTTCAGCCAACATGCCCATTCAGCTTTCCAAGATTATATTTTAAAAAACCATTTAATAGAATTATTTACCAAAAAATAAAATTTTCCTATTGTTAATTAATTATTTAACAATCTACCCGAGTTAAGGCGTTTAAGGCGTTTAGAGGATTGCTAAAGTGCAGTTGACTAATTGCGCATATTTTAAATGTGGAAACTTGTGTGGTGTAGATTCATTGTGGTAATCTTGCAATCACATTTAAAGCAAGTGGATAAATATGTAAAAATATAGATTAGTATGTGTATGGAAAGAATATTTTTCTCTATATGTTTGGAAAATAAAATAAAATATAGTAAATTTGATTTCTTAAATATAGGCAAAATAATAGTTCAACATGAAAAAAAGGCAAAATAATAGTTCATTGTTTGAAAAATAGGCAAAATAATAGTTCATTGTCTAAAAAATAGGCAAAATAATAGTTCATTTTCACTTTTCCTAAAAAAAATTCAATAACACACAAAACTTCTTAGCCAATCATATTAAAGAGAAATAATTTTTATAATTTATAAAATTAACTATTTTGCAAGTTCACTTTACAAAATTGAATTTTATTTTTTTTCAAAAAAATTATTGTTTTTTATTGGTTGAAATCTAACTTATTAATAACTAATTAACTAAGTAAAACAAAACTCATTGCAATAGTATTGCCTAAGGCAAGTACTAATAAATGATATAATACTAGCATTGGTATTTAAAAGAGGTTCAAGGATTATTCTATAGAAAACTATATGTATGTTAATATGTTAGAGGGTACATGTTTGTGCATGGGTGTGGATGGATGTCATTTGCTACAAATTCTAGTTGTATGTGGTTGGATTAAACAATAATGGAATGAAATAAACTTAGACAAATCTACTTTTTTCTTTAAAGCAATTAAGTATTATCTGATTTTGAAATATTTGCATACAAATTTAAAACATAAAGCAATACAAATGAAAAATGAAAGTTGAGACAAAAAATATTGCAAACGGAAATAGAATGTTCTCATTCAATTGAAAATTTAATATTTATTTGACTTTTACATGATAAGTAAGATTTTGGAGGCGCTTTTACCATTAAATGACAACTAGTTTACCATTAAATGGTAGCTAAAACTTATTTTTCGACGACTCATTAATGGTTTTCAGGGGTGAGACTTGTTTCAAGCTCAAATCTCACACTATGTGTAGCCTATCGACTAATTATGTGAAGTTGGTCTCTTTTTTCTATGTTATCCACCTTATATTTGCACATATTTGAATTAACAACTACTTATCCATATTCCAATGTTCACAATGTATTGTTATACATTTATCATATCTACTTGTTTATCACTCAAATGGTCATTATTATTTCCAAGAATGCATCATCCACCAAGTCTAGCAATCACAAGGTCATACTCGTGGTTGTAGACTTGTCCTACCCAAATTTAATTTTTTAAATTCAAATATGATCAACCCCCATATTTGCCCTTCACGGCTAAGGTTTGACCAAACACAAGCTTGCATGATATGTAATTATGTCCTCAAATGTTCAAAGACATCTAATGCATTCATTATATAGTCATGTATTTGATAACTTAAGATCTAAATCCAATTGTCATTCATTTTGCACACTTCAATTGGTGCACCAAAAAGAATCTAGTGTTACACAATCATTCTAGAAGCATTTGCATGACTAAAAATTGTTTATTCAATCATTATTCATTTTTTTGTGAATTGATCTAGGCAAAATCTCCTTGTGATGCATTGGCAATCCTTTGTTATTTTTTAAATACCATTAATTACCTGGATGTTCACGAAATATAGAGAAGAAAACAAGAGTGATCAAGTGAACAAAAGGAAAAAGTTTACAAACTACATAAGACAAGTTCATGATTAGGAATTAATCCTAAACAGTCAATTTCTCATTGCATAAAGTCAAAAAAAAAATCTTATCTTGAGGCAATAACCAATTTATCATCTATTATTCCTAATCTCGAGGCTTATTAGGTCTAATTCTTCATAAGTTTTTGTGCATTCATTAATTATTGAGCTAAGTAAATTTATTTTGTGTTTTCATTCCTACACATTTCAATTACTAAGCTCAAGTCAACTCAATCCCCATAATTGACTAGTCCAAGTTAATGGTGCTTATATGTATGCATTTTATTAGATTAGCCTAGATTAAGCTTGAGGAAAGTTAATTTTCATTTACATTTTGGTGAACCCATTTGATCGTGTACACATTGCAACCTTCTTGTTCAACACTATATTTTCCTAGGATTACATTAAATTTACATATCTACCCTTCCTTTTACATCCTTGCATTTCATTGATTTATCTTTCTCTTAGGATTAACAAGCACATCTACGTATCTTATATTGCATCCACCCTGCCTGCCCTTAGATTAGCATTAGGGGTTACAATTTAGGAATTATTTTTTAATTTGATATACATTTCATTTTTTGATCCCTAATTTAAAATTTCTACTTTTCCATATACATTATTTCATCATGGATATTCTTTCATCCTTCCTTACCAAAGTCACTTCTTGTGTCGCTACACCTTATGGTGACATCTTTTGTGACCTATAATAGTGAGTGGCTCGACTACTTCATCCATGTGTGTATTTAATAGTTGATCTTTTATATCTATGGACTCTCTTACACACGCTTCCCTAGATTCATCTTCAACTAGTGGTAAGATTACATATGTTATTATGCCTAGTGATGTATTTATCGATTTGGGATTTTGCCTATTTCTGATGATTACCATAATGATGAGCCTCATCTTGACTATCTTCCTAATATCACTAGTAATATACCCATACACGATACACCTTAGAGAAGGTACGCATACTTCATTCCTCCATGATCTTCTTGTTGGTAGTAGATTTTTAACTGTAGATGTCAAGGAATAAGATCTCATAAAAAAAAGTAGTGAGAAGGAGACATTGAACTCATAAATAATCACTAACACCAAGCCATCCAAGCATTCAAACCTAATGGCTACAACCATCTCTAACTATATATAGTTAAAATATGAAAGTCTTACATTCACTAATTTTGCTAATACTTGAGAAGCTCAACAAATAGAGAACTTATGTATGCTAATAGTTGATCTCAAACAACTACATAGGAACTTCTATATAAGGTTGACTTCCTCTTCTATTCTACACCTAACACTAAAAAAATTAAATGCACGCTAATGTTATAAATAATACAAAATAGGAAATATGCTAGCATCTAATCTACCATGTTCTAACTAATAAAGGAAAAGGGATAGAAAGAAGATAAGGGTTACAAGGGAGATAGGGTTAGAGAAACAAAAAAAGGTGGAAAAAAGAGTACCAAAGAATGGGGGCCTACTAAATTTCTCTACAACACACAATGAACTCACCAAACATGTATATGCATGTGTTAGGGCTACCTTGCATTACACAAACCTATCTACAATAGAATGATATTAACTACTAACTATGACACCTTGTGCAATGGGAACGCCGAAGAGGCGTGAAAGGGCAACTAGGAAAAAATTGGTTTATTTTTTGCACACATTTGTGTAGTAAATAAGATCAATTGATAGATCATTTAGAAAATTATTTTAATATTATTATTATTATTATTATAGAATAATATTAATTATTATATTATTATATAAATATTTATTATTTATGTCATTATTTATGTATTTATTATTATATTATTATATTATATGTATTATTTATATATTAACTATTATTATAGAATAATATATTAAATATTATATTATTATATAAATATTTATTATTTATGTCATTATTTTATTTATTTATTATTATATTATTATATTAATTATATATATTAACTATTCTATTAACTACTATGTTATTATATAATATAGCATTATAAACCAAATTATTAACTAGACACATGGCATTGTCTTATTGATTGTGACTATGATGGAGTTTGCAAGGCGTTGAGTTGCCCCCTCTTTTAAAACTTCATGCAGCATAATAATATATGCCTTGTATTTTCAACCATACATCTATTTAAATTTGAAGTGTAGTTTTATCTTGTGGGTAGTAAAAGGACAAAACAATATTTATCGTTTGAATTTATCCCCTATTTCCTCATTTTCTTAAAAAGTTTGTTATGTGTTATTTATTTTTTGGGGGAGTTAAAATGGCGGGTCCATGTACAGTTGGATAAATTAAGATTTTATTATCCCTTGCTTTGTTTTCGTAAAAGTCCTATTTGAGATACCATAACAATTTAATTTGCACCTTACACGACCTAAGAGAAGCTATTGAAACCTACATTCAATACATTTTAAGTAGGCTTTTGACAGACGATGGCATCAAGAATAGTGACACGAGTCTAAGGCTGGTATGCTCGTCCATGCACCTCTGAAAGTTCAATTTTTTTCACTCAAAGCTCTTAGGTTTTAGCTATTGCTCATTGGATTCTAAAAGTTCAAATATTTTTGCAATATATTGAAATATAAAAATCTTCTTCCTCATTGATTTTGTTGTGGTTTAAATTGATTGTCTTTGCAGGGAGAAGGTGATAATGCCTGCAACTAAGCCCTACATTACATTTCAAGGGGTAGGAAAAGAATTCACAACGGACCCTGTGACCTTGACCCAACTGGGCAGCAGCTGCGTACATATCATAGCGCTTTTATCACTGCCATGGCCAAACATTTTACGGCCAAGAACATTAGCTTCAAGGTGAAGCTGCCATAGAGATTATTCACCAATTTCAATTTCATTTGATGCAATGAATTTTACTATGTAGAACCTGCCAATTCGTATCTACTTATTTAAATAGTATTTAAAAAAATTACATCTAGTAAATTATCAACATTAGCTTAGTTGTAGAGACATAAAAATCTCAAAAGAAAAGACATTTATGAAAAAGAAATGCTTCTAATAATACTACAGAACCTTACAACGTGTCATTCTAGACAATTATAAGAGCAGAAGCACTGAGTCTAATTTCCTCCTCTGTAACTACATATACACACAAGTAATTTTTGGTTATGCAATTAACAACCAAATTTGTATAAATAAAAAACCCAAAGTTATCCAAAAAAGAAAGCTGCTTCTATCTATGTCGCTAGTTGCTTCTATCCTGTGTCTTAGTTGCTTTTGTCTGTTGTCCTGTGTCTCCAAAAATTCATTTTATTTATAGATTGTTAACGCGGTGATAAAAGGGGGCGAATTAATGTATAAAATCTATCCATCCATCAGGGAACTTTTCATTTACTCCAAAATCTATGAAAGATCTCTACATTTACTTTTGCAATATATATTAGATCGGATGACTGTTCTAGCAAGCATACAGAACTTTCTGTGACACAACTTTTTCCCAGCGTGAGAACAACCGAGAATTTAGAAGATTTAAATTTATTTTTTTACGACATGAGACAATTATGGTTAAGTAGCATAGGACATAAGGCCATAAACCAAAGCGAAAACCAATAGCGATTGGGAAAATAGTAAAGAGCGGCGAAAAACAACCCAAAAAGTGACAAAAAATGATGGACGACTGAGATTGGTTTAACCCCCTTGCAAGGCCTCTCGGGGCTTGCGAACTATTGACGGGCAAAATGAGCTTCAGATGCTCAAATAGGGACACGCCTTCGACATAAAAATCTATGGCCAGTGGGCATTCAATGTAAGTAGATGGTTCACTTTAGTTTAGGAGGTACAAGTAGGTAAGTGTATGCATATTAATTAAATTAAACTAGGGGACACTCTTTGAGACAACTAGTAGAGAACACAAAATGACAAAATGTATTCACATTCTAATAAGTTAATAGACCACAACCAATTAACTTTTTAGTACAAAAATCCAAAGTTTAACTTCATATTAGAAAGCCGAGAGATATTCACAAGAGGATGTATCTCTTATCTATATGACCACAAGAAACCTTGTGTAATTAAAGGAACCATATAATATTTTATAAAGAGAGAGATGAAAGAGAGAGGGGGTATATGTTAAAGGAGTTATAGCATCTACCAAATAATCTCTAACTAATACTAGATTAGCAAATAAGAGATGACATGCATAAGTGGTTAAGAACTTTAATCGTAGACAACCATATTAGTGATGGATTCCTTTACATGCATGCACCATCTATTATCTCTAAGAGTAGTGAGCCTATGTGATTTGGTAAGGAATGAATCCTAGCTATGTTGGGACTTGGGTGGTAAATATAGGAAGAGTTCTTCTATAGAGTACATTATGGTGAAATACGATAATTTTTTGGTTTTGTGGTATAGCATTTATGTTAACTAACATGTGGTGATGTTGTGATAATAAGGCATGCAACATACATGGTTTGTCTACATGTTTGGTGATGTTACAACAACCATAAGTCATTTGGATGAAGAACTTATAATGGCATATGAGTTTAATGTGTGCTAGAAGCATGAACAATGGTGTAGGGGCACTTGTAGTAGAACTGGAGTCAAAAGTATTGTTATGTTGGTGTGAGATACCCAAAGTGAGGAGCTAGTAGTGGTGGCTACAATATAAACATGTATATATACTAATAGTATTAAGGTTATAACTATTGAATCATAGTGTGTGGCAATAGCAAAATATACAAGGTGATTATCCAAATAGAGACATCATACTTGGTTATTTATGTGATGTGTATTCATGTATAGATGCATGGATCTTGGTATTATATAGGTTGGTTAGATGGTCAGATGGTTGAGCTATTCCCGTGAATGGATACATATATATCACCTTGTGTGAACACACCAAGGTTGGATGGTTGAATCAATAGTATAGATATTAATAACATTGGATTGAACATTGTTTAATATAATTAGAGCAATAGTAGAAGTATATTGTGGATTGAAAGTTTATGAAAAGTATAACGGACCTTATTTTATTCAAACATTTTTATTACTATGAATAATATAATTGTGAATGTATTTTGGTGGTGAGTTTTCTCCAAAAAGGGTTTTCCACACAAATCTTTGTCATGTGTATAATCTTATGGATTCATATTATTCTCATTCATGTTCATACATGTTATTAGATAAATTTGGAAATTTTAATGGTCATTATTTGAATACTTTGTCTTAATTTTATTAATCCTAGTTTATTGATTATATGCAATAGGGGTCAAAATCACCAACATTTAGTAGTACAGCATGGGTTGTTGTTTAGGTGTTTATTACCTCATTATAAATCAAAACCCTAATGTGTGTGATGGTAAACTCTACAGTGATTGGTTTGTTACAATTCATATATAACTAGACACAAAAGAAAGCTTTAAATGACTTTTCAACATGAGAACAAAATAGTGTTAAATAACTGGCTAGCAAGTCAAGGCCTAAAATTGAGAGATTCAATGAGTAAAACTTCAAATGGTGGAAGTTGAAGATAGAGGATCTTCTAGTGGAAATATATTGCTAGATCATGGTATCTTCTTTGATCAAACCCTCAAGTATGTACAATGAAGATTGGGTAAAACTAAATAATAAATAAAGAAGTACATTATGGTTATGTGTATTGGATTTTATGTTGATGAATGTGTCTAACGAAATGATGAAAAATTCATTATAGATGAAGTTAGGTATGTTATACCAATCTAAGAGTTTGTTGAACAAAATTATTTTTAAAAAGAAACTATGTTATTTTAAAATGAGGGAGGGAGACTTAGCATAAAATCATTTGAATAGATCTAAAATGATTTTAAGAACTAACTTGCATTAATAAGAGTCAAGATGTATGAAGAGGATTGATAAACCTAGAATTTGTCCTAAATTTTTTGTTTAAGTTTGATATTTATCACAGACATTTCCAAACATTTATAAGAAATTATTCGTACTTTATGTTTATCATATTGAGCATTAAGAATTGTATATGGTATATTAATGAATGATTGTGTGTAGTAATGATTGTTTATAGAATATGATAGTAATTTATGTTAGTTGTGGTAGTTTATGGTGGGGAAATACTATAGAGACAAACTAACCTTTATGCAACAAAGAATCAATCACTCGTAGTTAAGGACAAGTACCTGAATAAAATAGGATTGGTTTAGTCATAAATCATTTCCTTCATCAACGATTCTATTGTCATCAATAAAGACATCTACGAAGAATAAGAGGGAATTTATGGCATTAACAAATTGTGGTTCATATAAAGGCGAATATGGAGAATGCTCAGAAGACCTTTGTGTCTGATATCCTCATTGATGGAATGGTGGAACTGGAAGGGTCATTTAATGATTTCAAATCATTATGTGAAGACAGGTTGTAGGCCCTTGAGGCCAAGGTTGCTGGTAGTAATGGGGATATCAAAAAAAATTTGCAGGTTAGCCATACCTCAGTGAAGAATAATGCAGAAGCTTTGGAAATTCTTTTTAAGAAAATTGGGCAGCTCAGAGAAGATTAGGTTTTCTTCTCGGAAATGATGGAGAAAGAGAAAATGGCTAAGGGTAAGGGAAAAAAAATTGTGAAGGATGATGACAAGGTTCTTGTTGGTAGAGGAGCGGTTGAATGGAAGAAAGCGTTCGATGCTGAAAAGAAGGAACTGTTGGATATGTTGGAAAAACATAAAAACTAGCAGATTGAGGTGGCCAAAACTCTGAGTGGCCTTAACTAGTTTCTTTGTTGTTTCTTTCTGTTTCTATTTAGTGTTTGTCTTTTGTCCATTGTTTTGCTAGTGGGTGCCACTAGTTGTTGACTATCTTATTATACTTTGGCACTCGTAGTGGTTGGTTTTTTGGCTGTTGGGTTGCTGCTGGTAGACTTTTGGTTATTTTTTGGAGCAACATTTTGTATCTGATGTAAAGGGTTTCAGGTCCCTTCAAAACCTGTTTTTCCCTATCAATCAAAACAAATTGTGGTTCATAATTATGTGATTATGTTATGTTTTGTGTGTTCTTATTTGCTTATACCTTCTTTGTGATGAGTAGAAAGAGTCATAATAAGATTATGATATTTGTACCACCTTTGTATTATCAATTTCTTATTTCCATTTTAATTATGATAGGAATAACTTCTCTTCCTTTTTTATGGAAGAGTTAACATATCTTGTTAGAAGTTGTTTAGAGTCCAAACTAATTAGAATATCCAGATCATGTTTATATATGGTAGATCCTATATGAAACATAGATCTAGAAGAACTTTTGTTATCAGTACTTTTTGTTATCAACATTATGTTTCATTTCCATAATTTAATAGAAGATATAGATTCATTCAATGAGTGGATTCCTAAGATTTGATTAGATTTTATGAGATTACAGTTACCCAAGCAAGGACCACTTGAGGTAACCATAGTGCTCAAGTTATAATTTAGATTTTTCGTTAGTTATCATGACTTGTTGAATTAGATTGTTATTAGTTATGTTTACTAATTTGATTTATATTGTTAGAATTTATAATCATTATATCATCAACAGTTACCTTGCACAATTGCATCAACATTTACTTACAACATAGTTGAAAAGTGTTTATAGCTATTGCCACTAATTAAGGTTCAAAATATAGAATTTACTTTTAGTCAAGTTTTTTATGCACAACTTCTAGGACAACTCAAAGATCCTCAACTATACATATAGTATTGGTACCATCCAAGAAGAATACAATTCCCTAGTTTGATATAATTAAATTTAACACACTATAGCAATAGGTTGCTTGAAAAAGGATATGTTGGTCTATTGAGTTGAGTGTATGCCCCATCTACATCAATTTGTTAGTCATTAATGGAGCTAGACATTTTTTGTATCATTGTTGGGGATGGTGCTAAGGTTTAGAATTTTTAAGTTTTTAATTTGTTTATTTATAACTTTCGTAGTATATAGGATTACATTTATTTCAACAATCAAGATTGTTAAAATTTCAATCCAATTTCAAATTATCTACTAACATCATGTAGTAAGAGAGATGATAGCTTGAACACCAATGGCATGTGGTAGTAGAGAGATGCATTAGGGATATTTCTTCCATGAAATCAAAACCAAGAGGAGTTAATCAAAGAAATTGTTGAAATAGAAGTACCTCTCATATTAGAAGACATCACAGATTTGGAAGACATCACCACTAGGCATCTCAATGGTAGAAGAAGTAGAGAATCCTATTGAACCAATTGCATTTGAATTTCCTATCATGTACCATGAACAAGCAACTACCTTGAATAACATACCCCCTTCGACTCTATCTAACTTCCATGGTTTGATCATTGAGGATTCTAATATATTTATGTTTGAATTTGATGTCCTATTATCGAGATACAACTATAGCTACTGATGCATACCAACTAAAACTCTTGTTGGCCACACTCAAGGATGTTACTTTACATTTGTTCATAGGACAATGAAGAAATGAAGTAACAAACTGGGAAACCATGATAGAGAAGTTTTTACAAAAATATCAATACTATTATTGTAGAATGTACATGAAATGACTGAATGTCACAAAAAGAGGATGAACCCCTCAAAGATTACGTTGATAGATTCCAATTTTGTCTCAAAAATCCACACTAGCATCGACTCTCTCTAGAGTCACTTAAATTAGTATTCCTAATTGGTGTGAATGAAGACTCTATAGATGCATTGAACCTGATTGGATCAGGAGAAATCTCCCAACTAGTCTTTGATGAAATCTATCAAATTTTTAGGAACTACTCACACTCAACCATGAAGAAAATTAGAGGTTCCAGAGATATGACCTCCACATAGGCATTTGCAAGTGTCTCTCGAGTGGATCTAAGTAATCTTCTATCGAATATGAAAGAAGATGTCATTTGGCAGAGTATTGCTCACATTACTGTCAAAAGAAGGTCAATTGCAAATATAAAAGGATTGCTAGTATTTTTGAGGAGAAGCATGTGAGACCTAATTTTTGTACCTTGGAAGATGAGGAAGGTCAATATTTTACATCACCCAATGCAAACCTTGGCAGTAGAAACAAGGTATGCCTCAAGACCCTTTGTCTTACAATATTTCTAGGAGCTAATTCAAATTTTCCTAATTGGAACAATAAACCCTAGAATAACATGCCAAACCAACCTTGGTCAAACATACCATCATCCAACTAGACCCACTAGAAAGAGATGTCGCAAAAACAACCATATCAATCTCAAAATTGTAATCAATAGTGGCAATCATCTCAAAACCCATGGCCACAACAATGGTGAGGAAACCAATAATGGAAAAACTTAAATATAAACTGCTTGCACCAACAAGTCTTGCCACAATAGCTATCATTATTCCAAACTAATTACACATGCCCCTGTACAACCAAAAGCACCACAATTGTCTACTCAACTTGCACCAAACCCTAATAACAAGCACGTTCAATAGGCTTATACTAATGAGCCCATCTCGTACCCAACCTATGCAGTTGAGGTTAGTGATGTTCACTTACGTTCAAGGAAAATGTTTGTTGGATCATCATCTCCAATCATCATGGAACTTCTTGTAAGGAAAGCTCAAGGTGCGGAACAAACTATCCTAATGTCAAACCTCAGAGAAGAATGCAGATATGTCTTTAAATTTTGCAATTATAGTTCATTATGATGCACATGAAAATAATAACAGAATAAACACATACACAAATGAACACCAGATTTATGTGGGAAAACCCTTACGGGAGAAAAACTCACCACACCAAAGAAAGACCACTTTATTCACGGTAAAAACAATTTACAATAAAGTTACAGGTCCCTTCTTCATAGGTATTTGTTCTCTGATAATACACAGCAACAATACAATCAGCCAACCACAGTCAATCGCAAAACTGTTACAATGTTCTTTCAATATACAATCCGTTCAACCGACACCAAATTTTTCCCTCCAATACTGCACACAACACCAACCAACTCGTCTATCGTTTCTCAACAATTCTTTTATTTGACCCTTCGATTTCCAGGAATCTACTGTCCAAAACCTATTCAGTTCGCTTAACTGCCAAGAAGCTCAACCGTTAACATTATGCCACATTGACGCAGAATATTAATAGCCAACAGTTTAAATGCAAAATCTCAAAGACTTTAGGTATCCACGAGTTAGCCCTTTTGCTACCAACTCACTCGTACACCAGCAGTCAAAACAACCATCGACATGGTCCCACCGAAGTTAACACCCATGGTCCACCACTGCACTACCGCTACGCAGTTTGAAGGCTCTCGTGGTATGGCGGTATACACCGCACTACTGCTAGTTAGTTAGAAAGCTCCCACAGTACGGAGGTATCCCCGCACTACCGCACCTCTACTAGAAAGCTCCCGCAGTATGGTGGTATCCCCGTACTACCGCACCTCTGCTAGAAAGTTCCCGTGGTATGGCAATAACCCCACACTATCGCATCTCTGCTAAAAAGCTCTTGAGGTATGGCAGTATACCGCGCTACCACTAGATAGTTGACAGGCTTCCGCAATATGGAGGTATACACCACACTACCACACCTCAGCTAGAAGGCTCCTGCGGTATGGCAGTATACCACGCTACTGCTCCTCTCTTACAAACACCTAGCAGTATAGAGGTAAAAGCATGAACTTAACACTTATGAATTCTTAGCTGATTGGTGAGAGAACCAGGGTTATACCAGTGAGTTTGAGACACATATTCTCAATAATCTCCCACTTGACGAAGAACTCACTGAACCCTCCAAAGCGTTCAAAAACTACTGAGATTCATGGGCCCCAAGGCCCATTGAATTGGCACACCACCTATACTTGTCTGTGCTCATTGGTTTCGTCAATGCATCTGCAACATTTTCCAAAGTTCCACTTTTTCTAAATAGACCTTTCCATCCTCCACCATATCTCGTACAAAGTGATACTGCACATCAATATGTTTCGTCCTGGCATAGAAAGTAGGATTTTTCGCCAAACAAATAGCACTCTGACTGTCACAGTAAATTGTAATCTGCCCTGCATCAAACCCAATGTTAGAGCACAAATGTTTTAACCAGATTGCTTCCTTACAGGCGTGTGTAGCTGCCATGTATTCTACCTCCATAGTGGACAAAGCGACTATAGCCTGTCACTTACTCATCCAACTAATTGCACCACCATTCATCATGAAAATATATCCACTGGTGGATCTTCTGCTGTCAATTTCCCCTACCCAATCAGAATCCACATACCCATGAATGCTGAGATTCCTCTAAGATTCAACCAAATTGTCATGGTAACACAAAGCATATTTCGAAGTTCCCTTTAGATATCTAAACACTCTTTTCACAATATCCCAATGTGTCCTAGGATTCTCCATAAAACGACTAAGTACTCCCACTGCTTGGGCTATGTATAGCCTTGTACAAACCATTACATACATTAAACTGCCAACTACACTTGCATAAGGCACTCTAGTCATGTCCTCCATCTCAATAGGAGATTTTGGACAATCTTCAACAGATAGCTTTGTTCCCTACAAAACTGGAACAACTAGCTGCTTGCAATCAGTCATACAAAATCTCTCTAGAATAGTGTTAATATATTTACTCTGGCTAAGCCAAAGCTTTCTACTTTTCCTGTCCCTAGTTATTTTCATTCCCAGAATATACCTAGTTGCACCAAGATCTTTCATTTCGAACTTTGCAGACAACTGAGATTTTAGATCAAAAATCATTAACTTACTATTGCCTATGAACAACATATCATCAACATAGAGAGCAATAATAAGAACATGATCATTTTCAGCTTTGAAGTACACACAATGATCAAATTTTGATCTTGAAAATCCAAATGACAAAACAAATGTGTCAAACTTCTGTTACCACATTCTAGGAGATTGTTTCAAACCATATAGAGATTTCTTTAACTTGCAAACCATATTTTCTTTACCTTTTTCCACAAAGTGCTTAGGATGGGACATATAAATTTCTTCTTCAAGATCACTGTGAAAAAATGTTGTCTTCACATCCATTTGTTCAATCTCTAAGTCATACGCTGCTGCAAGTGACAAAATAAATCTGATAGATGTCAACTTAGCTACAAGAGAAAAAAATTCTCCATAATCAATTCCCTCTACCTGGGAATAACCCTTTGTAACCAACCTCACCTTATACTTTTCAACACTACCATCCAGACCTATTTTCTCTTTAAATACCCATTTGCAGCCAACAACTTTTCTATCTTCAGGCAAGGGCACCAAACTCCAAGTGTCATTATTTTCTAACGATGCCATTTCTTTATTCATGGCTTCCAACCAAGAGTTTGAATTAGGCATTCTAATTGCCTCTTTAACATTCCTAGCCTCATCAGTGCTAATAATCAAAGCATAGGCACAAGTAGAATCTAGCATAGAGAACCCATACCTATCAGGTTGCTTTCTTTCATGTGTTGACCTCCTCACGGGCTGAGGCTAAGGTTCTTCTTCTTCTTCATAACTCTTAAAACTACTTGAGCTCTCCTTAGTTTCAGGTACATTTTGAATTTTGAATTCCTCTTTATCTAGTGTTAGAGGAATTTCAACTACATCCTTTTTATTTTTTGATTTTGTCTTTGACTACATATCCAAAGTAGAAGGCTTCAGCTCACGAAAAATAACACTTATGTTTTACAAAACCTTCTCAATATCAGGATTCCAAAGCTTGTATCCTTTTATGCTAGCACTATAGCCAATAAAAATACATTTAACAACCTTGTCCTCCAATTTAGATCTTTTTTCATTCGACACATATGCATATGCCTCACATCCAAAGACTCAAATGTGTCTCAGAGAGGGCTTCTTTCCAAACCATGCTTCCAAAGGTGTTTTCTCAACAAGAGAAGAATTTGGAGAACGATTTAATAAATAACATGTTGTTGCAACTGCCTCAGCCCAGAACTTCTCCTCCAATCCAACATTGTTCAGCATACTTCGTGCTCTTTCCATCACTGTCCTATTGAACCTTTCAGCAACTCTATTTTGCTGCGGAGTGTAGGGTGTAGTTTTATGTCTTTTAATTCCATGATCTTTACAATACCTTTCAAACTCATAAAAAAAAAACTCACCGCCATTGTTAGTCCTTAAACATTTTATTTTTCTTCCAGTTTGATTTTCCACAAGGTTTTTAAATTCCTTAAAATGATTGAACACTTCTGATTTACTCTTCAAAAAATAAACAAATGCCCTTCTTGAATAATCATCAATGAACGATACATAAAATCTTGATTTAGACAAAGAAGGAACATTTACTGGACCAAAAACATCAGAATGAATGTAATCAAGTATACCAGAAGATTTATGAGGACTGAAGTAAAATGAAACACGGTGTTGTTTGCCATATATACAATGTTCACAAAATTCGAATTCAAGGTTACAGTCATCAAGCCCTTCAACTGGGTTTTTATTTTTTTAAGTTTTTAAACCTTTTTCTCCAATGTGGCCAAGCCTATGATGCCAGAGCATAGTCTTTTTTGCTGGAAGTTTAACTTCCATCGAGTTTGCACTATCAGGAACTTTTTCCTCCTTCTCTCCATGAGCAACCTTTTGTGACTTTGCAGAGATACTGTTGCATTAAAAAGCAAGTGCATCCAGCTTATACAAGGTACCAATTTGAGAACCCTTCGCCACTACCAATGAGCCTCTAGTCATTTTGCAGCCATTGCCAAAGAATGTGACTTGTACTCCAACATCGTTCAACTTACTAACAAAAAGTAAATTTTGAGCCAGACCTGGTATATGCATTACATCATTGATTCCCTTCACTCTTCCATCAGGGAACTGAATTCTGACTCTTCCACGACCAACTATTTCCAGAGATGAATCGCTTTCCAAATACACCCTTCAACCATCGTATTTTTCATACTCAGTGAACTAGTCTCTATGAGATGTCATGTGGAAAGATGCTCCAGAATCAATCAGCCGAACATCATCTGATGCCCGAGTTACCAAGGCTACAATGAAGGCATCTACATCACTCTGAGAAGAATCATTTTCGGAAGAATTCTTCTTCTTCTTTTTCTCCTCTTTGCAATCCTTTCAGACATGACCAGGCTGCCCACAATTCCAACACTTCACCTTGGACTTCTTACCAGGAGACTTTGATCTCCCTTCTGATTTCGATATGGACGTCTTGTCCTTCTTCTTGCCTTGTTATTTCGATCTGCCTTGAACAAGAGCCTCCTTCGCCATCTAAAAATATTTCCTTCTCATCTCTTTTGATAACAAAGAAGCAACCGCATCTTCCATCTTGAAAGTGGTTGTCGTGCTCCCAATCACCATCACTAAATGATCCCAAGAATCCGACAAAGAACATAACAATAGCATACAATGATATTCTTCATCAATCTTCACACCCACAGATGCTAACTGAGCAATCAACATGTTGAAAGCATTCAAATGATCAGCAACAAACGCTCCTTCCTGCATTTTCAAAGAATACAACTTCTTCCTTAAGAAAAACTTATTCACTAAGGACTTGCCCTGATAAATAGCTCCCAGTCTTGTCCATGAAGAAGATGCAGTCTTCTCTTCATGAACATTTAGAAGAACAGAGTCTTATCAACCCTTTTGCTTTTCTGTCTATGAGGTCCCAATCTTCTTGCTTCATGCCAGAAGGTTTTGTTATAGACACAGCAAGCCAAAGATCACGATCAACCAACAAATCTTCCATTTTGAGTTTCCACAACTCAAAATTGTTGCCATTGAATTTCTCAATTTCAATCTTTCCTGATGTACTTGTCATTTCCATCACAATCTGTAATTTAAATTACCAGACTTCTACAAGACTCCCACTGAACAAAATTGACACAAAAAACCCAACCTACCCACAAGGATAACACAACTGGCCAGGCTCTGATACCACTTGTAAGGAAAGCTTAAGGTGTGGAACAAACTCTCCTAATGTCAAACCTCAGAGAAGAATGTAGATATGTCTTTAAATTTTGCAATTATAGTTCATTATGATGCACATGAAAATAATAACAGAATAAACACATACACAAATGAACACCAGATTTACGTGGGAACACCCTTACGGGAGAAAAACTCACCACACCAAAGAAAGACCACTTTATTCACAACAAAAAAAATTTACAATAAAGTTACAGGTCCCTTCTTCATAGGTATTTGTTCTCTGATAATACACATCAGCAATACAATCGGCCAACCATAGTCAATCATAGCACTGTTACGATGTTCTTTCAACATACAGTCTGCTCGACCGACTCCAAACTTTTCCTTCCAATACTGCACGCAACACCAACCAACCCGTCTGTCATTTCTCAACAATTCTTTTATTCAACCCTTTGATTTCCAGGAATCTATTGTCCAAAACCGATTCGGTTCGCTTAACTACCAAGAAGCTCAACCGTCAACATTATCTCACATTGGCGCGGACTATTAACAACCAACAGTTTAAATGCAAAAGCTCCAAGACTTTAGGTATCCACGAGTTAGCCCTTTTGTTACCAACTCACTTGTACACTCACAATCAAAATAACCATCAACATGGTCCCACCGAAGTTAACACCCATGGTCTACCACCGCACTACCGCTATGCAGTTTGAAGGCTCCTGCAGTATGGCGGTATACACCACACTACTGCTAGTCAGTTAGAAAGCTCCTGCAGTATGGCGGTATCCCCACATTACCACACCTCTGCTAGAAAGCTCCCACGGTATGGCGGTATCCCCGCACTACCACACCTTTGCTAGAAAGCTCCCGCAGTATGGCGGTAACCCCGCACTACCACACCTCTGCTAGAAAGCTCCCATGGTATGGCGGTATACCGCACTACCGCTAGATAGTTGACAGGTTTTAGCAGTATGGTGGTATACATCGCACTACCGCACCTCAGCTAGAAGGCTCCTACGGTATGGAGGTATATCGCGCTACTGCTCCTCTCTTACAAACACCTAGCGGTATAGAGGTAAAAGCATGAACTTAACACTTATGAATTCTTCACTGATTGGTGACAAAATCAGGGTTATACTAGTGAGTTTGAGACACATATTCTCAACACTTCCTAATGAATAATAAGCCATTGATGCTAACAACCATCCGAATAACCAAAATAAGCACCCTAAACAAATTTGGAACCATAAATAGAAATTACAACCAAAGAATTGTCATTCCTAGAAATATTGAACACCCAAAAGTCTCAGCATGAACTTGAATTTGACTTCCTTGGTCAACTAAATAATGTTTGTGTCAAAATTACCTCGATTCAAGCTATCAAGGATGTGTTAATCTATACCAATCATGCCTTAAGAAACCAAAGAGAAAATGAAAGGACCCTCATACTACCCATGTTATAAGATAGCTTGTTGACATTATGTTGGGAAACGTAGTTGTTCCAAAATATGTAAACCCTAGTAGCCTTGTGGTGGATGTGCAATCAATGCACCCTTATTAAGAACACTTATCGATTTAGGCGCAACAATAAATGTGATGACTAGAGAAACAATGAGAAATATTCAACTAATAGACTTAATACCTACACCAATAGTCTTACAATTGGTAGATAGGTCAACAATCAAACTAGAAGGCATCATTGAAGATTTAGTCATTACACTTGACTCATGGGAATACCTTGTAGATTTCATGGTCTTGCAACCTAAGGCTAACCTGGGTGGATATCCACTAATCTAAGGATGACCATGGTGGAAACATTAGATGCCTTCATGGGATGCAGGTCTAGCGATATGATCATTTCTAATGGAAATGTAATAAAGAATTTGGTCTTCTATCCACCAACACAACCTTTTGTTGGCTTGGAACAACTTATCTATCCAAATCTAGATGATAATAACCAATATTATTTTCAAACACTCATGACCATCAAACATAGTCCACTGATAAATATTTAGAATGAGGACAAATTTCTTCTAACTGTTACCTATTCTAGCTAACTAGCTCAAACAAGTAGAGCTAAAGTGATATCAAATGAAAAAAAGGTACATTTTTCCTTCTACCTTACTAGCTTATGCATGAAAGAAGTAAAAAAAAAAACTATTTTCTATCATATTGCATTCACACAGATGCAAATAACATAGAAGAAATATTGCATGAATCTTTTCAAAAATGATAGTCTTCATTGATAGTATAAGTGTATAAATCCTCACACAAGCCGTGAGTTTAACTTGTTTAATACAAATGAAAGAAATGATTATACATTTATAGATATTAATGCAAAGGAATGAACATGTAAGGAAGGGTGGCTCGTCATTTCCTGGCGAGTCTTCAGTTGAGTTGTCATGCGTCTTTGTTCATTTGTAACTTGTCTTCCAACCCATTTCTGCCTCCTCGCTGCTCCAAGTTTCCTGCATCTGAGATAAGGATTGTTGTTAGAGCAATGAAAAGTCACTAATACATACATGTGCATACCTCTATAAACATACAATCTAACCCTTATTCGCATTAACCAGTTTGCATATCTTTTCCAGGAAAGCAAGAATGATCAAGCACATTTGTCATATGCATATATTTCTAATATGTTTGTGTCATGTGCAGATATAGGAAAAGTAATATTGTTGTTTTAATTCATCAAATTGCAACATGTGGTTTAAAATGCAACTCCCACAAGGGTTGAGCCTAGCATGTTGTGTTTATCAAATAATGAGATCATCTGAGCTTATTTAAGAGGGAAATGTAATGTTAAAGCCATCATATCAACATGGTCGTGACGTGATAGTGAACATGCATACATAAAATGCCTCATTTATATCATGTTTCTTATCATTTGTTGCTGTCATATTTAAACATTCACAATGATCTACAGGAAAGTCATACAGAGCCTTTATAGCCATATATCAAATAGTGTTCATGATAAAGGCAACATGATGAAGCAGGTAAGACATGATATTTGTGATAGAGCATTAATTTCAAAGGATGAAAGACAATCCTATTTGTCCATGTCAATGTGAAAAATACAAGCTTGACAATGCAAGATCACAGGCAGACAACAAGTCAAGAATGCATAAATGTGCAATAACAATCAATGCAGAGATATAGGGTGCAAATATAATACTAGATCATTCAAAACAAAGAGCAGTCCATTAAAGTCGTGACAAGACAACATAGTGGGTGAGTTTCAAGTAATAAAAAAAATCTCAAAAGGACAACCATAAAATACTCTTCTTTCTTTCTGGAGTTTGTACACAAAATGATCTTTTCTCATACAAACAGAAAATCAAAAGCAAGCCCTGAACAGTAAGATACCATTGAGCATGACTAATGCAAGAAAAGATCAAGTGGCAACAACTTATGAATTAAATGACAAAAACATTCATAATGCAGAAAATGAAGTTCTCATCAAGCCTTCAAAATACATGACTAAAATACAACAGTTTCTTCAAAGGTTTGTCTATGCTTCAACACTGAGTAAAAGAGTCCTTGCTCTCAAAAGGAAGAGTTTGCAACCATATGAGTTCAGTTTACTTCAGTATTGGGTTCTCTTTTAGACGCTTTTCTTTTCTATTTGTGAGAGACTTTCTGGGAGGTTTTTTCCACTTTCAGTTCCATCTACATGCACTCAAGAGCTATTTGGAGTTACACTTCAGTTATGTGTAGTATGAGATAGAGTTTTGAGTTGTTTAAGCTCATTTTTCAGCATTGGTGGGCCCCTTTTTCAGGCAGTTTTGATTTTGCTTGTGAATTGCTTTGAAGACAAATATTTTTGACTTGAGTTATCTTCTCTTGGCTTTTGGGAGCCCATTATTGTATATAGGGAAAAGACTTAGTCTTTTTGCTAGAGTTCTTGCTATTTCATCTTATGTTGTTGTAATTTTCAAAGTTCTGGAGCAAAGGTGAAGAGTTTGTAATTCATTTTTAGTGGTCAATACAACATTGCAACACCTTTTTGAGAGTAATATAAAGCAGTTTTTTGCCTTCTTATTCTTTCTGAAACTGTGTATTTAGTATTTGATGCAGAATTATGTGTTTGATTTTCCTTATGATTACATCTCATGGTAGTACCTTTATTCAGAGTTACATATATTTGCAGGTTATAGGTTGTGCTTACAATGCAATCAGTCTTAAGTTGTGGGAAAACGTCCTTTCTCATGCTTAGTTTGTGAGTTTTGAGCCTTCTTATAAATTGTTGATGCAAAGTTTTTATGGGTTTTTGAGTTGTGCAAAGATTGATCTTATTACTAGTTTTTCTGTGTGTTGCCATTTAAGTAGAGTTCATTAAGTTATTTGGTGTATCACCTTTAGGATTAGGTTTCATTTTATATGTTTTTTCTTCCTTACTATTTTCTCTACAAAAAACATTAGTAGACCTTCTTAGGTGAGTTATCAAAGGGAGCCAACCCTTTCTCTGGAGGTTCATTCTCATTTCATGATACCTATAGCTTGAGAATGTTCCCATGTGTCACAAACTTGCTGAGTCAATAGCTAAGCAAAAGGGTGCAAGTTTTCATGACAACAGTTTTTGGCATGCCCGGTGGGACTGAGAACTATTTTTCAGTCTCAAAATCAAAAGTTTCACACTGTTGTTTGGTGTGTGCAGCAGTAGTTACAATCTTCAATAGGCAATTTTATTAGCATACCTGGCGACTCCGAGCTTTGGTTTAGTAAAATCAACACATTTTAGCTTATGAATATAATACAAACTAGAAGTAGCTCTCCTTTTGAATATTTGCAATTATCCCCAACCAGAAGAAAAGGGAGAGAGATTGAAAATCCTTAGAAAACCATTGTTTATTCAAGAAGAACTAAGTCTACTCCTCCTTCTGTGAGAAGCCATATTGTTGCCCCATCTTTTACTGCGGTAAGAATCCTAGTTACAATGATTCTAGTAGTTAGGAATCAACCCTTTGTTGCTTTTAACCAAGGCAACCCATTGAATTTAACCCAACATGATGCCATTCTTGTGGTTGCTTTGAAAAGTCTGCCATATTTTCATGGCGAGGATCAGACTACTCCAACTGAGCATATAAAAGATGTTGCAAACTTATGTGTTGTTCATCACATGACAGAGGAGAATGTTGCACTTAAGTTGCTAGCAGCATCATTCAAAGGAAAGGCTTTACAATGGTTCAAAGGTCTACCTATTAATTCCATAGCAACATGGGATGAATTGGGAAACCAGTTATGCAGTTCTTTGAAGACAAATCAAACCATTTTTCACTAATGGAGCAGCTGTCTACAATCAAGAGGGCCCCTCACGAAGTCATGTTAGACTTCAGTCGCCATTTTCAGAAAACGTGGGATAGAATTCCACAAATGGTAAGACCCACTACTAATCATGCATTTTTATATTATCTAAGAGCTTTAAATAGCAACATTTTAGTTATGATTAAATATATGGGAGGTGATTCACTTCCAGCTACTTATGTTGTAGCTGTTAGAGCTGAGAACAACCTTATACAGGCTGGTAAAATTGCTCCAAGGCCACCAATGCCAATATATCCTGCAGTTCAACCACCAATACCAATACAATTACCTCCTTTAGCTGTTATTCCAGCTGCACCAGCATTTCTAGCACACGATACCCAACCCAATAGTCAAGAAATTACATCCTCGGCTTAGTCTTGTGAATTCCAAGAAATTAAAGGCCTATTGCAGACCTTTGGCAATGATATAGTGAATCTAAAAAAGAAGCAAAGCCAGAATTTGAGGCCTTATCAGCTTCCATTTCAGTCTAATTACCAGCAAAATCAGTCTAGTAGACCACCTTATCAACCTTATAATCAAGGCCAGAAACCAACTCCTTTGTCAAGGCCTTATCAAGCTTATAATTCTAATACTGCTAGCACTTCTAAGGAGCTTGCACCTATCCAAAACAATTTAGCCCAGGATTACGAGTGGTGTTTTCCAAGTGGCTAGCCCCACTATCATAGTACCTATGTAAATGGGTTGGTTAATCAAGCCTTGATGGTTCAAAATAGTCCAATAGTGCAGACTAATGTGCCTGTGGAAACTCATGTACAACAACAAGAGGAATAGACACATGAGTCAACATTCCTCAACTGGCAAGGAGAATATTTTTGTGGTGTGAACCAAGTTGGTTCTTCAATTGCAGCCAACACATCCAGTAAAAAGAGACCAATAGACGAAGGCCAATAGTTTGATAGAGCTCAAACTTAGTTGAATCAAATACAAAACGTAAATAAGAGTGCTCCTAGCCCATCAAATGTTGAGAATGTTCAAATTCTGCCAAGAGGACAACCTTTGGCAAGCAAAGAGTAGCCCAGTTCACCAGTTCCGACAACTTCTATTAAAGGTGATGTTGCTGCCCCTAAAAGCCAAGTTAAGCCAGCTACATCTTTTAATATTCTTGAGCATATGAAGAAAATAAATGTACCAATGTCTATATGGGATTCCTTGAGTATCCCTGGCCAAAAAGACCTGCTCCAATCAACTTTATCAAGTTTGAATATATCTGATGAGCCTAGTATAGAAAAAGCAAAGGTTGTGCTGACTAATACTACTATCAATGATAAAGAACAACAAGCTATGAAAGCCAAACCACCTCCTTTTTATGTGTCATTGATTATAGGAGATCATCTAGTTCACAACTGTATGATTGAATCAGGGGCTAGTAGTTCAGTAATGCCCAAGGAGATTTTTGATAAGTTTGGAATTGTTTATGAGCCACTTGAAAAAGGAGTAGTGCAATTAGATGGTATTGTTGTTAATACAATAGGGGTCATTAAAGGTCTAAGCTTAACCTTACATGCCTGCCCAAACTTGTCAATACCACAAGATATCTATGTCATTGAGCTGCCTCCCTTTTTTGCTATTTATTTATCCAAGGATTTCACAGCCAAGATAGGTGGTTACCTATCCTCTGATTGGTCTCATATGTTGTTTAGAACCAGGTACGAAACCAGGGTAATTGTAAAGTCATAACCCATAGCCAAAGATCACATTGAACCTTACAATCCACCCCTATTAATGCCAATTTTTTCACAAATGAACAAGAGAAGCAACCTGATGTTCAAGAGGGTAATACTCAAACCGAAGGTATACCGGATATTCTCCCAAAGGAGTGGGCAGCTCAGACTCATGTGATTGGTACATGTGAACAGCCAAAAGAAGTTGATTTTGGTGTTTATATGATGCATGAGACTGACTCTTTCATGCCTAACATTGAGAAAAACACAGAGCAACATGGTAAACATTAGGATAATGAGGTATGGGAGCTGTATTTTGATGGCTCAAGGAGTAGAGTTGGTGCTGGTGGTGGGTGCATGCTTGTCTCTCTATTAGGTGAGAATTACTATTCAGTCTTCAGATTTTGTTTCAGCTATACTAACAATGTTGTTGAATATGAAGTTCTTACCCAAGGGTTGGAATGGGCGAGACAAAAGGGTATAAGTTGCCTGAAATTTTATGGGGATAGTGAACTGGTTGTTAATCAGGTGAGAAAACTTAATGTTACAAAGAATGATTTACTTAAGTCTTACAAGCATACAATATGGAACCTCGTGGAGGGATTTGATGCATTTAATCTAGTTTCCATACCTAGAAATTAGAATAAACATGTTGATAGGCTGGTTGTAGTAGGAGTTGAACATGATATTCCAAAAGAAATTGGTAGTGGTAAAGCTAATCAACATATTAAGATTGTTGTTAGGCCTGTTGTACTTGATAATAACATACATTGACAAGTGTTTGATAGTGACCAACATATTGTGAACTTCTTAAGGGAAGAAGCTGAGTTCTCACATGCTAACCAAGAGAAGCTACAACATCAGTACGGTGACCAAATCATTCAGCTCAGAAATAACAAGATGCCAAAGGGCTTGGTCACCCTAGAGTTTTTTTTCAATATTGATGATGAAGTTAGAAAACCTAAGGCTAGTATACAAGTTCAACAAGATCACTATGAAGAAGTTGAAGTTTTCAAAGAAAAGCTTCTTAAATTGGGCAAGGTATGTATAACAAAAGAAAAACATGTATTTATTCAGCTTTGTCAAGAATTTAATGATATATTTGCATGGGAATATGGTGATTTAAAGGGGTTTGATCCCCAACTTTCTCAACACACCATTGAACTCAAGCCTAAGGTCAAACTTGTAAGATAGAAACAAAGGCCTTTGAATCCTAAGTTAGAACCTCTCATGAATAAAGAACTGAATAAATTGAAAGAAATTAGTATTATATTTCCCATTAAGCATACCTCATGGGTTTCCAACCTTGTGTCAGTGAGGAAGAAAAATGGAGAGATAAGACTCTATGTATATTTTTGTGACCTAAATAGAGCTTCCTTGAAAGACCGTCATCCTTTGCCTTCCATGGAACAAATACTTCAAGTAGTCTCAGGTTCAGAGAGGTTTTCCTTACTAGATGGTTATTCTGGTTACAATCAGATAATAGTAAGAGAGGAAGACCAGTATAAAACAACCTTAACCACAAAATGGGGGACTATGGCCTACAAGAGAATTCCCTTCGGTTTGTCTAATGCTGGGGCAACCTTTCAGAAAGCCATGGATATGGCCTTTCAAGACTTAATGTACAAGATTGTCTTAGTCTACCTTGATGACATTACTATTTTTTCCAAAGAGGCTAAGGATCATCTAAATCACTTGAGACATATTTTTGAGAAATGCAAGGAGTTTGGGATATCACTTAATCCCAAAAAGTGTGTATTTGTTGTTCATGAGGGCAGATTTCTCGGATATGTGGTGTCTAAACACGGTGTCACTATTGACCCTGAAAGAGTAAGTGATATCTTAACTCTCCCCCTACCAACACATTAGAAAGGTTTGCAGAGTTTTATTTGTAGAATTAACTTTGTTAGGAGGTTTATCCCTGACATTGCTGATTTATTAAGTCCACTAACTCATATGTTGAGAAAGAATGTACCTTTCAGCTAGACTAAGGAAGGGAAAATAATTTTTGAGCTCATAAAGGAAGCATTAGCAGCTACACCTACACTTCTGAATCTAGATTTTTCTAAGGAATTCACTTTATATGCCTATGGGAACATAGATTATGTTTCAGCTATGCTTGTACAGTTTAATAACGAAGGTTTTGAGCAGCCTATGGCAATCTTCAGTCAAGGACTCAAAGATTATGAGCTGAGATATTCTATTGTAGAGAAACATGTTCTTGTTGTCATAAGAAGTTTGAAAAAATTTAGGCACATGCTTTCTAATAACAAGATTATGCTGATGGTTGCTCATCTAGGTGTAAAAGAGTTTTTACTTAACAAGGATTTAAGTGATAAAAGAGTTGGCTGGGTAACTAAGGTAATGGAATATGATGTAGAGATTAAGGTTACCAAGCTGGTTAGAGGCAAGGGACTGTGTGAATAGCTTACTGATGGTGTTACCACCAGTGAAGAACATGAGAAAGAAGTTGCTTTGACATTTCAAGATGAAAGGAAAGCAATTGTTTCAACTCCTACAACCAATTGGGTGCAAGAAATGGTTCATTTTCTAAAAACTAGTGAGTGCCCTCAAGGCATGAATTGGGCTAAAAGAAGATATTTTCGTTTGCAGTCTATTCTTATGTGCTTCTAAATGGTTCATTTTTTAGGAGATATTTTAATGGAATATTGTTGAAGTGTATTGAACCTAACCAAGTTGAAAGAGTGTTGCATGAATTCCATGAGGGGTCAGCTGGAGGCCATTTTTCACCTAGAGCAACAACTCTTAAGGTGATGAAGGGTGGCTATTATTGGCCTAGTTTATTTAAGGATGCACACTTGTGGGTCAAAAAGTGTAATGAATGTGCTCTGTTTGCTGGAAAAGAGAAGTTGGCAGCCTTACCTTTGCAGCCGGTTCAGGTTGAACAACCCTTTATGAGGTGGGGGTTAGATTTTATTGGAGTTATGAACCCTCCATCCAGTGCTGGTCATAAGTGGGTACTCACAACCACTGACTATTTTACTAAGTGGACTGAAGTAGTCACACTTAAGGAGGCCAATCAGTCTCCTATTCTGAATTTTTATGAAGAGTTGGTTACCAGGTTTGGAATCCCAAAATCTATTATTTCAGACAATGCCCTTGCTTTTGTGAGTGTTAAATTTTTTGATTGGGCTATCAAAAATGGGATTTATCTTAATACGTCTTCCAATTACTATCCGCAAGGAAATGGCCAAGCAGAGTCCACAAATAAGAACTTAATCAGAATCATCAAGAAAAATATGGAGGCTAGCCAGAGAACCTAACATACATAGTTAAAATCAGCACTATGGGCTGATAGAATTACCCCGAAAAGGTCGACAGGGTATTCACCTTTTATGCTTGTATATGGTAAGGAAGCCAGGCTTCCTATTTCACTTGAGTTACCAGCACTAGATCTGGCTCATCAGCTGGACATAATAGAGGAAGGACCCATGACAATAAGATTAGCTCAGCTAGTTGAGCTAGAAGAAACTAGAACTGAGGCCATGAGAAAAATAGAACACCATGCTCAAATGAAGAGGTATTTCAACAAAAGGGCATCCCCAAGAAATTTTAGAGAAGGTGATATAGTGCTCAAATGGGATGAATTTAAAAGTAGGCCTGAAAAGCACTCCAAATTTGATGCATTCTGGAGTGGGCCTTATATCATTTCTGAATGTAAACAAGAATTCTTTTCAACTATCCAAGTTGGATGGGGATATGGAACCAATCCCAATCAATGGGATTCACCTCAAGCATTACTTTTGAGGTATGTCAAGAGTTTTTGAAGATAAATAAGTGTTGTTGCACAATAGATTAGATGCATTTTCATTTCCATAAGTGCTTTGCAAGCACAATTAGGTAGTTGTCTTTTTGGAATTTTGTTTTCAATAAGTTTCCAAGCTGTTTTAAGCTCTGTTGTTGAGTTATAGCATTGAAAAGAGTTGTTTCAAAACCATTTTTGGGTTGACTAAGTGACTTCATGCCCAATAGAAAGCCTAGGCAACTGGTTTTTTGATGTTTAGTAGGAAAACATTTAGCAGATGTCGCCAAAAATGTTACCTATTCTAGCTAACTAGCTCAAACAACTAGAGCTAAAGTGATATCAAATGAAAAAATAGGTACTGTTACCAATTTTTCGCCACAACTTGATTGATGGAGCTGGCTGAACAATGTTATATCATGAGGTGGAATTGCAGATTGAGTTTAAGTGTTGTTTGCATCTTTTATCATTATTCATTAAGTGACAGTTGTGCATGTAAAAGAAGAAATGGAGTTTCAGAATGCTATTCAGATGTTCCATAATTAAATGAGCTACAAAATTGAGCATACAAACAACAGAGCATTTTTTTTAAATGCTTTCATTTATTTCATGAAAAGATTCATATTTACATAGCTTCATTTGATTGCAAGAATCAGAATGATATTACAACATTTGCATCATAATGCATTTTCTTTTCAAATGAAAAGCAAAGAATTGAAATCAAATATCCACACAAGCCGTGGATGTGACTGTCACAATGCACCACTAATAACACACTACACTATTGAAGATGCGAAAGGAAATCACATAAGTAAACGACATAATCATCATTGCCTGTTTTGGCCGATGGTTGACGATGAATGGTGCACCTTTGTCTTCTCAGGCTTCGTCGACCTGTAAGAGAAAAGAGGGGGTGTCAGTGGCTCTGATTATGAAGTAACCTATATGAGTCACCCACAATAGTGCAGCCTACTATTAATCATACATTGAAACAATCAAAGAAGTGCAGAGGAAATGAGCTGAAGGAGAAATATCATGATCATCATATTCTATTTTTTATGCTAACATTGTTTGTTTCCTTGTGCAGGTATAGGTAAAGTCACGAAGCTGATCATTATTCGAAGACCAAGCATGTGGAGAAAAATGGGCTCCCACAAGGGTAGAGCTCGACATGCTGCCCTACTCATTATAGATGGGCTGATTTAAAGATTACATCATCATATTCATCAAAGAAAGTAATATACAACTGAAAGAGTAAAGCATAGTTATCTATCAAGCTATTAAACCAACTGTGCATTCATAATGATCAGGTTAATTTTTTCTGAAGGCTATAGGTGAACAGTGAGTTTAACTCGCCCAATTAATTCAGCTGAGTACATTTATATCAAACATTGTTGTATAATTCATGTTCTTTGTTCATCATAATCATATATATCATACAAGTTCTAGTTCATCAGTATTCTTTTCACAGTCAAGGATAGTGAACAGGCATACATTATGCCTTAATAAAAAGTTTTGTTTTGATTTTCATCATGAAAGAGAGCAGATTTAACGAACAGTTTGTTAAGTGGAACATAAAAATGCATGAAGTGTACCATGTTGAAGCTTAAGAGCACGAAGGAAAGATAGTGCATTAAAGTGTTAAGTGAATAACCAGTTCCAGTCGACATATGAGTAAATACAGCTTTAAGAATCACAAGGTGAGAAATGATTCTTCCAGAACGACAAAGAAATGATAACAATTTCATTCCAGAAGGTATTTTTGAGGTGTTAGTTAGGCATTGACACAATCAAGCAAGGTGTAGTCCATAATAATACAATGTTTCAGTTTAAAAACTCTGCATAAGTACAAAAATAGAAAGCAGGAGTTCATTTTTAATTTGTGTTTTGCAGTTTTGAACATGACAAGTTCTGTCTCAAGAAAAGCAACATGAGTTTGATATTTAAGTAATGCAAAATGCATATTCAAGAAGGTTTTAAATGAGCTTTCAGTTTTGTCATATGGTGACATACTTGTGTAACAGATTTCTATAGGTTTCTAATGCCCCTATGGTGCAAATGTAAGGATTTGAATGACTAAAAGAAGCCCAGACTTTACACAATTATTGGGATTACAGACCTTTTATATCACAAGCGAGTTTGCATGGTGGGAATTATTCTAATACATTTGCAAGGTTATAGGTATCGGACAAACAAGTGTGCACAGTTTTGACAAGAATTTTAACACATAAAAGTCATTTTCAAAATGAACAAATTATACATTGAGTAAGTTATCTACAAAATCAAATTTAGAAGGAATTTATGTGTGCAAGGAGAGTTCAGTGTCAATGAAACTTGAAAGTATAAACGAGAAACCAAAAGAATATCAAGTTTTTCAATGCAATACAAACATGATGTATTCAGAGTATTATATACCCAGGAGAAGGTCTGGTTAAAGGCAGAATCTATACAACATTACCATGAAGGAGGCTGAGTAGAGTGAAGATACCATGAGAATCGGGTTCAGTTTACACCTACAGTTTTGATTGTTCTCTCATATTCTCTTAATGTTTTTAGATTTACATATCAAGATCACAATTTTTAGAAAATTCGTGGGCCTCTAAATAAGTTCAGTATCTCCTCACTACTGTGTGTTTACCCATTTTGGGGTTTCGGGTCAAGTGTGTAGAATTTTAGCATTTCCAATCTACCCATATGGGTGTGCTTTCTCAGAACAACAAGTTAGGTTTTTTATCATATGGGAGTTTTCATACAAATGCGCAGTTTCTTCTAGACAACAAATATTCATATGGAGCAGATTAGAGGGTCAGAGTAACAAAAGAAAAGTCCAAATTCTGCTTGACTACACAAGGTTTATCCAAAAAGCCATAATGGGGTTTCGAAAAACAATTCTCCAAAGTAAAGAACCAGCCTTGATAGGCCAAGCTTATAAACTGAATGCAAAATGAATAGATGATACCCACATTTGGGGTTTACATTCAAAATACAGAAAATGCAATTACAGTGATAACCCACGTGAAGTTTTGTATGAGACAACAAGAAGACATAAAATGCGAATTTTCTGTGGTGGGTTGAGCTTCAGAATGAAGAAAATACAACTTTATTCAAATTTTCATGATACCCACAAGCAAATATGTCTTCAGATATACAAGAAGGTGGATTTCCTATTTTGGGTCGAGCCCAAAATCGCTAAATGTGCTTTCTATAATACATATATGTTAGCCTGTACATGGCCATAGTTTTTAAGTGAAGGTGGTTGAGCTTTCTAAAGGAGAGAGTATGTATTTTAAATGTAACTCACCACTTCAAACCTGTAGGAGAATGCTTATGGCTCGGCCAGGCCCATAGTAGAGTCTCAAACCCCATGGAAGTATCCAGTGCAAGCTCGTGTAGGGTGGTCGGTAGACATTAGGAGTACAGAAATAACAATATATGCACAAGAAATATACAAAGAATGTATTAGATACTGTATTAGCCGTGGCCATAAGGCTAGAGTGAACAAAATGTGAAGCCGTAGAAGCTATAAATAAATAGCTCACCCTCGAGCAAGCTTCTTCATGGAGTCTCCCAGACAAAGGCCGAGTTCAAAGCTTATAACAGCCAAGAAGAGCAGAGCACAGGAATGTAGAGAAAGTCAGAAAAATGAACAGGCCACGGCCATGGTGATTTCTCTTACTTTAAAATGAAGTAAAGAATTTCAATGTTACAAAAACCAAGCTTACCCATTGAGGAGCTCGACTAACTGAAGGAGTGGGTGAAGATTCTTGAATATACAAGCTACAGATTCAACCATCATGGCGGCGCTTTTCCTTCAGACAGAGCTCGTGTTTTCCAAATGATGGAGTGCAAATGAAATGATTTTAGGGTTTGTGGCATCTTTTCTCATGCCCTAATTCGAGCCGACCTTATCATCATCTAGAATATTCAGTCAAAACACATGGGGAAATTCAAATGGGATAATCTTTGCATCATATTTAATCAAAGTCTAAAGTTTAATATATGTTGGAGGCCGAAATTTGTATGCCTAGGTTGGTCGACATATTAAGTCTTTAAGACTTATATCTTTGTGCCTTTAAAAAATTGAAGATTTGGTATGCATGATGGTTGCTTTATGATCTAGAAGTGATTAGTTTTATCACTTAGGTTTTGTTTTCCTATAGAGAAACCAATCTTCTATTTAGGGTTTTTGTTTTAATTGATTTTAGAGAAATCAATGAGAGATTTTGATGAGGGGATAATTATTATATTAATATTTTTATGATTTTTGAGAAAATCAAAGCACTGTAATGGAGAAATAAGGCGTTTTCTTTTTGCAAAATATTTTAAATCTCTAATTGCAAAAAAATAAGACAAATTGTAAGATTTGCAATCCTGTAAAGCAAAATCGTAAAGTAATCTTTTATAAATTGTTTTATGATTTCTTGCTATTTTTAGCAGATTTTTGTTGACTTCTTCTCTTGGTCGGATTTGAATCTTATCTTGGAGAGATAAGGTGTTTTTGGGCTTTTAAAGCAGATTTAGCCTATTTTTAGAGGCTTGTCAAGTTCATCATAAAAGCAGTATGCTTTTTTCTGCTTTTATGCAGTTTTTGAGACAGTTTGAAGCTTTTTTCTAAGCTCGGATTAGGGTTTCTTGAGAGATTATTCAAAAAGATAGTCTTTTTTCTCTCCTTCTGAGTTCAGATTTTAGTTCTGGCTCTTATGCATTTTTGGAGCTTGTGAACCTTTTGTACTCAGTTTTGGCAGATTGACACTCTTTCAGTTTCAGTAATACAACAGAGTTCTTCTTTCCATTTTCTTGTCTCAAGACTGGTAACAACAGTTTGATGCTTTGTGTTTTCAGATTTGAAGCCTTAATGTCCTGCTTTTATGAGTTTTCTGCATAGGGTTTCATGTTTTCAGGTTGTATGATGTATTCGATGTCTCTGAATCTTCATATGAATTATTGATGAAATCATGTATTGGTGAGATTGTAGGAACTATTGTAATAAAGGAATTGTTGTGAGTGGCAAGAACTAATTTATGTCAGAAGTAATAAGTTAATTATTAGTTAGATTCAGGTTTTATTTTCAGTCCATCTTTTTGTCCCTTTTCCTCTGAAGTTTTAGGATAGGATTTATCATTCGGAGAACCAGCTCGCTCTGGAGATTCCTCCTTCGCCTAGATCACCCACATCTGAAGGAGGTTTCCATGTTTCAGTAGGTTGTTGAATATTGCATTCAACAGGGTGCAAATCTATTGACAACAGGTACATTTTTCCTGCTACCTTACTAGCTTCTGCATGAAAGAAGTAAAAAAAAAAACTATTCTCTATCATACCGCATTCACACAGATGCAAATAACATAGAAGAAAGATTGCACAAATCTTTTCAAAAATTATAGTCTTCATTGATAGTATAAGTGTATAAATCCTCACACAAGCCGTGAGTTTAACTTGTTTAATACAAATGAAAGAAATGATTATACATTTATAGATATTAATGCAAAAGGAATGAACATGTAAGGAAGGGTGACTCATCATTTCCTGATGAGTCTTCAGTTGAGTTTTCATGTGTCTTTGTTCATTTGTCACTTGTCCTGCAACTCGTTTCTGCCTCCTCGCTGCTCCAAGTTGCCTGCATCTGAGAGAAGGATTGTTGTTAGAGTAATGAAAAGTCACTAACCCATACATGTGCATACCTCTATAAACATACAATTTGACCCTCATTCGCATTAAACAGTTTACATATCATGTCCAGGAAAGCAAGAATGATCAAACACATTTGTCATATGCATATATTTCTAATATGTTTGCGTCATGTGCAGATACAAGAAAAGTAATGTTGTTTTAATTCATCAAATTGCAACATGTGGTTTAAAATGTAGCTCCCACAAGGGTTGATCCTGGCATGTGTTTATCAAATAATGAGCTCATCTGAGCTTATTTAAGAAGGGAATGCAATGTTAAAGCCATCATATCAACATGGTCGTGACGTGATAGTGAACAGACATACATAAAATGCCTCATTTATATCATGTTTCTTATCATTTGTTGCTGTCATATTTAAACATTCACAATGATCTACAGGAAAGTCATACAGAGCCTTTATAGCCATATATCAAATAGTGTTCATGATAAAGGCAACATGATGAAGCAGGTAAGACATGATATTTGTGATAGAGCATTAATTTCAAAGGATGAAAGACAATCCTATTTGTCCATGTCAATGTGAAAAAGACAAGCTTGACAATGCAAGATCACATGCAGTCAGCAAGTCAAGAATGCATAAATGTGCAATAACAGTCAATGCAGAGATATAGGGTGCAAATATAATACCAGATCATTCAAAACAGAGAGCAGTCCATTAAAGTCGTGACAAGACAACATAGTGGGTGAGTTTCAAGTAATAAAAAAAATCTCAAAAGGACAACCATAAAATACTCTTCTTTCTTTTTGGAGTTTGTACACAAAATGATCTTTTCTCATACAAACAGAAAATCAAAAGCAAGCCCTAGACAGTAAGATGCCATTGAGCATGACTAATGCAAGAAAATATCAAGTGACAGCAGCTTATGAATTAAATGACAAATACATTCATAATGCCGAAAATGAAGCTCTCATCAAGCCTTCAAAATACATGACTAAAATAAAGTAGTTTCTTCAAAGGTTTGTCTATGCTTCAACACTGAGTAAAAGAGTCCTTGCTCTCAAAAGGAAGAGTTTGCAACCAGATGAGTTCAGTTTACTTCATTTTTGGGTTCTCTTTTAGAGACTTTCCTTTTCTGTTCGTGAGAGACTTTCTGGGAGGTTTTTTTCCACTTTCAGTTCCATCTACATGCACTCAGGAGCTATTTAGAGTTACACTTTAGTTATGTGCAGTATGAGACAGAGTTTTGAGCTGTTTAAGCTCAATTTGCAGCATTGGTGGTCCCCTTTTTCAGGCAGTTTGATTTTGCTCGTGAATTGCTTTGAAGACAAATATTTTTGACTTGAGTTATCTTCTCTTGGCTTTTAGGAGCCCATTATTGTATATAGGGAAAAGACTTAGTCTTTTTGCTAGAGTTCTTGCTATTTCATCTTATGCTTTTTTAGAGTTCTGGAGCAAAGGTGAAGAGTTTGTAATTCATTTTCAGTGGTCAATACAACATTGCAACACCTTTTTGAGAGTAATATAAAGCAATTTTTTGCCTTCTCATTCTTTCTGAAACTGTGTATTTAGTATTTGATGCAGAATTATGTGTTTGCTTTTCCTTATGATTGCATCTCATGGTAGTACCTTTATGCAATGTTGCATATATTTGTAGGCTATAGGTTGTGCTTACAGTGCAATCGGTCTTAAGTTGTGGGAAAACATCCTTTCTCATGCTTAGTTTGTGAGTTTTGAGCCTTCTTATAAATTGTTGATGCAAAGTTTTTATGGGTTTTTGAGTTGTGCAAAGATTGGTCTTATTACTAGTTTTTCTGTGTGTTGCCATTTAAGTAGAGTTCATTAAGTTATTTGGTGTATCACCTTTAGGATTAGGTTTCATTTTATATGTTTTTTCTTCCTTACTCTTTTCTCTGCAAAAAACATTAGTAGATCTTCTTAGGTGAGTTATCAAAGGGAGCCAACCCTTTCTCTGGAGGTTCATTCTCATTTCAGGATACCCGCAGCTTGAGAATGTCCCCATGTGTCACAAACTTGCTGATTCAATAGCTAAGCAAAAGGGTGCAAGTTTTCATGACAACACTAACATTATACAAAACACTTATAGGGTGGAATCGTAAAAAAATCAATGTTTAGTATGTTTGACTTGCCCATTGCACAATATTTTACCTACAATAAATATAACAACTTTTGATTCTACTTCTTGTATGTTCCATAAAATTAATTCTACAAAACTATAGCCTCAATTTATTAGGCTTAGATGTTGCCTCTGTCATGATCTATGTAAAACAAATTGAAAAATCACCTCACAAAACACTTAATTTCAATATTCAATTGACAACAACTCAACAATTTAAATTGCTCAAAATGTTATAGACTCATAAAATAACATTTTCTTGGGATTATCGTGACATTAAAGGCATCAAACACAATCTTTGCATGCATAAAATATATATCAATGAAGGATGGAAACCAATGAGGCAATCCTAAGAATGAATGAACCTTGTTGTTAGAGACATAGTGAAAACTAAATTACAAAAAACTTTGGATGCAGGATTTATATACTCAATATCAAATAGCTAATGGAGCTCCCCATTAGTCATAGTACCCAATAAAGGAGGAAAGTGGTGAGTATGTTTTTGTTGAATGCACAAGACAACTAAGAGGGGGGTGAATCTGTTGTACATTAAAACATCAAAATCCTCATGAACATTTAGATCTCTATTAGTCCTTAAACCCTCAATAACCATTAAACCATTATCATTCATTAGCATAATGTAAACATGAGAAACAATAATTAAAACACACCCAAACACATGAGAACACTAGATTTACGTGGAAAACCCAATAAGGGAAAAACCATGGTGAGGATTAGCTCACAATATAAGGTAATTGCAACACTGAATACAATAGGCTCACTATCGGAGGGCTCACTACCCAAAATAAAAGAAGAGCTCACTGCCAAATTATACTGAAGAAAGAAGATTGTTATAATGAGAAATCCATCTCAGAGTAATAGAAAGATCCACCACTGTTTCACCAGAACATTTGTACTCTCTCTATAGAATGTAGACACCTTCTACTCACTGCTTCTAGTAGTCTTAGGCATTAAAGCTCACATTGCATTTCACATATTGGCACTTCACATGTCAACACTTTGCATTACACACTACACACATCAAATCATCATTCATATATATTGTCCTCAACCTTGAAAGCAATTCAAAAAGTTAGTTATGCACCTCAATTGTGTAAATTCAAATTAGTTTGGCACCAAAACATTCTCATGATGGAAAGGAATTAAGGTGGATCAAAACACACCTTAACGCAAACCCAAATACACCCATACACACCACACTATGCGTCCTCAAACATTGAAGCATATCTGCAATTAGTGTAAACACCCAAGGTCGGTCAAAATTATGTTAACACCATTAAAAAATTAAGTACATGCTTCCTTTGATCCAAATATGACTCATGGACCAAACACAACACTTTAACAAAATCTGAAATATTCCATCAACACCCTGAAATCCAACATAATGCAGCTAGTCAAAGCGTCTCCATAGACTTCCAACAATCTCTCCATAGACCTGTTGACATCAATGCAACAACCTAGAACTATTGACATCAATGACAAAAAACAGTACACAAGCTATCCATACTTCCAACAATCGTCCCCTTTGCCATTGATGGTAACACATGGAAAAACCATCAACAACAAAAACAACAACTTTGATCACCAACTCATACGTTGCACCATAGTGCACACAACTCCCTTACACTTTCTCTTTCTCACCCTTACTTCATAAGGTTTTTTAGTTAATTATCTCCCCCTTTGACATCAATGACAAATGGAAGCACACTTGTATCTTTCCCCCTTTGACATTAATCACACATACTCTTTCTCCCCCAAAGGCAACACCTATAAGGGACAACAACTGCTCTACAACTATCTTTCCTTTTATTGCACTTTGTTTTCTTCACACCTTTTCTGCACACTACACAACATACTTCACCAACTAGCAACAAATACACATATCCATACAATGAAAACACTTACTCCCCTTGAATGTAACAACTAACAATGCTACTACCTACTCCCCTTGAGAGGTAGCCACCAACATTAGTCCAAAACAAGGAATGGGTCTTGAAATCCACTAGACTAATGCATATACTTATGCATCTAGTTCAAAGAAGAAGGGGAAATAATCCCCAACTTCTCCCAAACTCCTTAGTGAAGATATCTGCAACTTTATCCTTAGTAGGCACATACTCCAACTTCACCTCATTCTCAACAACCTTCTCTCTCAAAAATTGATACCAGATTGATATATGCTTTGTCCTTGAATGTATTACCAAATTCTTTGAAATATTTGTAGCACTTATATTATCACATAAGATGGAAATCGGTTCATCATATTTCACTCTGATATCCTTCAAAAAAAAATCATACATAACACTTCTGTTAAGCATGATGCTGCAACAATGTATTATGCCTTTGTAGTAGACAATGACACTGAATCCTACTTCTTTCTTAGCCAAGACACCAACCTGTTTCCAAGAAAGAATGCACCACCACTTGTACTTTTTTCGTCATCTACACAACTTTCCCAATCTGCATCTGTATAAGCACTTAGAGAGAAGGTAATGTCCTCTAGATACCACAAACCATGTTCTAGAGTACCTTTCAAGTATCTAAATATCCTCTTCACTGCTATCACATGTGACTCTTTGGGATCTTCTTGAAATCTAGTGACAAAACAAAGTGCATGCATGATATCTAGTCTAGTAGCAGTTAGATATAATAATCCTCCAATTATTGATCTGTACTTGCTCTGATCAGCCTTAGGAGATTCATTATTCTTTCTCAATTTGCAACCACTAACCATAGGAGTACATACCAATTTAGAGTCTTCCATTCCAAACTTCTTCGACATTTCCTTGACATACTTAGATTGTGAAATGAATATCCCTTTCTTTGTCTGATTGATTTGAAGTCCAAGGAAGAAATTCATCTCCCCAAACATAGACATCTCAAACTCTTTCTACTTCTCTTCTACAAATATATTTCACATGCTTTCATTACCTCCAAATATTATGTCATCAACATACACAACCACAATAAAGATTTGATATTTTTCAACTTTAAAATAAAGATTACTATCTGCAATACCTTTATTGAATCCGTGTTGCAACAAGTACCTATCCAATCTTGCATACCAAGCTCTAGGAGCTTGCTTGAGTCCATATAATGCATTCTTCAATCTATAGACCATAGTAGGATTATTTGATAACTAAAATCCTTTCGGAAAGTTCAATATAAACCTCTTTTTCCAACTCACCATTTAAGAATGCAGACTTCACATCCATTTGATAAATTTTGAAATCTTTATGTGCTGCAAATTCCAAAAACATCCTAATAGCTTCCATTCTTACCACTAGAGCAAATGTCTCCTCAAAATCCATTCCTTCCACTTGTGATTAGCCTTTACATACAAGTCTTGATTTGTTTCTCACGACTTCTCCACTCTCATTTAACTTATTCTGGAATACCCACTTAGTTCCAATCACATTCTTGTTTGCTAGTCTTGGGATAAGTTCCCAAGTCCGATTCTTCTCAATCTGCATCAATTCTTCCTCCATAGCCTTGAGCCAATATTCATCTTTGCATGCCTCAATCACTATTTTAGGTTCAATTTTAGAAAGTAAACAAAAGTTTACTTGTTCTTCTATCATAGCAACCTTTCTTCTTATCAACACACCTCTGCTTTTATGACCAATGATATAATCTTCTGAATGATTATTTTGCACATATTTAGGAGTTTTAGGGATCTTTTTCGATGCTTCTTCCTCTTCAACCTACACTTCTTTTTCCTTATCTTCATCTTTCTCTTCTTCTTTGCAAGAGGATGCATCTGATTCATATCCATCTATCATTACTAAACTTTTATGTAAGTCTTCATCAACTTTGACACTTGCACTTTCAACAATCCTTTTTAGCCTCTTATTGTAGCACTAGTAAGCCTTGATTCTTGTAGAATATCCAAGGAAGATTCCTTCATCGGATCTTGCATCAAACTTTTCTAAGATTTCTTCATCTCTTCTGATATAGCATTTTCTTCCAAACACTCTGAAATATTTCACAGTAGGGGTTCTTCCATACCACAATTCATAGGGAGTCTTTGAACTATTTTTCCTTGCTTGTGCTTTGTTAAGTATGTAGATTGCAATATGAATTGCTTCTCTCCAATAGACATCTAGTATATTTTCTTCCTTCATCATTATCCTTGTTGCTTCTTGAAAATTCATATTCTTCCTTTCCACAATTCCATTATGCTAAGGAGTCCTAGAAGTGGACAAATGACTATTCCAGGATCTTCACAAAAAGTGTTAAAATCATTGGAGGTGAACTCTCCACCTATGTCAGATCTCAAAATTTATATTTTCATATCCATTTCATTATCAACCATAGCTTTAAATGCCTTAAAATTATATAATGCTTCTGATTTTTCTTTGAGAAAACTAACCCAAGCCATTCTAGAATAATCATCAAGTAATAGCATGAATTACATATCACCTTGAAAACTTTTGATTCTTGTAGGTCCACAAAGATGTATATGCATCAACTCTAACATAATGGTAGTAGATTGTTCTTTGACCTTGAAAATATTTCTAGCTTGCTTCCCAATCTGACATTCCTTGTAGATAGCATTAATAGGCTTTGTAATCTTTGATAGATCTCTTACAGCTTGATTTGAATTGATCCTCACTAGGCTATCAAAATTGATGTGACACATTAGTCTATTCCATAGACATCTTTCATTAAGCTGAGTCATAAAGCATTGACCATTTGCACCCTTAAGTTGATAAACATTTCCATTTTTCCTTCTTGTTGCAACCACGGTTTTGGAGCCTTTTATGATCTCACAACCATTGTCCTAAAACACAAGATTATATCCTTTGCTACACATTTGTGCTACACTCAAAAGGTTATGTTGCAAACCCTTAATATAAAGAACATCATCTATATTATGCTTGCCATCACAAGTGATTGAACCTTTTTAACATATCTTAGTAGATGTATTGTCATCAAACTTAACTAAACCTCTTCAAACTTCTCAAGCTTAACATGTTTACTCTTATCACCTATCATGTGATATGAGCATCCATTGTCAATGATCCAACTATTCTTCTCTTCTCTAGCATAAAAAATAGTCACCATTACTCCTTCAATGTTATGACTTGCTTCCAAAGCACTTTCCTTCATATGTCTCTCATAGTTAGTAGAATTAGTTCAAACATTTAGAACCATGAACAAGAATTCATTATCTTCATCATTAGGGTAATCAGATTCATCATCAAATATACTAGCATCTTCTCTAACATAATAACTTTTCTTAATTGATTTACCTTTATTCTCCTTAGGTCTATCTCTTGAAGCTTTGATAGGACATCTTGAAGCATAATGACCAATCTTTCCACTGTTGAAAACATTTGAAGGGTAACTTACCTCTATATTTTCTAGTCCCCTTTTTCAATTTCCTCACAAAGTTTTCTTCTAGCTCGTCAAACTCATCTGGATCAAATTCCTCATTCTTCTCTGCTTTGCCAACTTTAAAAGCAGTCTCCTTTTTTACATCACTTGGACCAAACTATCTCAATTCAAAAGTAGTTAAAGTACCAAACAACTGATCTCTAGAATGCTGATCTAAATTCTAAAATTATTCACTAGCAGAAACCTTATGAGTATAAGCTTTAGTAAGAGTTCTTGGTACCTTCTTTACCACCTCTTCTTCAAGTTTTCCTGCAAGGCCTCTAATGGAATTGACAAATTTTTCCACTTTTAGCTATCTTGGAACATCTTCATCTTCTGTCATCCTTAAGGTCTCAAATTTAGTCTTCAAATTTTGCATATTTGCTTGCTTGAATTTATCATCTTCTTCATAGATACTTTCTAGCTTTTTCCAAATTTCACTAGTAGTTTTAAGACTCATAACTTTCACAAGTTCTAAATTACAAAGACCACTCAAAAAAGCATACCTTGATTTTCCATTGTTCTCATATGCCTTGATCTCATCATAAGTACTTAGACCATTTGCAGGTATTATGTATCCAGTTTCAACAGAATTCCAAACTCCAAATCCTAGAGAAATAAGAAAAAATTCCATTTGGTTATTCTAGAATGCATAATTAGATCCATCAAACAAAGGAGCCTCCTTCTTGTGCGCCATCCTAAATCTACCTCAAGCGGTTAAGCTTTCTTCTAAGGAACCTTGATCTAATACCAATTGTTGAATGCACAAGACAACTAAGAGGGGGGGTGAATCAATTGAACATTAAAACATCAAAACCCTCATTAACATCGAGATCTACATTAGTCCTTAAACCCTTAACAACCATTAAACCCTTGCCATGCATTAGAAAAATGTAAAAATGAGAAATAGTAATGCAAACACATCCAAACACATGAGAACACTAGATTTACATGTAAAACCCAAGAAGGGAAAAACCACTGTGAGGATTAGGTCAGAATATAAAGTAATTGTAACATTGAATACAATAGGCTCATTTCCCAAAACAAAAGAAGGGCTAACTTCCAAATAAGAAAGAAGAGAAAGAAGATTGTCACAATGAGAAATCCATCTCAAAGAAATAGAAAGATCCACCATTGCTTCACTAGAACGTTCACTCTCTCTTTGTAGAATGTAGACACCTTCTGCTCACTACTTCTAGTAGTCATAGGCATTAAAGTTTCCACTGCATTTTTTAGTTTTGCACTTCACATCTCAAAACTTTTCATTACACACTTCACACATCAAATCATCACTCAGATATACCATCATGCAAATTCAAATTAGGTTGGCACCATAATATTCCTGCGGTGGAAAGGAATGAAGGTGGATCACAACACACCTTATCTCAGACCCAAATACACCCATACATACCACACCACACTTCCTCAAACACTGAATCATATCTGCAATTGGTGTAAACACCCAAGGTCAATTGAACATATGTTAACACAATTAAATAATTAATTACACACTTCCTTTGATCCAAATATGACTCATGGACCACACAAAACACTTTAACACAATCTAGAATATTCCATCAACACCCTGAAATCCAACAACACCTTCACAACATCATACACCAAAAGAACATGTTCATTTTGCACAATCAATTGACCTTCCACATGCTACAATACCTAAATCCAACCTTGCAGAGCACAAAGACACAAACAACTCAGACTAAAGATAGATATGAGCAATATAAGCACACCCTTAGAACCACAAGACCAAAAACAAAACTATAGAGAAATGCGGAACAAAACCATTTGTCCCAGACAACACTGCTTTCACAATTCACACATTGGTGAACACAACTTTCTTTGCACAACGATCCATCAATGGAAACTCTAGGTATAACACCTCTACCTCTGATCAAAATATCCAAACTACATAAGTAGATCTTCAACACAAAGGAAATGTAAAGAAAAACACTGAACACCACTTTGCCACAATGAACACTCTTCACCACACTGCTTCCTCTTTTATTCAAATTTTCTCAAAAGCACTTGGAAGCCAAGCACCACAAACTCAAACTCATCACCTGGATACTTCTACAACATCTCAACCACACAAGAGGTTGAACATCAACAATCACCAATAAATTCTTATCAAAGCAACACTAGAGGTTGACACTAGTGACACTACTAATGACAACATAATGTAGCTAGTCAAAGCATCTCCATAGAACTGTTGATATCAATGCAACAACCTAGAACTACTGACATCAATGACAACACACAACACATAAGCTATCCATACTTCCAATAGTTTTGATTATAGAGAATTGAATACAACCACTAGGAAATATCATTTTCCTCTTCCCTTCATTGACCGAGTATTGGATTCCTTGGTAGGGAAGAAATAATTTTATTTCCTAGATGGGTTTAGTGGCTATAATTAGATTAAAATAGCCCTTGAAGATTAGGACAAAACAACCTTCGCATATTCATGGGGTACTTATGCCTATTCATTCCTACCATTCAGACTATGTAATTCCCTTGCAACCTTTCAAAGGGCTATTTTTAGCATATTTTCTAATTTTTCCCATGACTCTATGGAAGTATTTATGGATGATTTTATCACTTATGGATATTCTTATGAAGAGGAATTATCAAGCCTTGTGAAAGTCCTCCAAAGATGTCAAGATCACAATCTCTCTCTCAATCATGAGAAATGTTTCATGATGATGGAGGAGGGCATACTTCTAGGAATTTTTGTGTTAAGGAGAGGAATTCAGGTAGACCCTAATAAAATAAATGTAATCTCAACTTCACATGTGCCACAAAAACAAAAAGATGTAAGAATCCTTATTGACTATGTAGAGTATTACAAGAGGTTCATTAAATATTTTAGTAAGATAACAACTCCTTTGTTTGCCCTGCTTTCTAAAGATATTTAGTTTGAATGGACACTTGACTATCAAGAAGCCTTTGAGCCTCTTAAAACTTGTCTCACAAGGACACCTATTCTTAAAGGACCCAATTGGACAATTCCTTTTCACATTCATATAGATGCCGCTGACTTTGCTATAGGTGTTGTGTCAGGACAAAAAGACAGAAATTAGGAATATGCTATCTACTATAGAAGTAAAAATTTATAAGCTATTGAACTCAATTATACTTTTATAGAAAAAGAGATGCTAGTTGTCATTTATGTAATCAATATATTTAGATGTTATATCACTAGTTATCTTATTTTTGTTCATATTGACCGTGTAGCAATTTGGCATCTAATGAACAAACCAATGGTTAGTGGATGCCTTGTTAGATGGTTGTTGTTGTTATATGTGTTACACCCCAATTGTGTAATTACTATTTACTATTACTATGTAGGGTAAATATGAGTGTAATGTGAATTCTAGAGATGAATTAATAGTGCTTGTACCTTGTTATCGATGTGTTTTATGTGAATGTTATCTCATTTGATGTTGTGTGAAAAGTACTGCATTTATGTGAATGGATGGTTATTGAATTGATATTCTAACTTTGGAGATGTATTACATGTACTACATAATTTGTGAACAACTGATTGTCATGTGCATGTGTTAGTGGTTGCAAGTATATGTTCAATTCCTCCAATTGGAGGGGAAGTATCACTCAAGAGAAGATCTTGGTCGGGTAATTGGTAACGTAAACTATTTGAGGATACACACACCACAGTAGAATAATTGAGTTGAATCATTGAGTGGGAAGTTGGTAAGTCATCCTTAGTCGATGTGTCTGCATTAGTAGAGTCTTGTTGACTTTTGAGTGCATTATTGGGTGATGTTTATCTTTTTGAGCTTTGGAGTTCTTTCTTGTTTTTATTACAGTTATATTGATAAGGACATATGTGGAGTGCGTGTATATATATATACAAATGCATGTCAAAGGGATCTAACGACATGTATATGCATATGTATAGATGTACTACACGTAAATGTTTATCAATACAATGGTAATTGTGAATTGTTGTGTGAATCGAATGTGTACATATATATATGTATAGTATATACATATATCCATATGTATATATGTATCGATACACGCGTATGATGGAAAATGGACATGCCCATACAGATGTATCGATATAAGCATACATACATATACATGTACATAGAGGCATATACACACACACATGTATACAATCAATATATTGTGATTAGTATGTGAATACTATTCTGATTATAATTATTTGTATATTGAATGTATACTTGCATAGATGGCTTATGATATACTTATATATATATATACATATACATATATATAGATATATGTTGATACTTATATATATATATATGTGATAATATATATATATATATATATATATTTAATATATTATCTATTGCTTGAAATCGACTATAATTAACAATGATAGAGGCCGATTGTTAGAGGTCGATCATATGTTACTTGTGACTGTATTTTCTAAGGTCGAGCTTTACTCTTGCTGCCACACATAGTGGAACATGTATACTACAATGTAGCTCACTGTATTAAGTCGATATATGGTGAAGACTAAGTCAACGCCTTTTATTGGAATCTTCTTTGACTTGGTAAACTTTAAACTCCATGTCATTCAGCTTAAACCAACATCTGTAAAACACGAGCAAGGTGATAAGTAAACAAGTTGACGAATTTGTCAAACTAACTAAATATCTGAATCGACTCATACCAAGACTTAGTCGATGCAAGCTTGGTGTTGCATATTTGTTATTGACCATTTCTAACATGATAGAAACTATGCCAACTATTGGTTGGAGAATATTTACTTGGCACCACCTTCAAAAACCTATTTGTTGTAGATATCTATTGTTTTGTAATTCAAATTTCACCATATCAATCATGTGCTGATTTGAATAAGTCTCTTTTTGCTGTCAATCAACAAGGTCGATCTGCAGCTGTGAATAGCTAAGTAAGTTCTTATATTTGTGCCACCTTTTTACTAAGTTGAGTGAGTAGGCTGTGCATGGTAATTATTGTCAATATCCATGCCTAATCTTTAGGATGTGTGGCCTCATTGCTATTGTATAAATAACAGGGCAAACTCATTTGTTGAGGACACATTATTGCAAGCATTTTACTCTACATTATTATCAACTTTACTCAGTTTTATTTGAGAGAGAGAGAGTTCTGTTATATTTGAGAGAGGATAGTATTTGAGAGAAGTATTTGATCAACTTGAGTATTAGAGATCTATTGTGACGTCTCTCGGGAAGTTTTAATCAAGCTAGTTGTTGTTTGGAGAAGCTACATTACAGTCAATTGATTGGATAAGTGAAAACAAGAATGATGATATTTCTTCTTTATCATTTAGTTTGAAAGTTTGTTCTCCATGATTGCTTTGAATTGTCCATTATGAGTACTTGCATTTAGGGAAACTAGTATGACATTGAAAAGGAAATAGAAGCTATTATGTTGTTTTTATGATGTGCTTGTATGTACTCCATAATAGGTGATTGATGTTTATCATAGGTATTAAATACTAGATAAGATTAAACATGAGTGGCATATGTGTTACTCTTAGCTAGGTTATTGATTTGACTAGAATAGTTAGTGTTTACTCCTAGGATTGTTATCTAGTATGGGAGGGAGCTTGTGTATTTACTTGTTTAAAGTAGATTTAATCCAAGTATGTAGAAGTGGTGATAGGTTATCTCTGGGGTGATAGATTATCCATTGAAGGAAATACCTATGCGTAGTTTAAGATGGCCTTAAGTCAAATCGGCCTGAGTAGTGTATGTGATAGATGACCATCTGATGTACTGAATCAAAACACTTTGGCCAAAGTAGTGTGACTGCCTCTGGTTCCACTGTCAGTTCACAGTGATCCAGTATTACATGCTTGTTCCAGATTGTGGGTTTACAAGTTCTAGTTATGTAGGACACAACACTATGCTTAGTTGTTTGTCATTATTTGGTTACTCTACCAATCTCTTTATCGAAGGGAAGGGCCATCTATCGAATGATAGATGTGCGAGGGACTGCATATGAGTCTGTGGTTGGTAGAGGTTGAGTGATGCTTCTCCTCCACAACAGGTGACAAAAGAATCAAGATTTGAAAGGAAGGATCTTGGACCATCTATAAGTTCTTTTTCTAAAGCTCATTGAGCTATGTAAGTAAATGTATGCATTCTTATATGATTGTAACTTGTGAAATTATTGAAATGAAATGGAATCCTTATTGTATTATGTTATAGCATCTTTGTTCGTATATTCTCAATAAAGAAAAGATTTTTTTTTATTACAATGGCTTGTTACATAGTTTGTTTACTCGCACAGTGAAAACTTAGGAATTTTTACTTCATTGAAGGGTTGGCATGTTACATGTGGTATCAGAGCTACTGGGTTTAGCTCTGAAACCTATGAGCTCATCATTCTTTCTGTCCAACATTATCTAATGTTTGGAAGTTCTTGTGCCAGGAAAGTGCATCTCAAATTAATGGTTCGAAAGTTAGTAATAAAAAACAAGCTCTACCTCAAGGCCAAGAAGGAAAGAGAAGCCATCGGTAGAACAATAGAGGGTGCCAACTTCGACAATGTTGTCTAGTTGAGTGACACCAAAACCTTTAGTCATGCACTTTCTCAGATTAGCGATGTGAAGAGGAAGATGAAGATGGAGGTCAAGTTTAACTACCTACCTTCCATCTCACCGGAGAAGTCTAAGTCATTATCACTTTCTAGGGATATGCCTTCAAAAGGGAGTGTCAGTCCAACATTTACCTTTAGGGACCCTAGGGTTCTTCCATTGGTGGAAATAAATGTAATTTCCTCGAGTAACAAATCTGAGGGATATGTACCTCATAACTATGTATCGAATGACAAATCCGAAGGCTACTATCCTTTCTAGGATAGGTACAAACAAATGAGAGATGAGCAACAATCTCAATCTATAGGTTATACTCCATTAAGTTATGTGTTAGAGAGTGAATCCGAGGGATACTCTCCACTCGACTATCTAAATAGTCACTCCATGTAATCAAAGGGATATTAAAATCCTTATGAAATGAATAAAATTATATTTTTATCAAAAAGCATGTGCTTAATCTTATGTGGAATTCTTTATGTGCATGTGAATGCCATTTTTAATGTTTTCCATATGATAGTTGATAACATAATTTAGTCTAACATGGATAAACATTCAGGTAAAATCCGTTCTAGTGAAGATGGTGAGGAAAAGAACCAATCTAGGTGGAAGCCACGAAGTTAGGAAAGAACTCGCTGGAGTTGAGGCTAGACTTGACCAAATCTTGGCAAGGCTGACTAACTTTGAGCAGGAAAGAGTTAAAGATAGGGTAGAGAAAGAAGTTCCCATTAATGAGCATGAGGGAGAAAACTCTACTCATGGGCATGATGAAACTCATGATCAAGAGAGGGAAAAATAACCTACGCCATCAGAGGAAAGAAATAAGAAGTGTATGGCTTTAGAACTTTCCAAGGACATGAAGAAGATTACCCACCAAGTTTGATGGAAGTGTTGGCGGATATTAGGCTAAAGTATGGCTTGTCCAAATGGAAAAGTATTTTGAAATTAAAAACTACACTGAGACCACTAAAGTCGCTTGGGGTGCATACCAGTTAGCAGGAGAAGCCTCTAACTAGTGGATGAACAAAAAGTTGGAACTCAATATTAACTCGTGGAAGCTGACATGGGGAGAATTTGTTGAGATTTTTTGTAAGAGATGGTTGCCCCAACTCTATTATGACCAAAAACTCTTGGATTTCTAGGGTTTGAGACAAGGTAATATGACGGTCAACGAGTATTGGGAGAAGTTTACTTGACTTCTACATTACGTGATAAGTAGGAGGTATTTTCTACGGCGTATCAAATTACGATATTGCTATCAGGAATCAACCGTGTATTTTTTGAGTCAAACTCATTGACCCATGTTTCATGAGTAGTGGTTCACAAGAACCCATATCTCATGATAATGAATGGTCCACTTAGCACTCATTGCATGTAGGTGATGCTCACAAAGGTGAACCACTAGGTTGTCCTAGGAGGTCACCCATCCCAGTACTACTCCAGCTCAAGTGCGCTTAACCAGAGTTTTCTCCAAGGTTAAACCCACTTATCTTGCGAACCCATTTGAAAAACCTTCAAAAAGTGTTGTGCCTTATGAACCATTCATTATAGAGCCCCTTTAGCTCATCAATTGATAAGTAGGAGGTATTTTCCACAACGTATCAAATTACGATATTGCTATCATGAATCAATCGTGTATTTTTCGAGTCAAACTCATTGACCCATGTTTCATGAGTAGTGGTTCACAAGAACCCATCTCTCATGATAATGAATGGTCCACTTAACACTTATTACATCTAGGTGATGCTCATAGAGGTGAAGCACTGGGTCATCCTGGGAGGTCGCCCATCCCAGTACTACTCCAGCTCAAGTGCACTTAACCATAGAGTTTTCTCCAAGGTTAAACCCACTTAGCTTGCAACCCCATTTGCAAAACCTTCAGCAAGTATTGTGCCTTATGAACCATTCATTATAGAGCCCCTTTAGCTCATCAATTGATAAGTAGGAGGTATTTTCCACAACGTATCAAATTACGATATTGCTATCAGGAATCAATCATGTATTTTTCGAGTCAAACTCATTGAACCATATTTTATGAGTAGTGGTTCACAAGAACCCATCTCTCATGATAATGAATGGTCCATTTAGCACTCATTGCATCTAGGTGATGCTCACAGAGGTGAAGCACTGGGTCGTCTTGGGAGGTCACCCATCCCAGTACTACTCCAACTCAAGCACGCTTAACCATAGAGTTTTCTCCAAGGTTAAACCCACTTAGCTTGCAACCCCATTTGAAAAACCTTCAACAAGTGTTGTGCCTTATGAACCATTCATTATAGAGCCCCTTTAGCTCATCAATTGATAAGTAGGAGGTATTTTCCACAGTGTATCAAATTACGATATTGCTATCAGGAATCAACCGTGTATTTTTTGAGTCAAACTCATTGACCCATGTTTCATGAGTAGTGGGTCACAAGAACCCATCTCTCATGATAATGAATGGTCCACTTAGAACTCATTGCATCTAGGTGATGCTCACAGAGGTGAAGCACTGGGTTGTCTCAGGAGGTCACCCATCCTAGTACTACTCCAGCTCAAGCACACTTAACCATAAAGTTTTTTCCAAGGTTAAACCCACTTAGCTTGCAACCCCATTTGCAAAACCTTCAGCAAGTGTTGTGCCTTATGAACCATTCATTATAGAGCCCCTTTAACTCATCAATTGATAAGTAGGAGGTATTTTCCACAGTGTATCAAATTACGATATTGCTATTAGGAATCAACCATGTATTTTTTGAGTCAAACTCATTGACCCGTGTTTCATGAGTAGTGGTTCACAAGAACCCATCTCTCAAGAAATTTTCCTCATGAGTAGTGGCTCACATTATGTTCCCATATATCACAAAGATGAATGCTTCCTCACAAGAAATTTTATTATGGGAATTAACCATCAGATCAGAGGAGAAGTGGATATGCACAATCCAACAATGATGGATCTTGTATATGAGAAAGCAATTAAACAGGAGAAAAAGCTCAAGGCTAACTCTACTCATCAAGAAAGTAGGGATCATAAGAAGGTTGTGGAAGTTCCTGATAAGCTAACTCCAAAGAAGGTGGAATCTGTGCAAAATGTACCAAGGAAAAATGGAAAAGGGTTTCAGAATGATGGAAAGGAGTCTAGAAGAGAGTGTAAGAGGAATGGTTCCAACATTGGTAATACCAACAAAGCTAATGAAAATTTCAACAAGTCCAGAGAACCCACAAGGAAAAGAGGATTGACTACGAGATGTTATGCATGCAGAGGATACCACTATATTAATGAGTGTCCTACTAAAACTTCCAGATCACAACCATATGGTAATCCATTACCCACCCAGCAAGCAATGTTTCAACAAAAGATACATGCAACTATGGATTATCATCAGGCAGAGTATCAAGTAACTCCAGTTGAAACACTAGGTATTTTTTTTGGCTTACCTATTTCTATTCTTATTGATATTGGTGCAACTGAGAATTTCATTTCACTTAGAGTAGCTAAGCAATTATCTAGGAAAGCTAGATACATGGCAATATCTTGGGATGTAGAGTATGCAAACCAGACAAGAGCAAAGGTAGAATAATGTCTATTCGAGGCTAGGATAGAAGTACCCAATTTTTATATGGAAGTAAACCTATATTTCTCACCTCTAGGATCATATGGCGTTATCCTAGGTATGAATTAGTTGTTGAGACATAGGGCTAAGGTAGATTTCCATACTAAATATGTAGAATGCCTAGATGATTTTGGTAATCAAGTAAAATTTCAATGGATACCTAGAGAGGTCAGGATTCATCAAATTATGACAATGCAACTATTAAAGCTAAGAAGAAAGGGTGTAAAATATTTTTCGCCAAGATAGAAGAACTGGAAAAAGGATCTTGATAACTTGGAATTATAGAGCTTTCAAGAATTAGAAGATGGTGAAATAGATGAAATTGGAAAGTCGGATATGGAGAAGTATCCAATATTGAGAACATTTCAGATGTGTTTCCAAATGAGTTACCAAGGTTTCCACCGAAAAGAATATGTGACTTCTCTATTAATATAGTTCCATGGTATGAACCTATTTCTAAGGTTCCTTATAGGATGACAACCACTGAGCTTATGGAACTTAAGGCACAATTGGATGAATTATTATCTAAAGGGTTGATAAGACCAAGTGTTCCGCCTCGGGGAGCACCAGTCATCTTTGTTAAAAAGGATGGTACTTTGCGTTTGTGCATTGACTATCGTATGCTTAACAAAGCTACGATTAAGAACAAGTATCTATTGGCATGCATAGACAATATTTTTGATCAAATGAGGGGAGCTGCCATATTATCTAAAATAGATCTAAGATTTGGATATCACCAATTGAGGATTATGAATGAAGACATCTTTAAAACTGCGTTTAGAACTAGATATGGACACTATGAGTTCACTATTTTACCCTTTGGTTTAACAAATGCACTTGCAACATTTATGAACTTGATGAATAGTGTATTTAGGGACTGCCTAGACAAGTTTGTATTAGTTTTTCTAGATGTTATTATAATTTATTCTAGGAATGAGGAGGAACATTACAAGCATTTAGAGATAGTTTTACAACGCTTGAGAGAACATAAGTTGTATGGTAAACTCTCTAAGTGTACATTCTTCCAAAATAGGGTACATTATCTGGGTCATGTGATCTTAGCAGATGGAATTTATTTACATCCAACTAAGATCAAGGCAGTAATTGAGTGACTTGTACCTAAGAATGTGTCAGAGGTAAGAAGTTTCATGGGACTAGTAGGGTATTATAGAAAGTTTGTTGCAAACTTCTCTAAGATTACTTTTCCAATTACTTTTTTACAAAAGAAAGGGCATAAATTTGAATGGGATGAGAAGTGTCAAGAAGCTTTTGACCTACTCAAAGAGAAGTTAACAAGTACCAGATCCTAAGGGTAACTTTACTGTTATCACATATGCATTCAGAGAAGGTAACTTAGGAGGTGTGCAAATGCAAGATGGGCAAGTAATTGCTTATGAATCTAGGAAGTTGAAACCTTATGAGATGAATTATGCATCACATGATTTAGAGTTAGCAGCTATGGTTCACACATTGTAGATGTGGAGGCATTACTTGTTGGGAAAACCTTTTGGGATGAAAACTTATTATAGTGGGTTAAAGTACCTTTTCAGTCAACCTAATTTGAATGCTAGACAAAGAAGATGGTTAGAGTTGATAGTTGATTATGAATTCAATATCAGTTATATAAAAGGGAAGGAAAATCGGGTTGTCGACGCCTTGAGTCGAAGATGACATATTGCTTCAATAGTAACAATTCAAATTGACTTTAAAGGGAAAGTGTTGCAGAAATGCAGAAAGGATGAGTACTACTTGCAAGTCAAGCAAGCACTCACTAGCAATCCACATGTTTCTAGGTATGAAGGTTTATATTTTGAGCCTAATGGATTACTTAGATATAAGGGTAGAACATGTATGTACTTGACGTAGAGGAGTTAAGAAATCTGGTATGGAAGGAAGTGCACGAAGCACCGTACTCTGGACACCCTGGAGTGACGAAAATGATGGCAGATTTAAAACCATTATATTTTTTGAAATGGATGAAAGGAGATGCTGCTATATTTGTGGCTAGGTGTCTTGAGTGTCAAAGGGTGAAAGCGGAGCATTATCATCTATAGGATTTTGATACCCACATGATATACAAGAGAGGAAGTGGCAAGTCATAAGTATGGAATTTTTGCAAGGTTTTCATATGTTGAGAAATAAGCACAATGCCATTCTTGTAGTAGTAGATAAGCTTACCAAAGTCACACATCTTATACCTGAGAATCTAACTGATGGAACACCTATCACAACAAGGAAATTTGTGCAAGAAGTGTGTAGGTTGCATTGGATTCCTAAGAAGATTATTTCATATAGGGATGCACGAGTCACTTCTAGGTTTTTGCAAACTTTGTTTTTCGCACTAGGGACTCAACTGAATATTAGCTCAATGTATCATCTAGAAATAGATGGAAAAACTGTAAGGGTGACTCGGGTATTGGAATACCTACTTAGGATGTATTGTATGGATCAATAGTACAACTGGGAAGATTACTTACCCTTAGTAGAATTTACCTACAACAATTCTTATCATTCTGCGATAAAGATGGCTCCTTTCAAAGCATTGTATGGTCAGAAGTTTCAAGCTCCTATAAGTTGGGATAGACTAGAAGAAAGAGTGAGTCTTGGGCCAAAAATATTAGCAAAAATGGAGGAGCAAGTTAAGATTATTAAGCAAAGGTTGGCTGAAGCTAACGATTGGCAGTAAAGCTATGTTGATACCAAAAGAGTGCCACACAATTTTGTCATAGGTGAAAAAGTGTTGTTGAGAGTGAAGCCTCACAAGAGCTCCATTAATTTGGAAAGTATTCTAAGTCAACCCTGTGTTATGTAGGACCTTTTGAGATTCTTGAAGAGGTGAATCCTGTAGCTTATCAAATTGTGTTGACACCATCTCTTGCCAGAATGCATAACATCTTTTGTGTGTCCTACCTCAAAAAGTATATACTAGGTGATAATCATGTGATTGATTGGACTACTTTATAGGTATAGGACCCCAGAGTGGTAACTCTCAAGCCCATCAAGGTGCTCAGAACACGTAAGCTTCACTTGTGAAATAGGGAAGTATTGCAATGCAAAGTCTAGTAGGACCAGTATGCAAAAGACTCACCCACTTGGGAGGACTATGTTGAGATTCAACAAAAGTTTCCTCATGTTCTAGATGCTTTTGAGAATTCTTGAAAAATAATATGTTATTTGTTGTTTGTGTTTTCTGTTGCTACATAAAATCATTGGGGATGATGATTCACAAGGGGGGAGTATGTTACACCCCAATTGTGTAATTACTATTTACTATTACTATGTAGGGTAAATATAAATGTAATGTGAATTCTGGAGATGAATTAATAGTGCTTGTACCTTGTTATCGATGTATTTTATGTGAATGTTATTTCATTTGATGTTGTGTGAAAAGTACTACATATATGTGAATGGATGGTTATTAAATTGATGTTTTAACTTTGGAGATATTACATGTACTACATAATTTGTGAACAACTAACTGCCATGTGCATGTGTTAGTGGTTGCAGGTATATGTTCAATTCCTCCAGGCAGAGGGGAAGTATCACTAAGGAGAAGATCTTGGTCGAGTAACCAGTAACACAAACTATTTGAGCATACACACACCACAATAGAATAATTGGGTTGAGTCATTGAGTGGGAAGTTGGTAAGTCATCCTTAGTTGATGTGTCTTCATGAGTTGATTCTTGTTTACTTTTGAGTGCATTATTGGGTGATGTTTATCTTTTTGAGCTTTGAATTTCTTTCTTGTTTTTATTACGGTTATATTGATAAAAAGGACATATGTGGAGTATGTGTGTATATATATATATACACACACATGCATGTCAAAGGGATCTAACGACATGTATATGCATATGTATAGATGTACTACACATAAATGTTTATCAATACAACGGTAATTATGAATGGTTATGTGTGAATCGAATGTGTACATATATATATGTATAGTATATACATATATACATATGTATATATGTATCGATACACGTGTATGATGGCAAATGGACATGCCCATACAGATGTATTTATATATGTATACATACATTTACATGTACATAGAGGCATATACTTATATATATATACAATCAATATATTATTATTAGTATGTGAATACTATTGTGATTATAATTATTTGTATATTGAATGTATACTTACATAGATAGCTTATGATATACTTATGAATATATATTAACATATATATATACATATACATCTATATATAACATCTATATATATATGTCAATATATATATATATACATATACATCTATATGTATATATATAGATGTATATGTATATATATAGATGTATATGTCTATATATACATGGATATATCTATATTTCTACATATGTATATATCTATATATACATGTATATCTATATACATGTATATATATATGTATATCTATATACATGTATATATATATATGTATATCTATATACATGTATATATATATATATATAGATGTATATATATGTGTATATGTATGTATGTATGTATGTATGTATGTATGTATATGTGAATATATACATATATATTAATATTTATTTAATATATTATTTGTTGCTTGAAATCGACTATCATTAATAATGATAGAGGCCGATTATTAGAGGCCAATCATATGCTATTTGTGACTGTATTTTGTAAGGCCGAGTTTTACTCTTGCTGCCATGCATAGTGGAACATGTAGACTACAATGTAGCTCACTATATTAAGTTGATATATGGTGAAGACTAAGTCGGCGCCTTTTATTGGAATCTTCTTTGACTTGGTAAACTTTAAACACCATGTCATTAAGCTTAAACCAACATCTGTAAAAGGTGAGCAAGGTGATACGTAAACAAGTCAATGACTTTGTCAAACTAACCAAATATCTTAATCGACTCATACCAAGACTTAGTTGATGCAAGCTTGGTGTTACATATTTGCTATTGACTATTTCTAACATGATAGAAATCGTGCCAACTGTTGGTTAGAGAATATTTACTTGGCGCAACCTTTGTAAACATGTTTGTTGTAGATGTCCATTGTTTGAGTAATTCGAATTGCACCATACCAATCATGTGCTGATTTGAATGTCTCTTTTTGTTGTCAATCAACAAGGTCGATCTGTAGTTGTGAATAGTTGAGGAAGTTCTTATATTTGTGCCACTGTTTTACTAAGTTGAGTGAGTAGGTTGTGCATGGTAATTGTTGTCAATATCCATGCCTAATCTGTAGGATGTGTGGCCTCATTGCTGCTGTATAAATAACAAGGAAAAATCATTTGTTGAGGACACATTATTGCAAGCATTTTACTCTACATTATTATCAACTTTACTTAGTTTTATTTGAGAGAGGGAATTTTGTTATATTTGAGAGAGGATAGTATTTGAGAGAAGTATTTGATCAACTTGAGTATTAGAGATCTATTGTGACATCTCTTAGGAAGTTTCAATCAAGCTAGTTGCTATTTGGAGAAGCTATGTTGTAGTCAACTGATTAGATAAGAAAAAATAGGCATGAGGATATTTCTTCTTTATTATTTAGTTTGAAAGATTGTTCTCCATGATTGCTTTGAGTTGTCTATTATGAGTACTTGCATTTAGGGAAACTAGTATCGCTTTGAAAAGGAAATAGAAGCTATTATGTTGTTTTTATGATGTGCTTGTATGTACTCCATAATAGGATATTAATGTTTATTAGAGGTATTACATATTAGATAAGATAAACATGAGTGGCATATGTGTTACTCTTAGCTAGGTTATTTATTTAACTAGAATAGCTAGTGTTTAATCCTAGGATTGTTATCCAGTATGGGAGGGAGCTTGTGTATTTACTTGTTTAAAGTAGATTTAATCCAAGTATGTAGAAGTGGTGCTAGGTTATCCCTGGGGTGATAGATTATCCATTAAAAGAAATACCTCTGTGTAGTTTAAGATGGCCTTAAGTCAAATCGACCCTGAGTCGTGTATGTGATAGATGACCTTCATTCGAAGTACTGAATGAGAACACTTTGGAAAAATTAGTGTGACTGCATCTGGGTCCATTGTCAGTTCACCGTGATCGAGTATTACATGCTAGTTCTAGATTATGGGTTTACAAGTTCTAGTTATGTAGGACACAACACTATGCTCAGTTGGTTGTTGTTATTTGGTTACTCTACCAATCTCTTCATCAAAGGGAAGGGCCATCTATCGAAAGATAGATGTGTGGGGGACCGCATATGAGTCCGTGGTTGGCGGAAAAGTGCTTGTGTGATGCTTCTCCTCCACAGCAGGCGACAAAAGAATCAAGATTTGAAAGGAAGGATCCTAGATTGTCTATAAGCTATTTGTTCAAAAGCTCATTGAGCTATGTATGTACATGTATACATTCTTGTATGATTATAACTTGTGAAATTATTGAAATGAAATGGAATCCTTCTTGTATTATGTTATGGCATCTTTTTTCGTATATTCTCAATAAAGAAAATATTTTTTTTATTACAATGGCTTGTTACATAGTTTGTTTACTTGCAAAGTGAAAACTTAGGAATTTTTACTTCATTGAAGGGTTGGCATGTTACATGTGGTATCAGAGCTACTAGTTTTAGCTCTGAAACTGATGAGCTCATCATTCTTTCCATCCAACATTATCTAATGTTTGGAAATTCTTGTGCCAGGATGGTGCATCTCAGATTAACAACTCGAAAGTCAGTAATTGGAAATGAGTGCTACCTCAAGGCCAAGAAGGAAAGAGAAGCCATCATTAGAATGATAGAGGGTACCAACTTTGAAAATTCTGTCTAGTTGAGTGACACCGAAACCTTTAGTCAGGCACTTGCTCGGATCAATGATGTGAAGAGGAAGATGAAGATGGAGGCCAAGTTTAACTACCTACCTTCCATCTCACCAGAGAAGTCTGAGTCATTATCACTTTCTAGGGATATGCCCTAAGAAGGGAGCGTCAGTCCAAAATTTACCTTTAGGGACCCTAGAATTCTTCCATTGGTGAAAGTAATTGTAATTTCCTCGAGTAAGAAATTTGAGGGATATGTACCTCATAACTATGTATCAGATGACAAATCCAAAGGCTATTATCCTTTCTGGGATAGGTACAAACAAATGAGAGATGAGCAACAGTCTTAGTTTGTAGGTTATACTCCATTAAGTTATGTGTCAGAGAGTGGATCCGAGGGATACTCTCCACTCGACTATCTCAATAGTCACTCCATGTAATCAAAGGGATATTGAAATCCTTATGAAATGAATAAAAGTATATGTTTATCAAAAAGCACGTGCTTAATCTTATGTGGAATTCTTTATGTACGTATGAATTCCATTTTTAATGTTTTCCATAAGATAGTTGATAAAATAATTTAGTCTAACATGGATAAACATTCAGGTAAAATCCATTCTAATGACAATGGTGAGGACAAGAACCGATCCAGGCAGAAGTCACAAAGTTAGGAAAGAACCCACTGGAGTTGAGGCTAGACTTGACCAAATCTTGGAAAGGTTGACTAACCTTGAGCAGGAAAGAGTTAAAGATAGGGTAGAGAAAGAAGTTCCCATTAATGAGCATGAGGGAGAAAATTATTCTCATGGGCATGATGAAACTCATGATCAAGAGAGGGGAAAATCACCTATGCCATCAGAGGAAAGAAATAAGAAGCGTATGGGTTTAGAACTTTCCAAGGACATGAAGAAGATTACCCCACCCAAGTTTGATGGAAGTGTTGACAGAGATGACGCTGAAGTGTGGCTTGTCCAAATGGAAAGGTATTTTGAAATTCAAAACTACACCGAGACCACTGAAGTCGCTTTGGGTGCATACCAGTTAGTAGGAGAAGCCTCTAACTGGTGGATGACCAAAAAGTTAGAACTCAATATTAACTCATGGAAGCTAACATGGGGAGAATTTGTTGAGATTTTCCATAAGAGATGGTTGTCCCAACTCTATTATACCAAAAAATCTCAAATTTCTAGGGTTTGAGACAAGGTAATATGACAGTCAACGAGTATTGGGAGAAGTTTGCCTAACTTCTATGTTATGTACCCATATATCACAAAGATGAACACTTCTACATAAGAAAGTTTATTATGGGACTTAACCATTAGATCAGAGGAGAAGTGGATATGCACGGTGCAACAACGATGAATCTTGTATATGATAAAGCAATTAAATAGGAGCAAAAGCTTGAGGCAAACTCTACTTGTCAAGAAAGTAGGGATCATAAGAAGTTCTTGATAAGCTAGTTCCAAAGAAGGCAGAATCTGTGCAAAATGTACCAAGGAAAAATGGAAAAGGTTTCCACAATGATGGAAAGGAGTTTAGAAGAGAGTGTAAGAGGAATGGTTCCAACATTGGTAATATGAACAAAGATAATGAAAATCTCAACAAGTCTGGAGAACCCGCGAGGAAAAGAGGACTCTCTATGGGATGTTATTCATGTGGGGGAGACCACTATGCTAAAGAGTGTCCTAATAAACTTCTTGATCATGACCATATGGTAATCCATTACCCACCCAACAAGCAATGTTTCAACAAAAGATACATGCAGTTGTGGATGATCGTCAGGCGGAGTATCACGTAACTCCAGTTGAAATGTCAGGTATTTTGTTTGGCTTACCTATTTTTGTTCTTATTTATACTGGTGCAACTGAGAATTTCATTTCACCTAGAGTATCTAAGCAATTATCTAGGAAGGTTGGATATATGGCAATGTCTTGGGATGTAGAGTATGCAAACCAAACAAGAGCAAAGGTGGAATAGTGTCTATTTGAGGCTAGGATAAAACTACCCAATTTTCCTATGAAAGTAAACCTATATGTCACAACTCCAGGATCATATGACGTTATCCTAGGTATGAATTGGTTATGGAGACATAGGGATAAGGTTGATTGCCATGCTAAAACTATAGAATGCCTAGATGATTTTGGTAATCAAGTAAAATTTCAAGGGATACCTAGAGAGGTCGAGATTCATCAAATTACGACAATGCAACTATTAAGAGCTAAGAAGAAAGGGTGTAAACTCTTTGCCATCAAGATAGAAGAACTGGAAAAGGATCTTGATAACTTGGAATTAAAAAGCTTTCAATAATAAGAAGATGGTGAAATAAATGAAACTGGAAAGCTGGATATGGAGAAGTATCCAATATTGAGAACATTTTCAGATGTGTTTCCAAATGAGTTTCTAGGGTTGCCACCGAAAAGAATATTTGACTTCTCTATTGATATAGTCCTAGGGTTTGAATCTGTTTCTAAGGTGTCCTATAGGATGAAAACCATTGAGCTTATGGAACTTAAGGAACAATTGGACAAATTATTATCTAAAGGGTTGATAAGACCAAGTGTTTCACCTTGGGGAGCGCCAGTCATCTTTGTTAAAAAGGATGGTACTTTGTGTTTGTGCATTGACTATCATATGATTAAGAAAGCTACGGTTAAGAACAAGTATTCGTTGCCACACATAGATGATCTTTTTAATCAAATGAAAGGAGTTTTTCGTATTCTCTAAAATAGATCTAAGATCTAGATACCACCAATTAAGGATTAAGGATGAAGACATCTTCAAAACTGCGTTCAAAACTAGATATGGACACTATGAGTTCACTGTTTCACCCTTTGGTTTAACAAATGTACTTGCAACATTTTTGAACCTGATGAATAGTGTATTTAGGGACTGCCTAGAAAATTTTGTATTAGTTTTTCTAGATGTTATTATGATTTATTCTAGGAATGAGGAGGAACATTGCAGGCATTTAGAGATAGTTTTACAATGTTTGAGAGAACATAAGTTGTATGGTAAACTCTCTAAGTGTACATTCTTCCAAAAGTGGGTACATTATCTCGGTCATGTGATCTCAGCAGATGGAATTTTTGTAGATCCAGCTAAGATCAAGGTGGTAATCGAGTGGCCTATACCTAAGAATGTGTTGGAGGTAAGAAGTTTCATGGGACTAGTAGGGTATTATAGAAAGTTTGTTGAAAAATTCTCTAAGATTGCTTTTCCAATTACTTCTTTACAAAAGAAAGGGAAGAAATTTGAATGGGTTGAGAATTGTTAAGAAGCTTTTGACCTACTCAAAGAGAAGTTAACCACCGCATTGATCTTGAAAGTACCGAATCCTAAGGGTTACTTTACTGTTATCACAAATGCATTTGGAGAAGGTTGAGGAGGTGTGTTAATGCAAGATGGGAAAGTAATTACTTATGAATCCAAGAAGTTGAAACCTTATGAGATGAATTATGCACCACATGATTTAGAATTAGCAGTTGTGGTTCACACATTGCAGATGTGGAGGAAATACTTGTTGGGAAAACCCTTTGAGATGAAAATTGATCATAATGGGTTAAAGTACCTTTTCAGTCAACCTAATCTAAACGCTAGACATAGAAGATGGTTAGATTTGATAGCTAATTATGACTTCAATATCATTTATATAAAAGGGAAGGAAAATCGGGTTGTCGACGCGTTGAGTCGAAGATGACATATTGCTTCAATAGTAGTAATTCAAACCGACTTTAAAGGACAAGTGTTGTAGAAATGCAAAAAGGATGAGTACTACTTGCAAGTCAAGCAAGAACTCACTAGCAATCCACAAGATTCTAGGTATGAAGGTTTATATTTTGAACCTAATGGGTTCCTTAGATACAAGGGTAGAATGTATGTACTTGACGTAGAGGAGTTAAGAAATCTTGTATGGATGGTTTTTCTGGATATAATCAGATTAGAATTGTCGTAGAAGATCAACATAAAACAAATTTTACATGTGTTTGGGGTACCTTTTGTTGGAACGTAATGCCCTTTGGACTTAAGAATTCCAGAGCAACATATCAAAGAGCTATGGCAACTATTTTTCATGATTATATGCATGTCTTTATGGAAGACTATGTTGATGACTTATTAAAAAAAATATTTGACAAGAGGTGGTCATCTAAGAGTGTTAAAAAATATTTTCATAAGATTGGAAGACTATAAGCTCTGATTAAATCTAAATAAATGTGTGTTTGGGGTCCAATTGGGTAAGCTATTGGGATACATAGTCCCTCGTAGAGGAATTGAGGTTGATCCTGTGAAAGTAAAAGGAATCATAGATATGCCACCGCCAACAAACATTAGTCAGTTGAGGAATTTACAAGGAAGATTACAGTCAATCCAAAGATTCATTTCCCAACTAGCAGACAAGCTTCATGCATTTCAACATTTTCTATGCAAAAGTGTTCCCTTCGTATGGAATGAATGTTGTTAGGAAGAATTTCAGCCAATAAAATATTATCTATTATCCCCTCTGATTCTCATGCCTCTTGTCAACAAAAGACATTTGATCCTATACATATCAGCTACTACATCAACATTGGGGGCATTGCTAGCACAAAATGATAATGATGGAAATGAAAGAGCTATTTACTACATTAGTCAAACTCTAGTAGGATATGAGCTTAACTACAATCCCATTGAAAGAGCATGTCTTGCAATTGTTTTCACCATGTAGAAGCTGAGACATTACATGTTGAACCATAAAACAAAACTAGTAGTGAAGATTGATCCTCTTAAATAATTGTTGAGCAAAGCAGCTTTGACATGCCGATTAGCAAAGTGGGTCATGGTTCTGAGCGAATATGACATAGAGTATGTTGATCGTAATGCAATAAAAGGACAAGTAATAGCTGATCAACTTGCATATGCACCAATGATAGAAGATCATCATCGTGTGACCGAATTTTATGATGAATCTGTCTTTGTGATAGAAACTCCCACAACATGGAAATTATACTTTGATGGATTTTACACAAATAATGGTTCAGGGGTTGGAATTATTTTTCTCACACCTTAAGGGGATTCCATTCCTAAGTCATACAAAATAACATTCCCGTGCACAAACAATATAGCAAAGTACAAAGCATTATTGACAGGACTATGCATGGCAATCAAATGGAAAATCAATGATCTTCAAGTATATGGTGATTCCCAGTTGGTTATCAGACAAATAAATGATGATTATGATACAAAGGATGAGAAGCTCACTCCTTACAAGTGCATGGTTGATAGTTTTAAGTGATACTTTGATGAAATATCTTTTGAGAAATTTTTGAGAATTTAGAACAAGATGGTTGATGCAATGACAACCATTGGATCTCTCTTGGATATTCCTAAGAATGCATCACAGTATGAGTTCTTGGTGGAACAACTGTTGATCCCCACGTTCGACATCCCCGAATCCGAACTTGTGTGTGAACTTGTTGTCCTTGAATCTCCTTGGTACAAAGACTTCTATAACTATCTACATGACCAGATTATTCCCCCTAACTTGTCCACAAACCAATGTAAAACCTTTATTTGGAAAGCCTCTAAATACGACATCATTGGTGATACCCTTTACCACCGTAGCCTAGATAGCACCCTTCTCAGATGTCTCAACTCAAATGAAGCACAAACGACCTTACAAGAGGTACACAATGGTATATGTGGAACTAACTCTACTGGTCCTACCTTAGCTAAGAAGCTCATGTGAATGGGATATTATTGGCCTACAAAGAAACATGATGCTTATTACTTTGTGAAGAAATATCACCAATGTCAAATACATGGAGATCTTATACATGCACTTGCTCAAGGGTTGCATCTACTTACATCACCTTGGCCCTTCTCTCAGTGGGGACTTGACCTTGTGGGAAAGATTTAACCTACCTCTGCCAATGGACATGGGTTTATCTTTATTGCTATTGAATACTTTACCAAACAGATTGAAGCCATTATGATGACTGACATTACTAGAAAGAATTTTTTTAAGTTCATCCTTAATTATATCATATGTCGGTATGGTGTTCCACAATCCATCATTACTGATAATGGTAGACCCTTTAAGAATCAAGATGTCTATGAGCTATGTGAAAAGTTTCATATCCAACACCATTTCACCACTCCCTATTATCTCCATGGTAACGGTCAAGTTGAGGCATCTAATAAGACCATGCTCAAAATCTTAAAGAAGATTGTCAATGACACTGGCTATGACTGACGTGTCCAACTCAACCCTACACTATGGGCCTACCACACTAGCATATGTACATCCACTGGAGCCACTCCATACTCCCTTGTCTTTGGATTTGAAGCTATTCTTCCCATTGAGGTCGAGTTGCCTCTCTGAAGATATCCATGCAACAATTTATTGATGAAAAAGAGTACCACATAACCCATTTGTATGAGCTTGAGTTATTGGATGAGAAAAGAAAGAATGCCCTAACACATTTGCAAGCATATTAGAACCACCTTGAAAAATTCAACCTAGATACTTTGACATTGGTGACTTGGTTTTGAAAGAAAATCCTAAGAATCAGGTAGATCGAGAAAAGCTCGAAAAGTTTGAACCCAATTGGTTGGGTCCCTACATCATTATAGTAGCATATGGATCTGGGGCTTATCAATTGTCTACTCCTGAAGGTGAACCATTGCCTGAGCCCATCAACAACATGCATCTTCACAGATATTACACCTAGCTTCCAGAGTATCCCTTTCAAAAAATCAAAAAAATGGTCACCTTGATGAAAACCTAGCAAATAGGCATCTTGGTGATAACACAAAAAAATAAAAAAAATGGAAAAAAAAATAGTAAAGAGAAATAATTCATCCAAAAGTGAAAACCACTTTAGTGGCACTTTGGATAAGTAAAGAGAAATAATTCATCCTAGCAAACAGGCGCCATGCATAGTCAGTCTATGCTCCTTTGTCTACTATCACTCCATTTGGTTTTCTGCTTTTGCTCATCCATTCACACATATAATCCGTCCATAATAAATCTTTGTCATCCTCCTCATAGCTTGAGAACCATTGGCATTTAATGTCTTTTGAACTTTTCATCCCCACCCATAACACATTGCTATCCATCACCCCCTTTTCCCATAATAAGTTGGTCCTATACCTGATTGGGGGAAATTCCTTGACATACGTCTTTCTGGGGTCCTACACATGGTATTAGCCTTAAAACATCAAAAATCCAAAAAAAAATCAGAAAACATTAAAAATCCAAAAAAATCAGAAAACTTCAAAATCCAAAAAAACATAAAACGTCAAAATCCAAAAAAAAATCATAAACCATCAAAATCTAAACAAATCATAAAGCTTCAAAACTCCAAAAACAAGGTCAGAGTTGGAGTCAGTCTGTGTCAGTCCAAGACCAGTTGAACTATGTTGTCTTTATGCATTGCTACATAGGAAAGACCATCTTTTGATGAGCCCCCAAGGCATTAGGTCTCTCCCCTAGAGTTTTGTTGAGTCATATCAATTTTGGTTGGCATTAGTCGAACTACGAGGTCTCTGCATGCACAACGTAGGCAAGGCCATCAATCGATGAGCCCTCGAGGCCCTAGGTCTATCCTTTAGGGTTTTTTGAGTCTGCCCAAGTCTTTTGTCTTCAAGCAATCAAACACTTGAATCAAATCCTAAATCAACAAATCAACTTTCCAGCTAGTCTTCTATCAAATCTTCTATCAAAATTGATCGATTGTCTAATCATCAATGCTTGTCAGGTCATTGGTCTTATCATTTTGTCCTATTTAGGATGCATCCTTCCTGGATTTGGACATTGGTCAAATTGGTCAACCTCATCATTTTCCTTAAACAAGATGTGTCCTTCTTGAAACCAGGCGTGGTCAAACAAATCAATCAATATTGTCAATTAGTTAATTAATTTTTCCTATACAGGATATGTCTTTCCTAAAATTAGGCACAATCAACATTGGCCAATCAATCTCATCAATTGGTCAAACCTACCAATCAGTCAATTTTTTCAATCAATCAATCAATATTATCAATTGGTCAATCCTATCTATCACTCAACTCTGGTCAATCAAATCTTGTTCATTTAATCACTCTGGTCAATCAATCTTGGTCATTTAATCACTCTTTTCAATCAAATCTGTTCAATTAATCTTGGTCATTCAATCAATCTATCGAGTCAAACAATTGGTCAATTAGTCAACTTTATCAACAATCAACATTGATCAATCAAACCTATCAATTAGTCGGTCCATCAATCACATCAATCTCATCATCAAATAAACTCTAGCAATTGATCTAAATGGATGTTGACTTTGTTGGTCTAGTTGGTCTTGTCTTTGGTCATGTTACTAGCTACCTCGAGGATGTCCCACGAAGGATTTAGAGGGGCAATAAAGGATCATGATCTCTTTTCTTCTGATTATTTGTGGTTTTTCTTGACAAAAAAATTGAGGCAATTGGGTCCTTAGTATGAGTCATGGCATTCCTTGTATTTTGGTATTGTCTTTTGATTGTTTGTCTTTTGCAAGTGGTAACATTGCACACCTTGGTCTATGTCATACCATGGTGTTTGTGCTTCATTTAATATAATTTTAATGCTCAATGATGATAAACATGCAAGTTGACATCTGTTAAGCAAGAACATCCATCCCTTTTCATTTGACTAATTCCACGCCAATATCTGTCTTCTCTGTACTAACATCCATCTTTTTTGCACTAATATCTTCCATTCGCAATCATCCTGATGGCCCTCAAGCTGAATTCTTCTCCTATCAGAGCATCAAAATGGTTATTCAGAATAATTTCTCAACTTTTTTTAATTTTTATTTTTTGAAAATTTGAAAATTTTTTTGAGGGGGGCATAGGTCTATCTCGCCTTCACGGGGGCACGTTGGGGCATGATTTGAAAAATATTTTCTTATTTATTCTTTGACACAACGCTTAAATCACATTATGTCAAAGAGGGGCAAAATGTAGACACTGAAAAATGTCTTGGTCCATGATCGTCATTTTTCCATTGTCCTATCTTCTTCCTTGCATAATTAAATAATTTTAATTATTTAATTATTGTCTTTGATCACTTTCCTCTTAATTAATTCATTTCTTGGTCTTTATTCTTCTTTTGATTAATTAAATAAATTAATATTTATTTAATTACGTCACTAACATTCTCTTTCTTTCTATAATTAAATAAATTTTCATTTATTTAATTATTCGCTCTTCATTGTTCATCTATAGTTAAATAATTATTTTTAAATATTTAACTATTCATTATCTTTTTTGTCCTTCTATAGTTAAATAATTATTGGAATTATTTAACTCTCCCTTTACCACTCTTCCACTATTAAATAATTAATCTAATTTAATTATTTAATTCCTCTTTCCCATTTCCTCTATTTAATTTAATGGCTGCACAATAATTTTAAATTAAATATCCATTTCCCTTATTCTCTCAAATAAATAATCTAAATGATTATTTATTCCCTCACATGCTTCTCCATGAATTAAAAATTAATATTTGATTCCTCCACTTCCTCTTCCAAATTAAATAGTAATATGATTTAATTGTCAAGATTCCCTTTTCCAATTAAAAAAATTATTTAATGGCTCACATGCTCTGCCAAATTGCTCCAGCACTACCTTCCCTCTAGTTTCTCATTTGAATCTTTACCATTGATTCTCTCTGGCCTTCTTTCAATCTTGACTGTCTATCCTTAGCCATCCCTAACACTACCACTATGTGGTGCATTCATCCTCCACCGTTGATCTGGGCATCTTCTAGAGCTTTAATCTCAACCGTCCATTTGAATTGCTCTTCTATAAAAGAAGACTTTCTCCATAATTTTTTCTTTACAACCACATTTCTCCAAAAAAATTGGCTTGTCATTGTCATTTGTAGGTACTTCAAAATTTGAGGGTAACATTGCAAAAGCTATTTGAAGGAGAAGAAAGGAAGGAAATCAACTTTGATAGGGGAGTTTGCTATTTTCTTTAATGTTTCTTATTTCTCTTCTATCATTTGTGCTTTCTTGCATGGGATTTGGGATTTGGGCTTAGATCTTAGGTAGAGTGGTTGCTACTTGGTCTTAGCTATTTTACATTTTCAAATTCTTATAGTCGGTGTCGACACTTTAACCTTTTAAATTCAAGTTACGAATATTAGTTATTGGAATCTAATTTGTGAGAAATTGAATAAATGCCTTTAAATACCTAGTCATTGCATCATTTGAAACCATCTAGATAACTATTGGCAAACTTATAATCAAGAGCACTATCAAGCAAGTTAAGAGAAAATTTTTAGAGCTTTATTGCAGCAATTCAAGTTCCAAACATCATGTCAAGTCTTATGTGAGTTTATGTATGTTCATGTTATCATTGTTTGTAAAGGCTAACCCTTATTGTATGTCTCCAAGCAATTCAAGCAATCAAGCAAGCAAATATCCAAGACCTTGAAGTGATGTTCATGACTTTATTCTTTCAAGGAAGCCATTGAAGGGTGGTGAGTTGCAATACTTTGTTGATTCATCATTCATTCCTATCATTTATCATTCCTATCATTGACATTTCCATTGTGGAAGTGGAAAAACTAACACGGGGTTTGACTAAGGAAAGCCCCTAAATGGAACAACATTCCTTCTCTCTTTGAATATACAAATTCAGGTTTATAGAGGATTTAAGGAGGCTTCAAGATCATTCATTCATTGTTTCCTTCAAAGCCCTACATCTTGTCAATTCACAAAAAATCAACTACAAAATTATTTGACAATCATCCAACAAGTTTGCAAGCAAAAATGAGAGTCTTAGATCTGACATTAGAGGACTGCAAAAACAAAGTAGAACACCCCTACAAGGACAAGGATGCCCTTGGGTTCCTATGTCCTCCTATAGTGATTGAATCCAAACTTTCAGGACAGGTCCACAATACTATGCCCTTCCTAGATTTGTCTACAAATCTTTGTTTTAGTCTGTCAGTTGTCATGATCTTTCAATTTTCATATTAGGACACATAGTCTAATTAGGTTAATCAAAGAAAATCAATTACAATCCATTTCTAAGGCTCAAAAAGATGCAGATCTAGGTTTGATTGGCTCACCTTCATGGTTGAAAGTCAATATAATCACCTTATTGATCTCTATCTGAAGGAAACCCTAGAAAAAGGCTACAATTGATCCTAGGTTCTTTGCATTGGACTTAGGATCACCTTTTTCTTTGTTTCATTTTGGTGAACCTGATATTTAAACATAATAAACCTTTTGAAATCTAAAGAAAGTCAACCCTAGATCTAGGTTTAACATTGCATTGTTTGCATTGTTCATTTAGGGTTTCATTTTTGTAGTATAAAAGACATAAAAATTCAAAAAAATGCATATCATATTGCATCATAGGTTACATTAAGGTTCATTTTAGTCATTTAGGTTAGATTTACATTAAAAATTGTATTCATAATTATCATTCGTTTTTGATATAAAAAGCAACAAAACTAGGGTGTTGTCCCTTTAATACAAGGCACCACAGGCCATCAACAACAAAATAATACTAGCAACACAGTAATAGCAAGGTCAAGAAACCAAACCACCACCCTAAGAAGATCATATAAAAAACACATCCAAAAAATACCACAAGTACTAAAACTAATAGTTATGTCCATCATAAAACCATGATTTAAAGCAGTCTTAACCACGGACCACTGAGGGTCATACCAGTCATAAGGAAACATAAAAACATTAATAATGTCTTTAGTAAAATTAAACAGAAATGAAGGCCATTTCGGCCAGTACCAGCCAAAAAACCTAACCCCCACGACCCTAATCCTTCTTCTCACTGCATGGATTGATTAAAGTTATGGTAGCCCAATATTCAGTGAGGAAATTAAGAAGTTATTTACTAACAACTTCTTCATCCACATTGTCATTTTCCATGGACTTGTCCTTCTGCAACAGACATAAAGTGGTGGCGGACCTGTGCATTATCTTCAACGCGAATCGTGTAACATCCTACAATCTTTTTTCCAAAATTTCCACTTTTCTTTTAAGGTTGTCAACCTCCTCCCAGACAACATCCTATTTATTGAAAGCTACCTGCATGGGGGCCTTTCCCTTAGCAATGTTTGAGGCCCTAGACTTGACCTCCTTAATTCTAATACTGGCAGGGCCCAAGGGGCCCCTTTTAAGACTTTCAAAAAAATGGGAGGAGCTACTAGCAGAAATCGAAAGAGCCTCCTCCCCCACATCCTTTTCCTCCTTACTCTTTCTCTCACACCCATCCCCATTGTCAGATTCTGAGGCCTCCTTAAAACTCTTCTCTTTTTCTTGCTTGATGACCAATCTACTTGACCTGTGAGGGGTACTAGTCTCCTCGGTGATCTCAATGTTAGAGTCAATTTGTTGAAGCCTATTTTTTTTTCTTAGATGCTTTGGCTTTAGTTTTTGGGGTGGGAGCTATGCATTTTTTATCCTTTTTCTTCACCATAGGCCCCTAAGAGGGGGATGTGTCCTATGGAAAGGCTTTTGCGGTAGGGTTTTTTATACATTTTTTCTTACTGGGGCAAGGGATGTCCATAATGCTAGTAGACGGAGGAGCAGAAGAGACCAGAGCCTCTTCAACAGTGATGGGTTGAGGAGGGAAAAGGGAAAGGTGGAAATGGTAGAGTTTGGACATAATCCCTTGATGGAGAATGGTGAAATTTTTATTTGAGTTCATGGCTTCAACCACATCAAGCACAATACTTTCAAGAGAATGTAAGAGAAAAAATGTAATGGAGATATTGTGGTGGTTTCTGAGGTGATTGAGGAAATTAAAATGGTAGTAGTAATACACACCGTATCTCCCCTTGAGAGTGAAATACTTCATCACCACCATGAAAACTTTGTCCCATGGCTTAGGAAGCACCTCACGGTCGTAGCCCCCATGTAGCTTGATAGGTTTCTCATCACCCTGGAAGAAAAGGTTGAGACTAGTCTGGTCAGAAAATTTGGTGGTTTTCTTCCATTTACGCCTGTCCATAGGAAGAACTGTGGCCTTAGCGATGACCTCCTCATTAACTTCAAAGGAAATTCTCCCCATGGTAACCCTTCTAGCATCCCAAGAGGTGATGAATTGTTTGGAGAGGCCCTCATCAAAGCCAAACATGCATTCCATAAATTGGGAAATTCCACCCTCCTTGCATATATGTCAGAAGGTGCCATTCGTCTTCCATTCACCACATTTATTCGGCTCCACACACACTTGATCACCACCCATAGCACCAACACGATTATTGCAAAAAACTAGAATAGTGAAAGGTAGAGAATTAGCAGAGCAGATGCAATAAAAACCTAATTTGGAAATAGCCACGGAAAAGTGATCGCCAAAAGGTAACTTGTAAGTCACTAAAAGAAGGCAATTAATGCCACTTCCCGTATCCAGTGCAAGCTTAGTAGTTCCCTCATGTGAGAAGTCTAAAGCACGATAAAAAATGAGGGCGAAAATAAATCCAAACAACTCAAAGAATCAAACAAAATCCACAGGGTTGAAGGGATTATCACAAAACTCAAGGGGGTTCAAAAAATAATGACCCCATCGGTCATTAGGATCATCATGACAAGTCTCGACGGCGAACCAACAAAGGAAGTATGTGGCACGTGGAAAATCCTCCCTATTAGTCATCCCGCATAACGACTAGTTTTTTAAATAAAGACTCCCACCAACTTTACTAACAAAAGTTAGTAAACACCACACCAAGGCCAAAAGATAGAGTTTTGTAGGAACCATGATGAATTTCTTTAAGATCACTTCTTAGAAGTGCCACTGTTGAAGGGGGAAAAGAGTCTTCTTTCCTCCAACACTGTAGCCCCTCTTGATCAAGACCCGCCACTACTAAATTGTCAACAACCACATTTCCTTCCTTGTAGACATGTTGAATGGTGAACTCCTCAAAACCAGTAAGAAGAGAGCGAATGTCTTCAATTATCCCTTGGATTGACCATCCAGCCACCATTATTCCTTTTGTGGCTTCCACAATCAATTGTGATTCACCCTCAATTTCTAAGGAATTGACACCGAGTGACAGTGCAAATTTGAGACCCCAAAGGAACGCCATACTTTCCGCTTGATTACTTGTGTGTTCCTTTAGGTTCCCTGAGTAGGAAACAACCAAACAACCATTATGGTCTCTGATGATACCACCCCCAACAACTTTCCTAGCTCTGGCCACCCCATCAAAATTCAACTTGCACCAGGGTGGTTTGGGAGTTTTCCATTTCATGTTGTTTCTGACAATCTTCTTGGAGTTGTCAAACTTGTGAAAGTCACTAGGCAGATTCCAAATTCTAGCAATTGCTTTGTCCCATCCCATTGGGGGGAAACTAGGGATCTTCCACTTGTAGACATAAATGTTGTCCATAAGGAGTTTATTAAGGATTATCAAAACACTATCCAAACTGTTCTCTTTCTCCCTGAAAATCCTATTGTTCCTTTCCTTCCACAAGCACTAGCAAATATGAGGTGGAATAAGTTGCCAAAGTAGCCTGATTAGAGGGTGTTTAGAGGGGCACCTCCAATTGAGAATGAATTGTTGAATATTCATGTCAAATACCCATTGGGTGTTGAGCTTTTGCAAGACATTTTTCCAAACTTGGGAAGCACATTGACAATGGATGAAAAGATGAGAGATTGTCTCCTCATCCAATTTACAGAGGGTGCACCTATTGGGAAATTGAAAACCCCTTTTAATAAGGTTATCAATCATTAAAATTTTTCCATGAATGGAAGCCCACCAAAAGAAGTTAATTTTGGGGATGAGATGGGAATTCCAAACCTTCTTGAACCAACAATTCTCATCTCCATCAAATTTTAGTAGCAGATGTTAAGCAGACTTGACTGAGAAGATCCCTGACTAATTTTTTATCCAAAAAACCCTGTCCTCCCTAGGAAAGAGAGGACGTATCACCTTATTTAAAAGTTCTTGGAGCTCAACAATCTTAGGGAGAAGGTTAGGTCTATCTAAAAAACTCTGCTCCAGTGTTTTCCATTTGGCTCTGGGTGTAGTATAATCTGCAATATGAGTACCAAAGTGTACCTTAGCACGCTCCTACAAAATATTGAAATTTTTGTCAGCTAGGGGTCTGCCCCCAATCCAATTGTCCTCCTAGAATCTTATTGATCTCCCGTTTCCAATTTTCCATTTAATACCCTCCTTCATAAGAGATTTGCATTTTAGAATATTGTTCCAAATTTTTGACCTAGAGGGGAGGCCATTCAAATCCAGGGCCTTGGAAAAATGTCCCTGGTTCAGATACTTACCCTTCATTATATTGCACCATTCAACTTTTCCGAACACAAGATTCCAACCAATCTTGGTGATGAGGGCTTTGTTCAAATTATTAATCTTTCTAATCCCAAGACGCCCTTGGATTTTAGGATGACAGACATTGTCCCAATTCACAAGAGCTAACCTTTTTTTCTCTTCAAAACCAGTCCAAAGGAAGGATCTTTGGATTCTTTCCAGTTTTTCCGCCATGGAACCCAAAATCTTGAAGAGGGAGAGGAAGTAGACTGGGATCCCTTGGAGAGAGGCCGAGAGTAATTGCAGTTTGCTAGCACTACTAAGGAGTTTACCCTTCCAACCAACATGCTTATTTTGCATTCTCTCTAAAATATTATTCCAGAAACTGGGAGTAACCTTCTTCACAGTGAGGGGTAAACCAAGGTAAGTCCCCAAAAGAGTAGCACTTTGGTAAGTCCCCATAAGAGTAGCACTTTCATAGCCCAGTATAGATAATATCTTGGCTTGGAGATCAACTTTTGTGTTGAAGAAGTAGATACTACTTTTTTTTATAATTTATCCATTGTCTAGAGGCATTAGCATAGTCATGAAGGATGCCTTTCCATTCTCTAGCTTCAACCATAAAATATTTTCCAAAAAGGAAGGTGTCATCTACAAATTGCTGTAGAACTGTGGTGGGGAGGGTGGAGGCAGCTCTAATTCCCTGAATTTTTCCATAGTGTTGCAAAAATAGAAAATTCCTACTAAGGACTTCAACAACAATAAAAAAAGATATGGTGATAGAGGGTCACCTTGCCTAATGCCTTTTCCCGCTTTAAAGAAACCCCAAGGAATCCCATTGACTAAGACAAAATAATGGACTGACTCCACACATTCTCTGACAATTCCAATCACCTTATCATTGAAACCAAATTTAGCAAGAATCGAGTAAAGAAATTTTCGTCTAACCCTATCATAAGCCTTAGAAATGTCTAATTTGAAAGCCATGCCTTGATTCTTACTTTTCTCTATAGAGTGGATTATTTCGCGAGTCGTAATAGCAACATCAAGGATTTGTCTTCCTGGAACGAATCCATTTTGGCATCTACTGATAATCTTTTCCAACAATGGCTTAAGTCGATTGACTAGGACTTTGGAAAATATCTTGTAAACAGTGTTGCATAGACTTATAGGCTTGAAGTCGGCCATACACTTTGGCTCCTGGGTTTTAGGGACTAAAACTATGAAGGTATTATTCAATGTTTTTAACAGTTTTCCTGTTCTGAAAAACCCTCTAACTGCCATGGTTATATCATAGCTGATGATGTCCCAATATTCCTGAAAGAAAGCCGAGGGAAAAACATTAGGCCCCGAGGCTTTATAGGCACCCATAGCAATCACAACCATCTTGACTTCCTCCTCTGAAACAAGGGCGCAAAGTTGTAAACTATCCTCCTCATTGATAGTAGAAGGGAGGTGGCTTAGGAGTTTTCCCTAAACTTCAGCAGAGGGGTAGATAACAGTGTCCAAGTAGGTTTGTCTAAAGTAGCGTTCAACTATTTCACCAATTTTATTAGCCTCCATGACCTCCGACCTCCTGGTTGTCTTCATTCAACATGCATTTAATGGTGTTTCTTTTCTTATGCCTGCAAGCTGTTTTGTGGAAAAAGGCCAAATTTTTGTCACCCTCCTTTAGCCATTAGACCCTAGATCTCTGCTTCCAATATATTTCCTCTTTACTTAAGATATATTTCCATTTCCTCCAATTTTCCTCTTCCTTTTGCAAAGGTTGAAGGAGAATTCCCTTAGCCATAAGATTTTGAACACCATCAAGCTTGTCCCCAATCATCTTTTTTAATCTTAAAGATGTCACCAAAGGTAGATTTATATCACCCTTTAACTTCCTTTTTGATAAGATCAAGTTTTTGGGAGATTCTGTACATAACAAATCCTTTAATCGGATAACTCCACCAATTTTCAACATGATTTCTAAAATCCTAATGTGTCATCCACATAATTTCAAATCTAAAGGGGTGAGGGCTAAATAATGGCTTATTTATCCATTGGAGAAGAATTGGGCTATGGTAAAAAATAGTTCTATGGAGGGCATTAAGAGTAGCATTGCACCCCAAGTCCCAACCCACAGAGGCCATAACCTTATCCAGACGAACCTGAATAAGGTGGTTACCTTTCCTATTGTTATACCAAGTGAAAGGGTTACCCTGCAACTATAGATCGAACAACCCAGATCTACTGATGAAGTCTGACAGATCACTCATGCTGTCAGTGTAGTCCATGAGGCCGCCAAGATTTTCCAAAGGGAACAAAGGGGAGTTAAAGTCCCTTGCTACCATATACAAGGCATTTTTGTTAATCGAGATTAAAAACAATACTTCCTCCCACATACCCTTTCTTCCTCCCCGAGTATTGGGGCGTAGATGTTGAACATGTGGCATGTGTGATTGTCAGCTTTGAAGGTCACAAGAAGGTAACTATGAGAGAACGCAAAAGCTTACCCATCAATTTTAGCATAATTCCACAAAGGGGCAATACCGCTAGAGGCACCATCCGCCTCACTATAGAAGAAAGTGGAGCCTGAGCAGATTTTATCAGCAATTGAAGAGAAATTCTGGTAAGTCATTTTAACTTCCTGCAACAAAAGGGCATCAATTTTAAGGTCTACAATGTATTGTCTTAGAGAAAATTGTATCTGAGGACTATTCAACCCTCACATGTTCCATGAAAGGAACTTCATTTTTTATTATGATGGGTTGAATCAAGGGTTGATTGCCAACCGTTGGCAATATCCCTGGCTGTGGCTTTATGCCTTGACAGTCTCTTCGAAGGTTTCCAACTCTATTATCAGTTCCTACATCAACTTTCTTGGTTCTTGTTTTCCTCTTTTGAGTTTTCCAGTCCTCCAAGTTATCCCCATCAACCTGAGATTTAGAGGAAAAGGACTTGGTGTACGAAGTGAGAATGACAGATTTGGTTACTTCCCCGGCACATTCCTCCACACCATCTTGCTGGGAAGAGAAGATGCACGAGGCAACCTCCTTGCTGAAATTTTTAGGGGTAACTAACCCAGACTCCACCTTCTATAGGGTAGTAACAGTAGAATCCATCATGCACTGAGGTTGGTTGGAAACAACAACACCCAAATTCTTGTCCCCAAAGTTCATGCAAGCAGAGGAAAAAGGAGACATGACAACCTTACCTTCACCTTTAGAGGAAAAAGGACTCGACAACAGATGCAAATCCTTGAGAGGGAAGATTTCTCCATCCTCTAAGGAATCCAAAGAAATCCTCTTAGCCATACTATTAGTTTTGAACTTAACCCTAGGGTCAGGGGATTTCATCATTTCATATAGTCCATCAGTAAACAAATAATCATCCATTTCATTGGTTTTAATGCTCTCCCCCACATTACTAGTGCTGGGATCCAACTGATTCTCTCCCTTATCAGAGGAACAGGATGGGATTTTCCCTTTAGACAAGGGTTCCTTTGGTGTTAGAACCTTGCAGTCCACAATGACATGGCCTTGTTTGCAACATTTTTGACAAAAAAAGGTGGAATTTTCATAGACCAGGGCCTGAGTCCATTTTCCCCACTTAGATTTGAGGGTAATAAGGTTGGGGAGAGCTTTGTTAATGGAGAAATTAACATAGAAACGAGCAAAAACTAACCTGGATTTAGCCAGAGTGACCGCATCTTCCACCACAAAACTACTAAAGGAATTACCGATCCATCGAAAAATCCTTTCATCCTAGAATTCCAACGGGAGGCCTGGTAACCAAACCAAAATAGGAGCCATACGAGTGAGTTCAACAGACGGTTTGAAGCTCGACTTGCATTTGGCCAAAGTCAAAAAATGTTTTCCATAAGCCCATGTACTCAAGAGAACTTAGATCAAATCCTCCTCCACCATGAATTTGAAGAGGAAAATACCACCAGACATAGCCGAGACAGTCACACTACCCTTCAACTTCCATCGAGCATTAGCCCATCTACGAACCATATCGATAGTCGGTCTAAAAGCCAAGAATCTCCCCACCAAAGCAAGATGCAATGAGGAGGAAACCTCATCCATGAACATGTTAGGTAGGAAAAGCTCTGTTCCTTCTTTTTTCTGAACAATTTCAGGACGAAAAGTCTCAAGGGCATTATTTCTAGTCCCCGTAAGGACATTCTTCCAGCAATCCTTGGATGAGTCAACACCCTTAAGGCTGCCATTGTCCCCACCAGCAGGAGACCCAAAAAGTGCATTGGAATCACACGACACAAACACCACATCCCCATGTGCTGCATGCGGGCCACGAATCTTATCCGTATTGGGCGGGGGTTCAGGCTAAGGGGGGCAGAGACCTCCCTATAACTTGTAGGCATGGTTAAAAATTTGAAAAGCACGCATGAGAAGTTGCAGAGCAGGAAGTTGCATTTTTACACATTTGTATTTGAGTCACGTTGTCTTAAATTGAGAAAATTTTAGACATTGGGTCATTTGTTGTTTAAGCAGAGCGAGGAGTCATTTGTTGTTTAAGCATTGTTACACATTTGCATTTGAGTCACATTGTCTTAAATTGAGCAAATTTTAGAGAAATATTAACTTTTAGAACTGTTTGCATACAGAAGCAGAACCGTTAGATAGTCTAATAAACACTCAAATTTTGAGTTTTTAGAAGCCCTATCAAGGACATAGATTCCCTTGGGAACCTTTATCCTATTACACTTGGATCAATAAATTTTTTCATAATTTTCTCTCCGTGTCTTCAATCTATTTGTGCTTGCAGATCTTTGACTTGGAATTCTTAATTGCATATATTTATGCATCTTTCATATATTTCAAAAAGTAGGAAAAGTGCATTGTTTAGTTTCAAAATTACTTCAAATTCATTATTTTTAGATTTTGGTATCTTAGAATCAGTCAATTATTTCCTTTTAGATCTGGAAATTGCATTCAAATATCTTCAACAATGTTACACACTTGCATTTTGTATCACATTGGCATAAATCAAGCAAATTCTAGAAAAATATTCGCTATTAAACCTATTTGAAAGCAAATCGACAATCTTTAAACAACATCATACATAGTCAAACTTTCAATTTTCAAAAAATCTATCCAAGACATAGATGCCCTTGGGCACCTCTGTCCTTCTAATCTTGGTTAAACAAAATTTTACCTAGATCCCTATCTCTATGTGCTCAATCTATTTTTGCTTACTGGTTTTTGATTTGGAACTTTAAAAAGGTGTCATTTTGCTTGATTTGTTGCAAATTTGGGAAAAATTGTTGCATTTTAGTGTTATAAATTATCAGATTTGTAGGACAATTGTTTACATCATGTTCTCATTGCAAAAAATTGTGTTGTCATAATGTGTTCTTTATTGTCAAATATTGTGAAGAATTTCAAGTAATTTTTGATACAAGCATACGAAAATGGGTTTATTTCCCCTCTTTTTTAATTTTTCATTGATCCCTCTCCCACTGTCTCTCCTAATTGTGAGAATATCTTGGCATAACAGAATGAAATTATTGACACATTTCTTAATATAACTTTTCCTAATCTTCATTCATCTCCTAGAATCTCCCTTAATTATGAGAATGTTTTGGTGTAAGAGGATGCAATCATTGACAATCATATTTTTTCTTCTCTTGATGCCTCACTTGTGAAGAAGGTATATCGGTGTCAGAGGATCCAATCATTGAACATTATGAGGGTCTTGTTTATTTCTCTCCCAATACTTCTACTTGGGAAGATATTGTGGCACAAGATGATGAAATCAATAATAAATTTATGGATTGCATAGATGAATATGCTAAAGTGACATTAGATTCCCCCTCAATAGAAGATCATCAACAAGAAGTTAAATCCATTGAGGTTATGAATGCACAATTGGCTATTAGATCTCCTTTGATTATTGAACCTCCTAAAACTCCTTTTGGACCTCCTAAAAGTCCTCTAATTATTGGACCTCCTAAGTCACCTATCATTATAGGACCTCCTAAACCTCATGGATATATCCTAAGATTTACAAAACAACTTACTAGTAATCACGTGTCGAAGCAACCAAGTTATCATATCGTTGCTCACACATATAACACTAGAAACAATAAGCAACCAAAATAAACTCCAACATCCATTCCATTTCCTCAACGATACCTCCCACCTACACCTAATATCAAACAATATAGTGGTAAAGAATATGATCTTGTTGAACAAATTTGTAACACTCCTGCTAAGATCTCCTTGTGGGATTTATTTCAAACATCACCTATTTATCATGGCATGCTTCAAAATGATTTGTAGAAAGTTGTTGTCCCTCCTAGTGTGCAACATAATGATGTAGCAGCTTTGATTGAGAGCATGAATTCACCTAGTATGGACATTGTGTTTCATCAAAATGAATTATCCCCTTTGGAAACACAAAAACAAAATGATGCCTTGATGATAATGGCTAGTATTAACAAGATTGGGATTAGATGTACCTTCATTGAAAATGGTTTAGGGATTAATGTTTGTAGTGTAGATATTTTGGATAGAATTTGAGTGGAAAAAACTTTAATTCAACTTGCTGAGATGTTAGTCAAAGGTTTTGATAACATGGAAAGAAAACCACTTGGTGTGATAACGTTACCCGTTAAAGTTGGTAAGGTTATGTTGCAAACTCATATTCATGTCACTCCCCATGATCTTTCATACAAAATTCTCTTGGGTAGACCATGGATCCATAAGATGAATGGAGTGCATTCAATACTGCATTGTCTAATGAAATACACTTATAACAATAAGGTTTAGACAATAAAAGTTGATACAAAATCTAAAAATTGCTTACAAACTTAAACATAGATGAAAAACCCTCTAAGAACATTGACACCAACTACAAAAGTGAAACCTTTACAACTTGGAGATAAAGATGAATGTCTTTCATCAATGACAAAATTGTTGGATGATGTTTGGGGTTCATTAGATTTTACACCTAAATTTATGGGGGAATACAAGATTACACCATCAAAATCAAGAAAAGAGAAAGAAGCCGCAATGGTATCAACACAACCTATCATTGGATCATCAAAAACATCTGATTCCACGATTTCTAGTGAGGAAAACACAAATTACATCTCTACATATGATGAAAGTAATTATGAAAAACCACCTTCTTCAAAAGAAATGGAAGTCATTTATGGAAGAGGTTATCAACTTTTAAAACAATTTGGCTATAATGGAAAAGGATGTGGTGTAAAAGAATAAGGTATCCGTGTCCCCATAGAGCCTAACACACAAGAAACAACAAGAGGTTTGGGTTTTTATCCTTCAAACATAATGAAAACATCAAAAATAACCTTAACCATACAAGAGATAAATAACATTAGTTGTTGTTGCTTTCCATGTGGTAGTTGTAGTATCACACAATACTCATTTCCATGCATGGAGGTATGAACTAGGCTTTATGCAATCATATTTCATTTTGCAACGAGCAGCATATCATCATCCATCCTAGGCTCATCTTTGTCCCTACACTTGGGGGGGCAAGGGGTTAGGTATTTTTGTGTTAGGTGCATTCCTTATAGAAAGGGATCCCTTTATTTCACCTTAAAATGTTAGTGTAGCAAGTACACTAACATTTTAAGCGGGGAAAATAGTCCCCCACTCAACATTTGCATAAGAAATGACCCCTTCTTAGTGATGATAGCATGCATCTCCTAGGAAGTGTGACCTTGTCAATAAAAGTGTGGCCTTCTTGATCTATGTGAGTGTCTCCTTTGTGGTGATATTGGGCTTGATTTCCTCTAAGTGTGCGACCTTTATTGGCATATAAAATTTACCTTAGTGGTAATTCTATGGCTAGTATTCCCTAAGGTGTGAGTTTATATTCCACGACTAGTTCTCTTTTGGTGCTGATGTCAAGCATGATATTCCCTAAGGTGTAACCTTTCATATATTGGGCAAAGCCCCTTTGTTTTCTTTGTAAATCACCTTTTGTGGTGGTGTTGTTATAATACCCCTTGAGGTTTTGGACTTGTGGTCATTTGTGCACCTCCTTAGATGAGTTTGACATTTTTTCTCACTTTGTTCACAAACATTGAACTTAATAATGCATTGGCATAACATATTGATCATTTTTGTAGCACCGTATCAAAGTTATTAGGGAGTATAACTCTTGGTATGGTTGACATGGGTGCACACCTAGTGAATAGAGAACTTCACTAGACCTAGTGTGTTTCTCATTTTTATACCTTGTCTTGGGGGCTCACCTAGTAAATATCAGACTTCACTAGCCCGTGTTGCCTTCCAGTTTGTGATTCTCCTAGAAAATATCATACTTTTCTATTGTGTGAATCATGAATGCCTTAACATGGCTATTGATCATAACACAACTTGCTTGCCAGTAGAGCCATGTGTTTCATAATTGTCTAGCATAACACAACTTTCTAGCCTTGTGGAAACCATCATATTACATGGACACCTAGCATAACACAAGTTGCTAGCCAGTAGATCCATATGGCTCATGAGTGTTGTGGCATAATGCAACTTGTTGGTCCTCATGGGAGCGTTCCTTTATTCAATGGATGACATTTTCTATTTGAGACAATTTGAGACTGAGGTATCTTTGTGTTATTGACTTGAATCCCTTATTACTAAACTTGTGTTTTTGTTGTGTGTCTTCTTCATTTTTGCATTGTTTTTGTGTTCATTTTATTGTTGTTTATATGTTATGTTATGTCATGTATGCTTCATATTTTCTGACATGTATGTTTATGTATGTTGTCTTGCTACATTTCATACATGTGTGTGTTCTTTTATGCTTATGTTGGTTTTCCATGGGATCTTGGATCCTAGGGGTTTGTGCACCCCATCTTGATCGTTCGTCATCCTATCTCTTCAACATTTGGACAATCAGACCCCTCTTGACATATATATTTTTACTTTAGTGTGAGTCTAAGCGTAAGTTCATACTCTCACTAAAGTGGGAGCTAAATTTAGTGTCGTAAATTATCACCCTTGATAATTTCACACTATGTTTTGCTCCCCCTAAATATTGAGCCTAATTTACTTCCTAATTTCCTAAATTATGCATTCTATAGCCTATTTTTATCATTTTTTGATAAATTCCAAGCATTGAACAAATGCATTGATTTAATGTTTTTCCCTCGACACTTAAATCCTAGAAAATAGTGCTAGGAATGGGATGCCCTTGGGCATTTGAGTCCCCTATTATGTTGAGATCTAAATTCAAATATGTCAGTGTCAACACTTTAACATTTGAAATTCAAGTTGCACATGTCGGTTATTGAATCTGATTTGTGGGAAATTGAATAAATGCCTATAAATACCTAGTTATTGCATCATTTGAAATCATCTAGAAAACTATTGGAAAACTTATGATCAAGACCATTATCAAGCAAGTCAAGACCAACATTTCAAAGATTTATTATAGTAATTTAAGATCCAAACATCATGTCAAGTCTTATGTGAGTTTATGTATGTTCATGTTATCATTGTTTGTGAAGGCTAACCCTTATTGTAGGTCTCCAAGCAATTCAAGCAATCAAGAAAGAAAATATCCAAGACCTTAAAGTGATGTGCAGGAATTTATTCCTTCAAGGAAGCCATTGAAGGGGTGAGTTGCAACACTTTGTTGCTTCATCATTCCTTCCTATTATTGAAATTGCCATTGTGGAAGTGGAAACACTAACACAAGGTTTGACTAAGGCAAGCCCATAAATGGCACAACATTCCTTCTCTCTTTGAATGTGTAGATTTCAGGTTTGAAGAGGATTAGCTAAATCTTGAAGATCATTCATTCATTGTTGTATTCAAATCCCTACACCTTGTCAATTCATGAAAACTCACTTATGGAATTATCTGATAGGGATTCAACAAGTTTGCTAGTAGAAACAAGAGTCTCAGATTTGACATTAGAGGATTAAAAAAATAGAGTAGGACACCCCTACAAGAATAGGGATGCCCTTGGACACATATGTCCTCTTGTAATGACTGAATCCAAACTTTCAGAACATGTACACAACACTTTTCCCTTCCCAGATTTTTCTGCAAATCTTTGTTTCAGTCTGTCAATTATCATAATCTTTCAATTTTCATATTAGGACACGTAGTCTAATAAGGTTAATCAAATAAAATCAATTCCAATCCATTTCCAAGGCTCAACAAGATGTAGATCTAGGTCTGATTGGTTCACATTCATTGTTGAAAGTCAATCTAATCAGCTTGTTGGTCTCCATCTTAATGAAACCCTAGAAAAAGGCCACAATTGATCTTAGGTTCTTTGCATTAGACTTAGGATCACCTTTTTCTTCCTTTCAGGAGTTTGAAATCACTATTATGGACAAGTTAGTCAAAGTGAATGTGGTTGTTGATTTTCTCTCCAAGCTAACCATTAATGCAGAAGAACCAATTATGGATGACTCTTTTCCTGATGAACACCTCTTTTTCTTAATGGTGCAAACACCTTGGTATGCAAATATTAAAAATTATCTGGTTGTAGGAAAGACACCTCCACACCTTCTACCAAGAGAGAGGTGTCATGTAGTTGAACACAACTTTCAATACTCATGGGTGTCCAAACACCTCTTTTAAATAGGGTCTGACTAGTGTTGGCTTCCTACAATGATTTAACAACTAAGCCCAATTGTGATTCAAAGATTGGACATCTAATCTGAATAGCTATCTTAATCATCATGAAGGTGCATTTAACTTGTCAACCCAAGGACATAAACTTGAAATGGGTCAGCACAGTATGTGCACTATGAATTCAAAGTACCCATATTCATTCTACATCTAAGAAAGACACAATGTTGAAAGTAAATTGCTTGGAAAGAAATAACATAAGTGTTGAGCATCAACCAACAACTATACTAAGCTGAAATGCATGAAAAAAATGAAAATTTGAGCAAACAAACATGAAACTACTTTGTCTGCTTTGGTTGTAGGGACAACCACATAATGGAATTCTAGTGGCTGCAAGAACAAACAGTGCCAAATTCTTAACTAATTTCTGAATAGAAAGTAATAACTAAACTAAAGGATGGTATGCTCACCAAGTGGCCCCCCTTGGATGAGTATCCCTTAAGACATATGCAAACTCAGATGCGCAAACTTATAACTTCATTTTATTTGTTAGAAAACATGAGTACAATCGAGCAACATAACTATATTACTGAAAAACTAAGAATGTGAGTACATCATCAGATTAATCAACCTTATGAGAAGGAGCATTCAAGTCTTATTTATAGGAAGAAAAACTACTAACTAACTACCTAGCAAGGTGGTCAACTCCAACAAATTAGGAGGACGCCACTTTAGGGAAAGCATAAACAGTGGAAATGAGGTTATGCATGCATGGAATCTTGTCAAGCATGTTTACTTTAACGAAGATCTAGCACAACAATAACTTTTATATTTTCTCAACAAACAATTAAGACCATTTACAAGGTGGTTACAATTCTTCGATTTAAACTAGGAATTTCCCTCTTGTTGAGAGTCTTCCCTCCATTGAACTTTGAACGATCACCTTGTTGACCTTCATGGCGAATGACTTGTTGGCAGAATCTTCCTCAATTTTGTAGGCTTCTTATTATATCTGCATAACAATATTAGTACACACAACAATTGCATATTTGTAACTATCTTAAAGTAACATTCATTAATCCACATGTAAAATTAACATAAATAGTTCATATAGCATGTTAGTGTCATTTAAAAGTTACAAAAATAGCTTATGCCCAATTTCTATGGTTTTGAGGAAATATCATAAAAAGGTCAACACCCAAGTATCAAAGTCTATGACAACTACAACAAATGGATAATAAACTCTATTAAAATTGAGTCATAAACTGGACTCATCACTCCCCTCAACCTAAGGCTTTGCTGGTCCTCCAACAGAGGAAGGTTTGTTCTTTTTGTTAGTTAATGCCCTAAATTAATTTGCAACTGCCAACTGTTCCACATCAGTTCTTGCAGTGCATGAATTAGGGTCCCAATAGAACCCTTGCTGTCTGTCCAACCTGCTCCATCTCTATCTCTCTACAACTATATCATACTAGTAATACCTGAAATTTGGCATAGGCCATAATAGGATAGGTGGTTGAAAAGTTAGTGGAAGCCAAAATTGTCCCTTTGACCTTCCAATATGTATATATCAATCAACTCTTTTACATGTTGCAACATAGTTCTGCAGAGAGTGAGGCTCAACTTGTTTTAACTCATTAGTCAGACTGTTCCACCTCTATGCCAAATATCCCTTTATAGATTCCCTTGTGGTTTTTGCTACCTCCTCATATTCTCTGCAAACTGCTTCTCTCTTAGGCAGGATCCTACTACCATAGCTTGGCCGGTAAAGAATTCTATGCCAATCCCTGAAAATGTCTCATGGATTTCTAGATTCAACCCTGACGGGCAAGGGAGTGTTTGATTCTATTTGCCTATGTCCTGAACTGTTGTCCCCAACTAATTTCATTCTATATCTAGGACATAAATTCCCTTAATTGGAAATCTCCAACATACAACAATGGATTCCAATCATGATCTTGGGACACAACATAATTATGCAAATAAAATTCACACAACGAATTTTTCATTTAAGGAGGAGCAATCCGATAAGCCTGGAAAAATTCAAGAGGAGTCTCAATGGAAGGATTCAAACTTGAAACAATCCTTGCTAAAAGAAAGATTCTTATCCTTCAAATATAGAGCATAGACCCTTGGAGGAGTCCTGCATTCTAATATCTGAGGTACTAAGGTTACTATATTGTCCACCTTTTCCTTTAAAGCAACAATTTCTACATTCTTATCTTCAATCTCTTCATCCCTCTTTTGAATTTCCTTCTTTAGCCTACGTTTCTCCTCTTTCCATTCCTCTTCCCTCCTTTTCATCTCATTCCATAAGTGCATAGCTACCATGTGCATTGAAAAATCAGAGGGCTTATGTATTCCTACCAAAAAAATTCCTGGCACTAATGCTTGCTCTTCATATGGCTCCAATTGCAGGGATTTTGATTGTTCAGCCAATTCTAGCTGTAGGGGTGCTGATTGTTCTCCCAGTTCTGGCTGCAGGGGCTCTTTCTCTGGCTCTTGCTCTTGCTATAGGAACTCTTTCTTCTACTCTTGTTGCAGGAGCTCCTAATTCTCCCCATACTCTTGACTTTCAACTTGTTCTGCAATGGCAACAAGCTCTGCCAACGTTATATTTGTTGCTTCCTCAAATATGTCCTTTTCCTCAAAATTCACCTGCTCAATTGGGGCTTTTGTATCCTCCTGTGGTGTTTCTTTAGTCCTAGGGCTTCCCTGTAGAGACATACCAGCGACTGGACCGACTGGTCTTGTTTTTCTAGGAGGGCTCTCATGTTTCTCTTTGACTGCAAGAAGAATAGTGTTAGCCTTCCATTTCTTAGAGCTTGATGCTTCTTTTCCTTCCATTTGCTTTTGAACTTTTCCCTTCCTTATTTTTTCTTCTTTCTTTTGTGCCCTATTTCAAATTAGGATGCCAAGAGAGACATCATCATCAGAATCTGAAGAGGAAATTTCTTTGTCTGAATGTTCTATCTCAAAAGAACTAATCTCTATGGTTTGTTCAGCTGTAGGAGGGTTTACACTAGGGCTTGCACTAGAAGTTGAAGCACCAGGAGTTGCTTCAACAAAACTTTCTCTCCTTCTAGTCCTACGAGGTTGAGGCAAAACCATAGGTTGCAAATGCTTTGGTCTAATTTGTTCAATGTTTAATAATTCTTCCCAAGTCATATCAGACACATCATGCAAAGACTTCTCTACTAATAATTTTATTAGAAAATGGTGGGAAATGGAATTATCCCTACCTTTTTGGGTCTCAACTGCCATGATTGAAAGAAGGTGGTATAGCACGTTTGGAAAATTCATTGTTCTCCCATGCCTCATATGATTCAGGAGTTTGAAGTGCACTGAATGTAGATTCAACTGATGACCTTCGTAGGTAATGTACTTCACAACATAAACAACTACTTGCTTCCATGGCTCAGGTAGAGAGATTCTCTTTACACCTTGCTTGTCCACATTCAATGGAGGGTCACCGGGTTTTGTAAATTTAGCCCTAGTTGACCTGGAATCTCTGGTAGCAGGGCAATGTTCATCATCGGTAGGAAAACCTGTAACTTCTGGAATCCTCTCTTCAGTAGCTATGACCTCCAACCCTTTTACTGTGGCCTTTCCTTCAAATAATGTCTGTGAAAATTCCAATGTAATGTCTTCATTATAACCATTCACCTTCAGGAAATAATCTAACCACCTACAATTTCTGAACTTGGCCTGGCAAGGTGCATCCTATAGTAATACATCGTGAACTGTGGGTTCATTTCAAATTAACCCACCTCCCATTGTTCAACTATTTGCAATTAAACAATCACTTTGCAAGGTTTCTCTTCCTACAATCTTCGTCTGAAAGCTAAAATTCTCCTTCTTGCAATGCTGTTAAATTCCCAACACTAGTGCCATCTGAATTTTACCTTTTTGGAAACTTAAGATTATGACAAGAGCAATAAAGGCAGTAAAAGAGTAATAAATGAAGGCTATTATCGAGAAAAATGGTGACGGTTGATGTCATCTCACACATGCGAGTCGTCATCTCAATCAGAATTCAAATTGGCTCAATTTAAACTTTGCTGACGTGAACCAACATGGACTGACATGTGGACATGGTATTCAAACTTCCCCCCAACCTAAATTTGAGCATGTGTCCTCACATACGAGGTAGTAATAATGATTTGACAAGGGCAGGGAATAATTACATGCTATGGAAAACATATATATTAATGTAAAGTAATTAAATGAATGTACTAAAAGACAATTAAGATATAAAAAAATGATGCACACGTACTTGAATTCTTGGAAGATTTGTTGCAAATATTATGGAGAAATTACCGGTCACCTTTTAAGAAGTTAGTTGATCAATTAATGAAAGTGGAGTGGAATGAAGTGAAGTTATGGCAGCGTGATGGAAGAGAGAGAAAGGTGGAGATGGATGGGCGGATGGGTGAATGAATGAAGAAGTGGACTCCCACAAAAGTGGAAGTCTTTATTATGAAAAGTTACGTACCTTAGTTAGCCAGAAGGAGGGACACTAGGTCCACTTCCTTCGGCTACAGGAAGGTCGGGTGTTGCATGTTGAGTGAATTGCTACAGGAATTCCTCCTTGGAAGTTGGCTTGTGATACAACCTGAGGTGATGACCATTGATAAGTAACTTAAATCTGATAGGGTCAATGGTAGTGGGTTGAACAACACCATTGGGGAAGACTTCAACAACCTCATATGGTCCTAGCCACCTTGTTTGCAATTTTCCTGCATTATCCTAATACCATGAGTCGTAGAGAAGTGCCCAGTCCCTTGGCTAGAATTTCTTATCCTTGATGAATTTGTCGTGCCAATTTATTCTCTGATTCTGCACTACCTTTGTGTGATGCAAGACTTTCTTCCTCATCTCATCCAAAGCATTCAACTGCATAATTTTGGCCTTTTGTGCCTCAGAGATATCTATCCCTAAGTATAGTGCAGTCCTAAGAGTCTTATACTCAAATTCAATGGGCATCATAGCTGTCTTTCCATACAACAACTCAAAAGGAGTGAAGCCTGTGGTTGTCTTCCAAGTTGTCCTATAGGCCCAAACAACTTTTGGCATCCTGTTTGCCCAATCCTTCCTATGGATGGCCACTATTTTGGTCATAATGGCTTCAATTTCCTTGTTAGTCACCTCAACTTGGCCATTGTTTTGAGGGTGATAAGGAGTAGACTTCCTATGCCTTATGTTTTACTCATTGACCAGTGTTGTAACAAGGGTTGAGGTGAATTGATCCCCTTGATCAATCACTATCTCTCTGGGAACCCCATATTGTGTGAAAATATCCTCATAAAGAAATTATGCAACCTTATTATCTCTTGCATGCTTCATGGCCTTAACTTCTACCCACTTGGTTACATAATTAGTGCATACAAAGATAGAGGATTTACCATTTGATGGAGGATCAATGGGTCCTACAAAATCCAATCCCCATTTGTCAAATGGAGTGATGACTACCTGGGGGTAAAGGGGAATCTCATCAGATTTGGTTGGTTGTCCCATCCTCTGGCATCTGTCACACTTCCTTCTATATTTCCCTACATCCTTGTGGAGTGTGGGCTAGTAATATCCTGTGTTCAAAATCTTCATTGCTATCCTCTTGGCTTCAAAATTCCCTCCATAAGGTTCATTGTGACATGCATGTAAGATATCATATGTCTCATCTTCCCTCACACATCTCCTCATGACATGGTTTGGTCCAATGTAGAACAAACATCTAGCAATCCATAAAAAAGGAAAATATTTTTCAATGAGCACCCTTCTCTCTTTTGGAGAGAAATGAGGAGGAACTCTCCTTGTGACCAGATAATTAGCTATGTCAGCATACCATGGTGTATGCACATTGATGGAAAATAAGTGTTCCTCAGGGAAAGAGTCATCAATGACTTGATTTTCCCTTGATGTAGTTAGCCTTGAAAGAAAGTCTGCAACAACATTGGCCTTCCCTAGTTTATCGACAATGGTTATGTCAAACTCCTGCATCAACAATAACCATCTTGCTAGCCTACCTGATATCGGGGGTTTATTCATGAGGTACCTAATGGCTACATGGTCAGTGTGCACAAAGATCTGATAGCCTGTTATGTAGTGCCTAAATTTGTTAAGGGCATAGACCACTACCAACATTTCTTTTTCTATCAATGTATAGTTGAATTTAGTTCCCTATAGATTTTTGCTAACAAAATAAATAAGATTTTTAATAGTTTTGTCTTTCTATCCTAAGACTGCTCCTATAGCATAGTTTGATGCATCTGTATGAATGTGAAAAGGAAGCTCCCAATTAGGACCTTTGAGTACAAGAGCATGAGTTAAAGCTGCTTTCAAGTCAGAAAATGCCTTGTCACAATCTTCTGTCCATTGGAATTCAACATCTTTAGTTAGGAGATTGTACAATGGTGCTACCATTTTGCTGAAGTCTTTGATGAATCACCTATAATAACCTGCATGTCCTAAGAAACTCCTAACAACTTTTTATTTTGCAGGTATAGGAAGATTGGTGATCACCTCAATCTTTGTAGGATCTACTTGAATTCCTTTGTGAGAGATGTAGTGACCAAGGACTACACCTTCCTACATCATCATGAAGCACTTTTCACCATTTAAAGATAGATTGTGGTATTCACATCTTTGTAGGACGCTCCTGAGATTTTCCAATACTTCATTAAAATCAACACCATAGGTAGTGAAATCATCCATGTAAATTTCCATGCAATCATGAGAGATATCTGAAAATATGCTAATGACTACCCTCTAAAAAGTTGCAGGTGCATTGCATAAGACAAATGGAAGTACTGATTAGGCATAAGTTCCCCATGGATAGGTAAAGGTGGTCTTCTCCTAGTCCTCAGGTGCAATTTGGATTTGGTTATAACCACTGAATCCATCTAGAAAATAAAAGTATTGCTTTCCTGCAAGTGAATCTAGAACTTGGTCTATGAAAGGTAGGGGAAAATGGTCCTTTTTGGTGGTAGCATCGAGTTCCCTATAATAAAAAAAAACTCGCCACTTCCTTCCCTTTTTGGGCACAATCACCAATGGAGACACCCACTGGCTATCTAAAATCGGGTAGATAAATCCTGCATCCAACAATTTTTTTAGTTCTCCTTTTACAATTTCTCTCAATGCAGGGTTAATTCTTCTTTGTGGCTGCCTCACTGGTGTACAATCATCTCTGATGTATATCCTATGTGTGTAGAGCTTAGGATCCAATCCCTTCATATCATGATAGTCCCACACAAATACATGCTGGTGGGTCCTCAATAAGTTTGTCAATGACAATTGTTGTTCTTCACTCAGTTTGCTATTAATATTTAGATATTTTCCTTTTGACACTTGCACTTGTGTAGTTATCTCTACCATAGCCACTTCACTAATGCTTGGTACCTTGAGTTCATGTTTCAAAAATGTATGAGACATACCTATTGTTGTAGGAAGAGTGGGAAGAAGTGTCTTTACTGGATCAAGAGAATCAGATGCATGAGAGGATGAGTCTTCCTGCACCTCACAATGGTTCTAAATTATGTTAGACAATACTTCATCTTCATCTTGAAGCTGCATGAAAGAACTCCCACCTAAAATGATAAGTTGTGCCACTAAATTGACTTCCTTAGCCTCTTCACCAACATATGGCCATATGGGGTTATCCATATAATGGGATGGCTGAGCAGGAGGGTAGAGAACAAGATTTTTGGTGCTCTTTCCATCAGAAATGGTCATGTCTCCTATCCGACATCCAATATAGGCATCTGTTGTTGCTAGCCATGGATTTCCTAGAATAATGGGGTACCCACCTAGTGTAGCTTTAGGAGAAAGAATCATGAAATCTACTGGATACTCCCAAGAGTCTAGAGTTACCACAAGATCCTCTACAATATCATCAGGTTTAACAGTGAAACTATTAGCAAGCTGTAGGATAGTAGGAGTAGGTCTCATGCTTGCAACATTTAGTTGTTGTAGGATATCCTTGGTCATTACATTTATTGCTGCTCCCAAATCAATTAGAGCATTCTTTATTTGGATCCCATTTATAACAAATCCTACCAAAGGACTCCCTAGGTCATTGTATTTGGGAATAGTCACTTTCCCAAGCATGATGTTAGCCAATTGTCCCACCACATGAACTGTAGTGGGGTCTTTCTTCTTCTTTCTTGGATTCTTAAGGCATGCTTCCTTAATTGCTTTTCCATATATAGGAACATCTTTTATGGCCTGAAATAGAGATATCTAGACACATATATGCTTCAATTGATCAAGATTGTCAAAGGTTGGTTCCTCCTTCTCTTCCTTTTTTTAGTAATTTCCAACCTTTGAGGAAATGGTGGTTCTTGTTCAGTCTATTTGACTGGGACTGGTTCAGGATTTTTAGGTGCACTTGGTTGAATAGGGTCATTCAAATGCTACTCTTCTTCAACAGGAAGCTTAGTGATAATGGGTGTGGAAGGAGCTGGCAAAGTAGTTCATGAATGCAAGTGGATGTCACTTACACTCACAACATATGCAGGGAATTGATTTGGATCATCAGAGTATACAGGTTGCTGCCGTGGTTTGTTATTTGGGTTAGGTGTGGGCTGAGCTGGTAGCTGAGTAGGTTTGGGTGTATTTGAACTTGAACTAGTAGGAGGAGGCATTATAGCATGTTTTTGGGGTTGAGAAGGTGGTTGCATGTAACTGGTTGTCTTGTTTGGCCATTGTTGTCCTCCCCTCCATTGAGATGTTTGTTGCCAATTTCCTGGGGGTGGTTGCCAATTTCGTTGAAACTACTGCCAATTCCCCTAAGGTTGTTGCCACTAGGGTCAAGAGTTTTGGTGATTGGGCCAGACATTTGAAGGGTTATTCCAAGGTTGTGGTGGATATCCTCCATAGTTGGATGGATATGGGGGTTGCCATTGGTTACCAGATGAATAAGAATTTAAATATGGCCCAACAAAAGATAGTGGATCTGGTGGCATACCTTGTCTTGGAGCCCATGGCCTCCTTTGTGCAATGTAGTAGACTTGGTCATCTTCACTCTGGATTGGCTTGAATTTAGGTAGAATCTGCTTAATGCCAATATTAGCTACCATCTTGCATCTGCAGTCCTTCTTCTTTTGTTTGCAAGAAGGGCAATATTCTCCCAACATTGCCTCTGCCTCTTGTTTCTTCTTGGCCTAAAGTGTATCCAGCTGAGTAGCCAGATTGTTTATGATGTCTTGCTAGAAGTCTGCCAGCAAGTGAGTAATCTCCATTCTTGAAACTCCACTGGTAGATGACTTACCCATAGAGGATTGGTAAGCTCTCCCTTTCTTTGAAGCTACCCTAGAATAGTTCTGACATATCTTCTTGATATCCTCCCAAGGAACTTGGGTGATATCTCCTCCTCCCATTAGGTGCAAGGAATCACTGCAGCTGTCATTAATTCCTCTTAAGAAAAACAAATTTTGTGATTCTTCATTAAGTGTATGGTGTGGATATTTCTGTAGGAAAAACATAAACCCTGAAATGTAATCCTCCAGGCTCTCATCTTCCTTTTGTTGCATCCTAAAAATGTCATCTCCCCTCATGTCACTGCCCCTACAATATTCCTTGTACTTCTTAAGGAAATTTGTCTTCATGTCCTCCCAAGTCTGACAATATTTCTTCCTAGGCTCATAAACCATCTTAATGCAACTTCTTTCAAGGTGGTAGGGAATAGCTTAAGCCTATGGGAATCAATGGTATAGTCATAACTCTTGTAGAGTATATCAAACTCAAATAAGAAAGTATAAGGATCTTTAGTGTCAAGTCCATAGAACTTAGGAAGGACTGAAGCAGGGATATTGTTGAGGTTGTCAACTTCATTCTAATGAGTAATGGGGAAAGGAAAAGTTGGTTGGTTAGGTCTGTTTCTATTTGCATCGCCCATACTTGCCTGATGTAGTTCCAAAGCAAAGGGATTCTCATTCTGATTTTGGTCTTCAGAGGAAATTTCAGAACTGGTCAGATCAGGAAATGCATCAGAAAAGGGGTGTGGCTCTTCTTCTTCTTCTTCTTCTCTTGGAAAATTCTGATGCTCAACTAGCTAGAATGGATCAGGGTTATTAGGAAGGAATCTCCCATGAGCATCTCTCCTCCTTCCTCTATGCATACGGTATCAACTCAATATCAGCCAACTCACACAAAGAATTGGCAAAAGAATAGTGGATGATTACTTTCCTAAATGAGGGGTATACTAAGAACAAACTTTCATAAATATTACAACAAGAAAAACTATCAATGAATCCAAAGAACTCCCTAGTTTGACACCATCCCCAACAACGACACCAAAAATGTTGGCCTCCTACAATGATTTAAAATGAGTAGGACACCACTACAAGAATATGAATACCCTTGGACACATGTCCTCCTGTAATGAATGAATCCAAACTTTCAGAACATGTTCACAACACTTTTCCCTTCCCAAATTTTTCTGCAAATCTTTGTTTCAGTCTGTCAATTATCAGGATCTTTCAATTTTCATATTAGGACACATAGTCTAACAAGGTTAATAAAATAAAATCAATTCCAATCCATTTCCAAGGCTCAAAAAGATGCAGATCTAGGTTTGATTGGTTCACATTCATGGTTGAAAGACAATCTAATCACCTTGTTGGTCTTCATCTTAATGAAACCCTAGAAAAAGGCTACAATTGATCTTAGGTTCTTTGCATTAGACTTAGGATCACCTTTTTCTTCATTTCAAGAGTTTGGCATCACTATTATGGAAAATTTAGTCAAAGTGAATGTGGTTGTTGATTTTCTCTCCAAGCTAACCATTAATGCAGAAGAACCAATTATGGATGACTCTTTTCTTGATGAACACCTCTTTTCTTAATGGTGCAAACACGTTGGTATGCAAATATTAAAAAATATTTGGTTGTAGGAAAGACACCTCCACACCTTCCACCAAGAGAGAGGTGTCATGTAGTTGAACACAACCTTCCATACTCATGGGTGTCCAAATACCTCTTTTATATAGGGTATGACTAGTGTTGGCCTCCTACAATGATTTAACAACTAAGCCCTTATAGTTGTGATTCAGAGATTGGACATCTAATCTGAATAGCTATCTCAATCATCATGAAGGTGCATTTAACTTGTCAACCCAGGGACGTAAACTTGAAATGGGCCAACACAGTATGTGCACTAGGAATTCAAAGTACCCATATTCATTCTATAGATAAGAAAGACACAATGCTAAAAGTAAATTGCTTGGAAAGAAATAACATAAGTGCTGAGCATCATCCAACAACTATACTAAGCTGGAATGCATGATAGAAATGAAAATATGAGCAAACAAACATGAAACTACTTTGTCTTCTTGGCTCCATGAACAATCACAAAATGGAATTCTAGTGGCTGCAGGAATAGACAGTGCCAGATTCTTAACTAATTGCTGAACAAAAAGGAATAACTAAACTAAAGGATGGAATGCTCACCAAGTGGTCCCCCTTGGATGAGTATCCCTTAAGAAAGATGCAAAATCAGATGCACGAACTTATAACTTCATTTTATTCATTGGAAAACATGAGTACAATGGAGCAACATAACTATATTACTGAAAAACTAAGAATGTGAGTACATCATCAGATTAATCAACCTTTTGAGAAGGAGCATTCAAGTCTTATTTATAGGAAGAAAAACTACTAACTAACTACCTAGCAAGGCGGTCAACTCCAATAGATTAGGAGGATGCCACTTAAGGGAAAGCATAAAAAGTGGAAAGGAGGTTATGCCTGAGTGGAATCTATTCAAGCATGTTTTCCTTAACATAGATCTAGTGCAACAGTAACTCCTATATTCGCTCAACAAACAATTAAGACCATTTACAAGGCGGTTACAATTATTCAATTTAAGCTAGGAATTTCCCTCTTTCTGAGAGTCTTCCCTCCATTGAGCTTTGAATAATCACCTTGTTGACCTTCATGGCGAATGATCAGTTGGCAGAATCTTCCTTAATTTTGTAGGCTTCTAATTATATCTGCATAACAATATTAGTATGCACAACATTGCATATTTGTAACTATCTTAAAGTAGCATTCATTAATCCACATGTAAAATTAACAGAGATAGTTCATATATCATGTCAGTGTCATTTAAAAGTTACAAAAATAGCTTATGCCCAATGTCTATGGTTTTGAGGAAATATCATAAACAGGTAAACATCCAAGTATCAAAGTCTATGACAACTATAACAAATGGATAATAAAATCTATCAAAATTGAGTCCTTTGGACTCATCAATTAGGGTCTGATAATGTCATATGTAGGTGCATACAAAAAGATGAAGTCTATGACATTCTTACAACTTTCCATAATGAGCCTTATGTAGGGTATTTTATAACCAAAATAATAACAATCAAGATCCTAAATACTAGATATAATTGGACAACACTATCAATGGATATAGTTTAGTACACAAGAAGATGTGATCATTATCAAAGAATGGGCGTGCCTATAAAAAGTGATGACATGCCCTTGTAGCCGTAGTTGGTAATAATACCATTTAAAAAATGGGACATTGACTTTATTGGGCCTATAGATCATCCTTCTAATAACAATGAAATATATTGGTATGTACTAATTACCTAACCAAATGAGTTGAAGTTAAAGGTTCATAGTTTTTCAGAGATAGCAAGGTAGCCATATTTTTATATGAGGAGATATTCACAAGATATGGAGTGCCTAGAGAGATAGTAATTGATTAGGGGACAGTTCACCTTAGACCTAATTTCTCATTTGATTAAGGAATATGAAATTAGGAACGAGAAATAAAATACTTATCACTCATAGTCAAATGGCCAAGTTGAAGTCACTAACATAGAAATTGAAGCAATATTAACAAAGACAACCAAATTACACAGAAAGGATTGGGTAGCCAAATTACTAGAAGCATTCTGGGCATAAAAACAACATGGAAAATAACCACAGGGTTTACACCCTATTATTTGTTCTATCAAAAAAGGTTGTTCTTCCTATTGATTTTGAACATAACATTAAGAATAACAGTAAAACATGCATGAATCTATCTACAAATCAAAGGGATAAACTACACCAACTCAATTCTCTAGATAAATTGAGAATGGAAGTAGTCCACCACACAAATTTTGTACAAAGATAGAGAGTGAAATGACATGACCAGTACATACAAAGCAAGGAATTTCATGTAGGAGATTGGGCATCACTATATGGCTTATATATAAGGACCATAAAGGAAAATTATAGAGAAGATGGTTGGCTCCTTATGAAATAAAAAATATTTATCCAAATGGTGTAGTCCAATTGGAAACAATTGATCCCATTAAATTTTACCTAATGGTAAATGGTCATTGTTTGAAGCTTTACAAGAATCCTTTGGACAAGGATATATTTATATAATACCTAATACACCAATTTACACCACCACCACTAGATTTACAAGATTATGCATACATTGCCTCACTTGAAGAAGTCACCCATTTATCCATTGCCACATTAGTAGATGAGCCCACCAACTCAACTACTATCATTCCACAAATATAATTTTCTCTCCACCAATACAATATTAAAAAAAGACACACCAGGTAGGAGATCAACGTTGTAAGCACATGCAACAAATCTACACACAACCACTTCCATAGGGACCTATAACCATTGCCCTTGTAACAAATACCAATTGAACTTGATTCACTTTCATCTACACCCACTACTTAAGGGAATTGTCAAGCTTACCCCCATAGCCACTGAGTAAGGGACCTAGCGTCACTTTACTTCCACATCACCACTTCAACTACCACCTGATTTATCACAACACACATCCATTGTCTCATGGCCTGTGGAATTTGTACATGTTGCACCTCCTTGTGCATCTAGTCATATCCATGCATACCACAACTCTTTCTTCCATATCTATGTTATTTTTAGCCATGTGTCACCGTTCTCATAATTCACCATCAATAAGACTCACCTTCAGTCACATCCAACATAATTTTCTTGATTGTTCACTTCAACAACCACTTCAATATCTTCACACACGCCACCTTTATGCCACCACTGCTACTCATGGTATTTATATCATTCCTTCCACTAATGAACATAAATTCTATTTATTTTATTAATAATTACGGTTCACACATAATTTATTTCATATTATATCTGATTCATAAATTCTTTCAAACTCCCCTTTTATACTTCCTACCTGATCCACCACTTGAGGAAAAATGATACCTTTAGTTGGGGAGATTGTACCTTGATTTCATACATGGAAAATATGTTGAACATAGTATTAACCTATTAGAACCTCCAAAATATACATAATTTCACCACCCTGATAAACTTCGACTCCAATATACAAAACCTCAACCTTGTAAAAATCTAAATTCCACAAGCAAGCCCACCTTGCCACTTATTTTTTTTGGTCTGACTGACACTGAAAACCCCATACTAGTCCCAAAAATCATCATATATACTTGAGCAAAATATGCCTAGAGATTTCACATCCATAAAAGTCCTTTACCGCAACCCCGCAACAATAATTTGAACCCTTTGTGGAATGACAATATATAACAAACAATGAAGAAGTATTCATTGCAATACTGTAGAGGCATTATAGTGAAGGCACAGTTGAGTCGTATAAAAGAGCTTAATTACATCATAAACTACAATACCACGGCGAGGAAAAAGGAATAATGTGGTATAGCGGGGAACAACTTGCCACCCTGCAAGGAATGAGACTATGAAGAGCAGTAGTGCAGTAAGAACCGTAGCACCGCAAATAAGATCACAAAGGCATGCGATTGTGCGGTAAAAGTCCCGCTATACCATGACAAAAAGGATTAAGATAAGCGGTAGAGTGGTAAGCATTAAGTGAATGCTAAGAGTAATCCCGTAGTATTGTGGGCTAAACATTTGAAGCTTGCGGTGTGGCGGTAAGAATCCCACTACCCCATGATGAAAGATAAGGAAGGTTGTGGTATAGTGGTGTACACCCCGTTGTCCCACAATAGAGAAATCTCAAGACAACGATACAATGGTAAGGTTGATAAATGTAAAGATCCACAACCCTGCTATCTCTCGATGATTGAAGAAAATGATGACGGTATGGCGGTATAGACTATCAAGACATTATTACTAGTTGTGGTATTAAATGCACAACTGATCATAACAACCCTTGGATCTCATGAAATCAATTGTGCACATTCAAACTCGAAATATGAGCTAATTATAAAATATTTGGCATGAAGTTGATATTAATGTCAACATGACTAAGCTCAGAAGCCATCAAACTAAGAATTCAATATTGTTTTTGCACTCATTTGCAAGGAATTATCATGTGGGGAGCTAGGAGTTTGAGGAGGTGAAGCTCTACAACCATCGCAAACTGGGTAAGTGCGTAGAACTTACTGTGAAACAAGTTTTACAAGTATAGAATTATTTGAAGTTCTACATTTAGAAGCATAAAAAGTTCAGAAAGAAGTAGATGATTAACATCATGCCACCTAAAAAGAAAGAGCTTGAAATTAAAAAAGATGAACCTTAGGTTAAAAAGAGGTCATTACAACAATATATCCTGGATATCTTACCTAACTCAACTGACAAGGGGTACAAGAAAGTTTTCAAGGATACAACTCATGGTTGTAGAGATGCCCATATCCCAATCTTTGGGTGGGAATTGTTTTGATATTTTTATGACAAGAGGGAGGGAAAGGTTCCATTGTCAAACCCATGGACATTAGACTTGGCTAAGTTAATTGTCCCTAATGTTTTTATAGATGTAAATTTCATCAGATCTTTAGCTTAGAATTACCATCCTGCTACTAGGTCTGTAAGATTGCTAGATGGTTCACCATTGGTCGTGTTAACTAAAGGAGCCATCATTGAATGTTTTGACCTAAAAAAAATAGGCCCTAACTAAGATTGATTTGTAAATAAGTGATGAAGAATATAATAGATTAAGGAGAACACACAAAAATGATGAGCTCCCCATATATATGAAAAGGTGTGCTATCAATAGGATGATGCCTATTTCCCCCTCTGCCACTGAACTGTTTGATATAGGGGATTTTCAACTTTATTTCAAGAAAACCTATTTTTCTCTCTATCAAGTGCTTGGGATGGATGCACAAGAGCAAATACTAGTTGGTTTGATGATGATGGCTATGAGAATTTAGAACCTCGAGACAAACATTGAATATGATTTTGCCTCATATCTTGAGAAGGCACCACATGAAGGATTTTTGCAAGTTAGAGAGAATAGAGCCCCCATAACATTTAGGCAATATTCTTTACTGTGTCACTTGGTATTGTACCAAAATAGAGATAGATGGACCAAAAGGATGTGTTTGGGTAGAATTGATCACAAGGGAACTTGCTACCTGTGCAACGATGGTGTTATATATGGGATAGTAGATGATTTTTTTTTGATTATGTAGTATTTCATGATGACTTTGTGCACATAGTTATGAGTGTTCTTGGCCACCCATCACCAAGATTACACACACCTATACTACAACTATTGAAGCCTTTGTCTTTGAAACTAGAACATGGCCATACTCATAACTTTGGTGATTGGTTTTTTCTACAAGATGTCACAATAATCAGGGTTTATGGATGCCCACAAGCCCCACATATATTGCCAAAATTTATTACTCTTCGGTTAGCTTTCTTAGAGTTTATGTGGCAGATGTTGTGGATGGAAAAGAAATTCTTGCACAAACAAAAGAAAGGTACATTTCTACCTAATTTAACAACATGTGGAGAACTATCAGTGGGATATGATACTCTTGAAGAATTACAAAACTACCTTAAAACAAGGTACTCTTTAAGGTCTGGAAAAGAAAGGGTCTTTGACCCTAAAGGTCATATGAACTTCATAAGAAAAACCCTCCTTGCCAAGGCTACAATCACACATCAAAGTGATTATGAAGAGGATGTAATTAGAAATTGATTTACTCCTCAAGAGGTATATCAGAGGAAGAGAAAATGGGAAATCATGATGAAGCTTGAGGAAGAAAGGAAAAAGAAGGGCATTGAATTTTTGGGTTATTTTGTAGAAGAAGCAAAATCCTCTCAAGAGGATAAATATGATAATTGATAAATTTGATGAACTGTATAATAAGTTTGTAGTAGAGGAGGAGAGGCCCACCAAATTATCTCCCAAGAGGCCAAGTGGTATTGCAATTTCAAAGCCTTCTCCTGATACCATTTTAGTGTGTCATGCCCCTCTAGAGTCACCTCCTAAATAACGACTTCCTAAGAAACAAAAAATATAGGAGCCAAGTCCACTAGTTTCTTATGCAATAATTGAGGAAGTTGGAGATACAAAAGAGGTAGCTAGTGTGTTGAGACACTTGAAGGATGATGTTGAAGTGGATTAGCCAATTATTGAAATTGAAGCCCATAATCCTGAAGCTAGAATTGACATCTATGGACAAGGAGAGAGAGAAATGCATGAGGATGAAAGGTTAATTGCAACCCTCAGGTTTGTGGAAGAATATGAGTTTATCAAGACCCTTGAGTTTAAAGATTTTTGGATCAAGATGAAGATGAAATAATTTGAAGGAAGGGTCAAAATAAATAAGATGGGTGTTGAAGAATCCTAGCATGACCAGATTGTATCCCAGACCTTCAATGAATTGATGATTGATAGTATTGATATTAGCCCACATGAGGCTAGAGAAATGGTCTTGAAAAGTAATATGCTTATTGTTCTGGGTATGGAACTAAAGAAAATGTTTTTACTTGATCAAGTAAGAACACAAGAGGACCCAATGATGATTGCTGAGTTTGATTCAGATGAAGGAATAAGTGGCACAAGATACAACCCTAAGATTGATACCTTGGCCTTCTAGGAAAAAAAAGAAGTACAAAAAATCCAAGGGTATTAGATGTAGTGCAGGAAATGAGAGGATCAACCATGGTGAAGACATTAAAAGACACATCTCCTCTAGAGGCTGTAATTATGACAATGCACTCGACCATGCTCACTCAAGCTGCTGTTAAGGAGATGAAATCTAGATTGGCAGATTTATAGAAGGAACATAAGTTTCTCCATGATGAAGTGAACAAACCGTTCATAAAAAATGTGAGACTGAAAGAGCAATTGAAAGAAGCAAGGCCCTCAAAAAATAGAGAAATGATATTGTACCAGCCCACCACTACCCAACAAGTAGATACAGATAGTGCTTCCACTAAGCAAATGAATAACCTAAGGTAGGATATTGAAGAATTAAAGAAGGCCAACAATGAGGTTAAGGAGGGAGTGAAGAAGTAAATCTCCAATGTTTTGGAAAAGGTCCTAGAGCATAGGATCAAGTTAATTGTGGACAAGTTAGAAAGTGTGTATGATTGCTACGTCTCACTATCATAGGAAATTGATCAAATGAAAACACATGTAGCCATCTTAGATCCTCTTTTCAAGAAGTGGCAACCCATACAACATACCTTAATGACTTTGTGCAGAGTTTTACAGAGGAGTGCTGAGGCTCCTGCAGCCCTAAAATCCACTGAATAGATGGTTAAAATGGTTATAGATGAATCCCAATATATACAAGGAGAAGATCAGAAGATAAAAATGAGAATGGATTCATTTCATACACTGAAGCAGTGGTTTGTGCCAAAGATATTGAAAGATGATGATCAATTGAAAGACCTTGATGAGTGGAAGAATGAATTTGGTCAGATTGTTCCTGATTGCATTGCTCATGTACAAAAGGATGGTGAATTGAATATTCTACACAACCTTAATTTAACCATGGATAGGATAATAGATTTGGATGCTGGGTATTCTAAGTTCATCACAGATGCCAGAGGGTTACTCGATGATAGGTGGAAAAATACCTAGTAAATATATTAAAAATTCAAGAATACAAATGGCCTCATGACTATATAGTGTATCAATGGGAGCAAAAGTATTTGGCTCGCCCAAAAGAATAGGCCTCAGAGTTGTTACAATAGAACCAAGCCTTCAAGCACTTTATCATGGAGAGAAGGCCCTTTCCAGATCAAAATGATCATAGGTCCTCTACATTGATTAATGAATTTAAGTGCATTACCAGTGCCGTGAAATTCCAGTTAAAATTGTTTACTTGCTTTCTTATCACTTGTTTCTCTTAATTATATTTTAGCAAAAACTAATGATTAGTTTATATGAAAAGGCATGAAATTTTAAAAGGTGCCTCATTTTGTAATGGTTTGAAGCTTGTTTCTTCTCTTATAAAAGAGAAACCAAGACCAAATTTTGATATCATCATAATCATATAGCCATTTTAGAATAGAACACATGAAAAGACTTCTGATAAATTATAAAATATTTTGAAGTAATCAATGGAGAAGAAAATTTAAATTGATGGCCAAAATTCTAGTGTTCAATTGTTTGTTGATATTAATTCATACATATTATCTTGCTATCTCTAGAGTGGTCTTTCCTTGTTATTCAAATTGAATGGATCAAGCATACATTTAATTTGTCAAGACACATTTGTTGCCTTTGTGTGATTCATTTTGATTGGTTTCTGCAAGAAAGAATTAAAAATCCTTTTATGCAAGAATTAAAATCCTTTTGAATAAGCCATCTTAATTGGTTTCCTTCAAGCAAGGATTAAAATCCTTTTGAATAAGCCATCTTAATTGGTTTCCTTCAAGCAAGGATTAAAATCCTTTGAAATAGTCACAATAACCTGGGGAGATATCATTGGGATTAGTAAGAAGAGCCTGGTAACTGATAACCTTGCATATTTATAAAAAGTATAAACCTATGAAAGTGCCAAATAATTTGAGTTAAGCCAGAAATAGGACACATACATCATATACATCTTGACTCCATTTCCCAATAGGATAAGACACTGACCAAATACAATACAATACTTCAAAAAATCTCGTACATTCATATCCAACTTTAAGTTCTAGAATTAACAGTAGGAGTAGTAGTAGTTAGTCTCAATATTCAATTTGTCTAACTCAAAACCCCAAGTCAAATTAGAGTAGATAGGGAAAAGGATAACTTATATTTCATAAATTCATAATTTGCTTAATTGTTAGAGGTACACCCGCCTAGGTCTAGCAGAGCTTGAAGTGCAGGGAGTTCTAAACCATATTGGTTGAATCCGTTCATTGGCCAAAACATTGTAAACCTGACCATAGAGCTTGATATACTCTTAGGGTTTGTAATTTATAATTTTGGGAACCAAAATAACTCATTCTAAGCCTTTCTCTCCATAATTATTGACAACTGGTTAAGTTCGATGCACCAACATTACACTTAGGATTGGAAATCAATAGAAGGAATAAGTAGAAAGGAAGTAATGAGTTGCAGTTACTATCAACAACATTGATTGGTTATAAAAAAAGAATAGAACATGAAGTAGGCAATAGAAACTCCATAGAAGGTGGAGAGATAATTCTTAGAAGGAAGCTATATTGTCACATAATGGGTGCGGAACCCATTAGAAGAGAACCAATTGATCATATGATATTACTAAATGACCAAGACTATATGCCCATTTTCCAATGAGATAGATAGAAATATTATTTCCTCAAATTGAATGAGTATATCAGGATTTTCTATAGTAGTTTTCAAGGAAATTGCAAAATAATAAAGGCGTGGTGAAGGGATTGAGAATTAATGCTTCAAAGGTAGAAATTACAAAGGTAATTGGGTTATCTGCAATTGGAGATGAACCCCCAATTTGAGATGATGGTATCATAACTCATGCTAAATTTATTCAACCCAATGAAGATTTGGAATCATTAGTTCAAGGTACCAAATGAATTTCTTTACCCTAGTTATTGGCTAATGTTGTTGTGTACATTATTAGGTACTTGACTTGTGATGGAAGGTAATATTTATTATATACAAGTTAAATCATTTGTGTCATAATAGACTTGTGAATGTTCCAAACTACTTCAATTTTTTGAAAAGGATGTCTACCAAGTACAAAAGAAAGGGAAACCAATCTACCTTGTCAAACCACTATCTAATTGTTTTACTAGTAAAAATAAGTCTCCATGTTCAATTCCTAGACATCTCATGGAAAAATTTTCTTGAATACAACCACATAAATAATAGACTTGAAATTAGCCCTAATGGTTGAACCTTGAGGCTTAGATTATCTAGGGGAGATAGGGCATGGGAAGGAATGAACAACCTAAGGAAGAAGAGGGAGCACATGCACCCTCTTCTCAACAAAATTCCTCGCCTACCTATAGCCACCCTGAGTAGCCCGAGATACAAGAAATACAACCCACAACCTCCAAGGCACAACCTACAACATCTCTAGTTTCAAATACCCCTATTTCCAAGGATCCCCCTTCTATTTCTAAAACCAATAATAAAAGACATGCACCTTCTTCTTCCTCTAAATTAAAAAAGAAGCAAAAAGAACCTCTATAACCACTGAGGCATTCACATCGCCTAAAAGAAAGGAGTTACAAGAGGGAAATTTTTTCCTAAGTAGAAAAAGGCGGTCTTTGTAGAAACTGATATAGACTTAAAGAGGGAAGACCTATTTGTTGATAGACAACAACTAAAAAGGATGCAATTCATGTTTTTAGAAACTGAAATAGAATGAGAGGAAGAGGATTTGTATACATCAAGGAAGTGGTCTAAATCCCCCAACAACATAAAGGACCAAGAAAAACCAACCACCTCTATTGATTCCCAAGAAGAAGAATTATTATTGGGAGGAGAAGAGAAAAATAATGAGTTGTAGGAATATCTTAAAAATATTGAAGAGTTAGAGAGACATTTGAAGGGATATCAATGTAAGGTAGGGGGACCTCCACGTGCAAGGCCCTAGGTCACAGAGGGCCAAGATGCAGAAATATTCCCTAACTTACCTTAGCTAAATGCAATGTTTAGGGTATGAGGATGAGAATGATGACTATAAAGTCCTACAATTACTCTGTAATCCTAAGTCTCAAAGTGGGGCTAGGTGAGCCAGTTTTCAGGTTCAACACTGCACCTCAGGGGGTTCTCTGCCCGAGGATGGAAGCACATTCTTTGGATGAAAACACGACGCACTAGCATCCGTATGACCAGACAACAAAAGAGAGAAGGTCAAACCTATTAAAACAAGATAACAACCCAACTAACTAACTAAAGGTCCAAAATGATGTGATTAAGTAAATAAAGTATTCTATAATATTATAAAGCAGAAATGCAAGAGTGAAAAGGGAAAGAATTATCTCACCAAGAAATTTGGTCGCCAGCTAGCTCCTCAAAAGAACGTCCACCTACACATAGAAAGAGGGGAAAATGTTGGGTGATTTTATAGGGGCTTTCCCCAGTTAGACCACCGTTTAGGTGTTTCCACCTCCACGGACAACCAAGGAAATGAGATAAAGAAATAACGTAGTAAAGAGCACAAAAGAACTACAAAACAGTAAAGTGCTAACTCAACCAAGTGATAGAAGGAAAGGAAGGGAAGCTTACCACCTCCACCAAGAGAACTCAAGGCTGCTTTGGGGAGAAAATGAGAGTACTCAAGCCTCTGCTGCAATGGTGTTTCGTTCCCAACTTGTTCTACCAAATATGGAGTGTTGTGTTTGCTGTAATGAGGTGTTAGAATACTGCTTGAGAGCTTGAAGTGAATGCAAAAGAGTATGTTAAATCTTGTGGAGTGATTGTTTGAATTCTTAGAGGATTGGAATTCTTGTTCAAGGAGTGAATTTGAAGAAGGAATAGAGAAAAATAGCCATATTCGGGTCGGTCGACCGAAGGGGGCGTTACAACTTGACTCCCAATGGAAGTGTAATGCATCTGTAGGTTCAGCCGTAGGAATCTTCCAGGGATGTAAGTGTGCCACGTAGGTGTCCCCAACAAAAACTCCTCCACTGATGCTCAAAATAGGTGCCAAGTGGGATGCAAGCAGTGGGCTTAGGTGGAAATAAGCCTTCGAACTTGGTTTTCTAAAGTGGAAGGAGGCAAAGGGGGAATTTTCACATGGGGTGTAAATTCGCTCCTATACATTTTCCCCCACTTTAGCGATCACGAATACTGATGAGTGCTCGGTAAAGTAGATTAAGGAGAGAGTAAGGTTAGAAATGTATACGTAAGCTGTCAAGGAAGTAGAGCTCAGTCTGGCGTACCTGAAGGTGTAGGGCAAGCAAAGGACCCCATAGCTACTCAAAACTATGAAGTTGAAAAAAGAAAGCGCCTTATAGGTTCTTGGTCCTATAAGGAAGGTGTCCCCCAAAGACTCTAGCATGGAGGAGATCCAAAGGAAGCACCCAACATGCTCTCAGTCCCATAGGGAAGGTATTCTTCATTAACTCAATCATGAAGAACACCAGAGGAAGCACCCCATAGGATCTCAATCCTATAGTAAGGTATTCTTCACAAACTCAAGCATGAAGAACACCCAAGGAAGCACCCCATAGGCTCTCAGTCCTATAAGGAAGATAACCCCCAAGATCTCTCGCATGGAGGAAACCCAAGAAAGCGCCCTACAGGCTTTGAATCCTATAAGGAGGTATCCTCCAAGATCTCTCACATGGAGGAAACCTGAGAAAGTAGATTCCGCAGAGTTAGGAAGTGGCCACGTGGGCGAGTGAGCAAAAAGTTGCACAAACTGTTGATAGTTTGAATTTTTTTGAAGGGGTCCCTTGGGAACCTGCTGTGAAGAGAGGGTCCACTCAAGGGATGCGTAGTTCAAAAGTAGATGTTCTTTCTCTCGAATCGATCCTTCATTAAGGAATCCTTTTGAAAGATGTTCACTTCATCAAGGAATTCGAAAGGGAGAATATGCCCCCACGTGAGGGGGAGGTCAAAGCTATCCCCAATTCAGAGGAAGGTTTAAGTCCTTTCTTTGCGAATCCATGATGAAGGAAACACATATCATTAGGGTTCTAAGTTGAGAATACAATTCTGAAGAAAGGTTTACGAGGATTTTGAGAAAAGATTCATTGGCAACGAATGCGTTTTCTGAAAATCGAAATGTTGAAGAAAGAAAGTTGTCACACATAGGAGGGACGACTCAAGCAAAGAAGAGAGAAAGATAAAGATAAAGCAAAAGAGAAAGAAATCCTAAATAAAGGGCACAGGGGTAGCTTGATATTTTGGGGTCACAATTGCTCATAAATATATATAGATATGTATAGTAATAGTAAATAAATGAACTGTCATCAACCCCCTACTATATCAGACCATGTGAAGAATGCACAAGAAGACAAAGTAAAAATAAAAAATATGGGTCAACATGGAAAGGAAGCCTAAATGCCCCCAACGCTTTGCATCATCCCTAATTTATCAAAAATCAAGCACAAACATGGAAGAATGATGATACAAATAGAAGAAGTTTTACGACACAAAAACCACGCCTATATCCAAGCACCAACAGGGGTGACGAGGGTCATCCAAGCACACATAGCATGATTATGGGGGAACACATCACAAAACACACACACACAAGATCAAGAAGAGGCCTCCTCCTAACATTGATCAACCAAGAGGTTGTCTGCTTCCCACTCTAGATCATCATAAGGGGAAGGGGGATGAGCCTGCAGTGGAGGGATGTTAAGAGGAGGGGTGTTCGGCCCTCCCGCAACAAGGGCTAAGGAAGAGGGCCCCTTGAGGTCCTCTCCACCGAGCTCTTGTCAAGTAAAGGTCAGAGATTTTGCGAAGATCACTTACAGGGATGGAACTTCATCCACAGAGTTAAACATGCACCCCATAGGATGCAATAGGTTGAGCCTAAGATTCACTGCTGGGCTCGCTAAATGACTCAGGAGCGGTGACAAACTTAGGGGAAGCCGAGACTAGTTCCGTCACTAGGACATAACAAGTCAGGACAGGACCACCTTGTGAAGAAGGCGGGCTTCTCTTACGCCCTTCATTGCTAGAAGGATCACTCTCCACCTCTTTCTTCGTCAAAGGAGATGAACTCCCCATAGATGAAGCTAGAGGTGTGGAGGAAGAGGAGGAAAGCATCACAACAGATAAGACTGAGGTATCAACCATATCCACGAGCTTTGGAAAAGGCTGAATATCTAGAACGAACATCAACAAAGGCGGCTCCACCGAAGGAACGATGAACACTTGTACCCCCTTGGGGTTAGGTGTGTTTGCATTCACAGTGAAAGCTGACAATAGCATGGGACCAGATTGAAGAGAGGCAGGAGGGAGGGAAGAGGGCAACATTGCAGGAGGCCCTGAAGTAGGGGCGATCGTCTCTTCCTCCTTTGTTTGCGAGGCAACCTGCTTAACTAAGAGGGCCTTTCATTGGCGCTTGCGCTCATGCGCAAGGCAGTTCCTTTGGCTCTTGGAGCTAGAGGCCATAGGTTGCGAAGGAGCAAAGGGCTCCTGCTCAACCATAGGAGCATCCAATATGGCTGTTTCCAGTGGAGGAACAAATTCTTGAATGGGAGCAGGAGAAACGGGTTGTGGGACAATGGGAGGAGTCAGTTCAAGGACCTCAACCACGGGGGGCCTCTTCCCACTCACTGCTTTGGGAGCAAGAGTGGTAGGAGGCCGCAGATCAAATTCCATTTGGGGACCTTTCTTTCTACCATATAAATAGTACCATGGTCTGGGGTATTCATTGGGAAGATCTGCGATCCTGAGCTTGGGCCTACACCAAGGAGGAGTCATCAAACTTAGCGGATAGCCATCAGGCCTATTCATCTAGCTAGAAAAGGGGAGAGGATGAGACATCCCGGGGAAAAGTCACCTTCTCTTTGCCTTTATGAGAAGGAGAGGGAGCCAACACGGGCTTCTCCTCTTTCTTCGAAGAAGGGGGAGTGGTCGATATGACCTCCTTTTCCTTTAGGGTGGAGGAGGTGAGTGACGACTACACTACATGAAGGGTTAGTTTTGGCTATCCTTTATCTCCAGTTTTATACTTTACATAATTCTTGTAAAGTAGGTCCGTTCTTGGAGGAAGCAGACCAACTGGGGAGGGATAAAAATAATCCAGTGAGTATCCACCACGGTACACCAAGGGTTGATATTCGGTGTCATGCACTACATGCACAACACCTTCATGGGAAAAATTTACACACTTATGAATAATGGAGGAAATTCCATTCATGGAAGCTAGCCAAGGAATTCCTAGCTTCACCCTAAATAGGTCTAACTTTGGGATAACATCAAAACCATGTCAACAGTTTTGGGTCCAACTTGGACAGACAAGGTTATCAAGTCGTAAGGTTTAAGACTCATACCATCATGCGTACAGATGGTAGATTTTGTTTCTTCATAATTTTCTCTTTGTAATGAATTTGATACTAATGTCTCTTATGTGATAACATTCACGTGGCTCGCAGGGTCTACCAAGACTCTTGTCACAATGTTACCATTGACGCGAGCGAAAATGTAGAGAGGTGAGGGTTTATTATTCAAGGGTAGATCATGTGATGTGAACATAATATTCGGTGAACCATGTGCAGGTAGAGCAGTAGAAGTCACTATGACCATGTTACCATAGGCCTTGGGTTGAGTAACAAAATCAATGGGATCTACAATCATGTTAGTAGAGTGCGACGGAAACGGTTTTGTGTATATCTACAATTCACTATTAGCTTTCGCCACTGATTTGTTAGCATTTTGTTTACTCCCATCGAGATGAATGGTACCATCCTCGATGCAATCCTGTATCTTGTGATGCAGCTGCATACATTGTTCGGTATCATGTCCATTAACTCGATGGTACTGACAATAAGTGCTTCCATCATACCAACTAGGGTAAGGTTCCTTGATAGGCTTCGGGGTTGGAAAAGTTATGATCTTATCCTTCAGCAGCTTCTGCAAGACAAAAGCATAAGATTTTGATAACTTTGTGAACTTTTAGTTATTCTTGAGGCCGTTGTTTTCAGTAGCGACAACTACATTCGTAACTGTCTTTCCTTTCCCAGAGATCGATACGATGGATTTTCCCTTAGAATGGGAGCACGTGGAAGAACCCCCGAACTGAATGACCGTGTGCTAGTATTCTCGTAAAGTTGCACACAAGTGCACAAAAGAAGGGTATTTCATAAGAGTGAACTTTTCTTTCCAAGGCCTTTGTAAGTTACCTATGAATACCTTCTGCACGTCAGAATCAGGCAGTTGATATGAGATTTGTGAGAGGAGTTCTTGGTAGCGTGCTATGAAATCAGTGATTTTTTCGTTATCTCCTTGTTTACATCAAACAGGATTCGAAAAGGTCATCTTTGGCCCGATGTTTGCTTGAAATTTTCTAAGAAACTAATTAACAAGTTGGTTGAACGAGAAAATGGAGTTATCAGGCAAGGAACAATACCACTCGAGCGTTGTATCCTTGAGAGATCGAGGAAATAGCTTGGCCATCAACAAATCGTGATGGAAAAATTTTGTGCACATGGCGTTAAAGGTAGACACATGTGTCTGTGGATATCCTTTACCACCATACTTTTCAAATTTAGATATCTCCATTCCTTGGGGGAAGGGAGTGTTTAATATTGCAACCAACAATGGGCTTTCTCGGAAACAGGGCTAAAAGATAGGTTGGGTAGAGGCTTGGGAAAGAATCGCTAACTGGCTCTGCATCTTAGCCATATTCTAAAGAAGAGTGTTTAGAATAGGGTCATTAAAAGATAGAGGGCCAGAGGAACCTCCTCCAGAACCACCGCCAAGGCCGCCTCCAGAGCCACCACCAGTGTGAGTCCCGCCAGAACCACTACCAGAGCCACTACCACCAGTAGGGCCTTTGCCGGAACCACCACCATGACCTCCACCGGAGCCACCTCCACCAGCACCGCCTTCGCTACCGAATCCACCACCACTACCCAATTCCCCACCACTCAACCCGCCAAAGCTTCCACCACTAGAGGTGACAAGAGGGGTGAAGCTAAAGCCCAAGGGGACCCTATACACTTTGATAGTTTCAGGTTGTTTGGAAATAGAAGGGATACTAATGGAAGGGACCACATTGGCCATATAAACGAAAGTAGGAGGCATCGATATTCCTAATTGTCCTTCACGTTCATCGAAAGTGAATCCTTGTGCAAAACAAGGGTTGCTCAAAGGAGCGCATGCTTCAACGAGGCCAAGGAGGCTAGTCAGAAGTTCTATGCTTGTTCGATCTTTATCCATTATGTGTTTCAACTCACTCACAACCCGAGCGACCCTAGATATCTTTGGATTTCTTTCCAAGTGGTTTTCAAAGTCACCTAGTCCTCTAGCAAGGGTGGATACATATTCTACAAGGATCTAAATGACCTCATGCTCATCCACCGACGATGGTGTAGGAGACAGAGGGGGAGTGGGAACGTGATCAGTCTTGTCAACGAATCCTGTCTCGTTCCTTGACAACTGCTCCTGCGCGGCTAGACCAATGACGAGACTGAAGAAAAGGCCTATAGATAACCCAATAGAGACCTTTGTCCTTTCCATTAGAAGGTGTCGTACACTTCTCCTAATGATATATCCAAAAGTTGTGGATTGGGTTGTGATGCTCATAAACCTTCACAACACTCAAGAACACAATAATCATGAAGTACTCGAGGGAAGTCTTAACATCGACGGATGAATAGACGCTGGTTCATGTTAGGTTCACCAAAATGTAAGGTAGGGGGACCTCCACGTGCAAGCCCCCAGGTCATAGAGGGCCAATATGCAGAAAGCTGCCCTAACTTACCTCAGCTAAATGCGATGTTTAGGGTATGAGGATGAGAATGATGAGGACTATAAAGTCTTGCAATCACTCTGCAATCCTGAGTCTTGAAGTGGGGCTAGGCGAGCTAGTTTTCAGGTTCAACACTGTGCCTCAGGGGGTTCTCTTTCTAAGGATGAAAGCGCGGTCTTTGGATGACAACACAACATGCTAGCATCTCCAAAGTGCGCTAGCGTCCGTACGACCAGAAAACATAAGAGATAAGGTCGAACCTATTAAAATAGGCTAACGACCTAGTTAACTAACTAAAGGGACAAAATGATGTGATTAAGTAAATAAAGTATTCTCTGATATTATAAAGAAGAAATGGAAGAGTGAAAAGGGAAAGAATGATCTCACCAAGAAATTTGGTCACTCGCTAGCTCCTCAAAAGCACGTCCACCTACACACAGAAAGAGAGGAAAATGTTGGGTGGCTGTATAGGGCCCTGTCTCAGTCAGACCCCTGTTTAGGTGTTTCCACCTCCACGGACAACCAAGGAAACGAGATAAAGAAATAACATAGTAAAGAGCACAAAAGCACTACAAAACAATAAAGTGCTAACTCAACCAAGTGATAAAAGGAAAGGAAGGGAAGCTTACCACCTCCACCAAGAGCACTCAAGGCTGATTGGGGTAGAAAATGAGAGTACTCGAGCCTCTGCTGCAATGGTGTTTCGTTCCCAACTTGTTCTACCAAAGATAGAGTGTTGTGTTTTCTATAACAAGGTGCTAGAATGCTGCTTGAGAGCTTGAAGTGATTGTAAAAGAGTGTGTTGAAGCTTGTAGAGTGATTGTTTGAATGCTTAGAGGATTGTAATGCTTGTTCAAGGAGTGAATTTGAAGAAGGAATAGAGAAAAATGACCATATTCAGGTCGGTTGGCTGAAGGGGGTGTTACAACTTGACTCCTAATGGGAAGTGTAATGCCTCTATAGGTTCATCCATAGGAATCTTCCAGGGACGTAAGCGCACTACGTGGATATTTGCGCATTGCACGGGCGTCCCCAAAAAAAATGCCGCCAAGTAGGATGCAAGCATCGGGCTTATTTGGAATTAAGCCTTCGAACTTGGTTTTCTAAAGTGGAAGGAGGCAAAGGGGGAATTTGCACATGGGGTGCAAATTTGTTCCTATACAATCAATAAAGAGAAACTGCTTTGGATAACAAAGTTAAAGAATTGGAGAGTTAGTTGCAAGTTTATCAAAGCAAGGGATGGGACTAGAAAATTTGGTCCAAATGGATATTATAGAGATAAACAAGAAAATCTAGAGTTTGGTTAGCAAAGCAACTCTTCGGAAAAATTGTAACCCTAACCATGATAACCCTTAGATTGAGATTGTGGGACAAGATGAAGGAAACAACTTAGCTGAATATGATTGGGATAAAGAGAAGAAGGAAATGATAAAGAATCATGAAAAATAGATTGAGGGAAAGAATACAAAGATCAAAAGATTAAAACTCAAAGCTAATAGAATGGCTGATATGACTATACAACTCATGAGCTGTAGACCTCCTACAAGGGTTTATGCCCTCTATTTACAAGAATAGTATTTGAGTTTCCAATTCAATTAGTTGTATAGTGGCATCCCTATCTATTTTTTTACACCTAATTTATTTTTGATAACATACCAAAAAATCACCCTTGAAATACAAAATCAATTATGTGAATTCTACCTGCATGAGTTAGCAATTCTATATGATACCACTTGGAACTTATTGATCTTTGTTGGGAATGTTCAATTAAAGGAATTGACATCATTTATACAAAATGACATCATAGAGGCCTCCTATGGTAACAATATCTTGAAAGAGAAAGGTCAGTTACCCTTAAGGTCAAAGTAGAAGCCAAGAATCCCAACCAAGTAGTAGTGGAATAGAATGAGTTGATACAACAACTTGGGGTAGAGGATAAGATTCTTGAGGATAAGCTACAAATTATAAAATATTCAAGGAATTAGCTCTTGGTTCAAGTAAGTAGGCACTAAATTTTTTAAATGATAGATAGAATGAAATAACATAAGAATTCAAAAGAAAGGAACCTAACTCTAATTTTAATTTCTTGGCATCAACCAACTGGGTGCATCAATACATCAGGTCATATATGGAGCATGGAATCACTTGGCTTCCCCTAGTATTCCAACCTCCTCTCCTATATCTGATCCCACACTAGTCAAGAAGGAAATAATTAAGGGAAATAGTAGAGCATGCCAGATGAGAACAATTAGCTAAAAAAGGGTTCTATTTAAAACAGATGAATGAAGTTATTGATCCAATGGATTATATGATGACTACACTAAAGTATAATCTAAGGCCCTAAATTGGTTGAGGAAAAGCAATATGTTTATTTGGGGAGTGTGATGAGCCTAGAATTTGTCCTTTACTATTTAAGTTTAATATTTATCATAGATATTTCCAAATATTTCTAAGACATTATCCAATACTTTGTGTTTATCTTAAGTATTGAAGCATTAAGAATGGTATATAGTATATTGATGAATGATTATGTGTATTGATGATTTTTTATAGAATATGATAGTACTTTATATTAGTTGTGGTAGTTTAAGATGTGGAATATTGTAGGGAGAAACTAACCTGTATGCAACAAAGGATCAGTCACTCATAGATAAGGACGTAACAACCTGCAACTAAACGAAGAAGTACTCAAATAAAGTGGGATCAATCTAGTCATAAATTATTCCATTCATCAATGATTCCATTATTAAGAATAAATACATCTAGAAAGAATAAGAGGGGATTTATCGAATTAATAGATCATGGTTCATAATTACATGATTATGCTCTATTTTGTGTGTTCTTATTTACTTCTACCTTCTTTATGATGAGTAGAAAGAGTCATAATAGGATTGTGATATTTGTACCACCTTTGTATAATCAATTTCCTATTTTTGTTATATTTAGGATATGAATAATTAATTTTTCATGTTTATGTAAGAGTTGGCATATGTTGTTAAAATTTGTTTAGAGTCCAAACTAATTAGAATATCCAAATCATGTTTATATATGGTAGATCCTATATGAAATAGAGATCTAGAGGAAATTTTTCTATTAATACTTTTTATTATCAACATTGTATTAAATTTTTATAGATCAACAAAAGATATCTAGATTCAGTCAATGCATAGACTCTTGAGTTAAGATTTTATTAGATTTTGTGATATTATAGTCACCCAAGCAAGGGCCACTCGAGGTAATTGTAGTGCTTTTTATAATTTAGATTGTTTGTTAATTATCATGATTTATTGAATTAGATCATTATGTGTTGTGTTTAATGAATTGATTTAGATTGTTAGCAGTTATAATCATTTAATCATCAATAGTTATCTTACATGGTTGCATCAACATTTACTTACTTGACATACTTGAAAAGTGTTTGTTTATTATTCAAATGAAATTACCTAGTTGTAGCAATTGTTTTTGATTAGAGGTAAAACAGGTTTTGAAGGGGTCCCCAAAACCCTATACAAAAAATGACAACTACATCAAAAGATAACTAAATAGAGCAATCAACAACCAAAACGCAACAAACAACAACAAGCCAACTACCATAAAGGAGAGACAAAAACAAAAACTACATATTCTTCAGAATATTTGTAGCTTCCATGTCGCTCTCAAAAGTCTTTTGATGTGCATCCATGACTTTAGAAATTTGTTTAGCAGGGACCCCAGCTTGCATCTTGGTCTTATTGTGAGTTATAGCACCGGGCCCCAAAACATTTACCTCATTAACCAAAACATCCTATGAACCAACAACATTATCAACCGAAGCTTCCTCCACCACCTATCTTTCCTCGACAACATATTTCTCACTAGGACCTCCCTTCATTCATTTATTGACCTTCTCATTGATTATAGAAAGGCCTTTAGCCTCATACCTCATAGAAGATTCAGTCCCTTCAACAAACTTATCCAATTTCATGCAGATGCTTTCCATTTGCTCTTCCAAGGTCAGAATTCTTTGTTCAAAGATCTGCTTCATCTTCAATATTTCCTCAACAAAAATATTTAAGGAATCAAACAACTCATCAACTTGAGTCTGAATAGAAGACTGTGAAGAATCCCCAACTCTGATCACAACACCCCCAACCTACACATTAGTAATGTTGATCTCATGAAAAGCCCATTTGAACAATCTAAACAGGGAAATGGTGCCCTCTTTAGCTAGACCCAAAACTTTGGGAAAATCCTCCCGATCAAAGTTAAACACATCCCTACCCTCCATATCACCCTCCTGGGAAATACTATTCTTATCCTAGCTTTTACAAACCTCCTTACATTTATCCCTAGCCACTGACATTTGAATTTTGCGAAGAGAGCGAACAATGTCCTTAGCCACTAAACTCCTTCTATTCTACTTCCCCATATCCACATTCGGGGATTCCAAAGCATCTTGCCCACCACCAATCTCTAGAGAAGAAGCAACATGCTTCTCCTGCATAAGGCTACTGGGACCTTATAACCAAATTATTTTTGCTACCCTCCTTCAAACCCTTCTTTCTCTTAGACCCCAAAACAGGGGGTGCCGGAGACACATCTTCAACAACAACAATCAAATCTTTCAAGATGGTAGAGGGAGCAGCAAGCCGAGTTTTAAAAGGTTTTTCCTAACCTCTTCCTCACTACAAGTATCATAATCCTTTGGGTTAGGAACATTCTTACCTGGAAGAGGAAGTTGTGATACCACTTCCATAGAAGCCTGAGAATCAGGAACATAATCCTCATCCTCTTCTGACTCAAACTCCTCCTCCATATCCACTTTCTTCTTTTTCCCTTTCAGATTCACCGGTTCTTCCTCCGACACAGTCTCATATTCCAAGGCTGGCTTTTGTTGCTTACCTTTAGGAGCCTTTGCAGTTTGCTTAGGAACCAAAAAATCCTTGGCATAATCCGTTATTAGCAGAATCAAACCAACATGTAGCACATGATTCTTAGGATTCCTTTTATGATCTTGAAGACCATACTCCAAAGAAGCCAAAAGATAGAAAGGAAAGGGGATTTTCTTCTTATGATGAAAATGATTCAAAAGAAAAAAATGACAAGCATTAATTACAGAGAACCGACCTTCTAAGGTAATGTACCTCATCAAATCCTTAGCAACATCACCCCATAGGGATTTGATGGAATTGCGCTAATACCCACCACTCTTAGCATGCTTGAGCTTTTGTTCTTCATCCCCTTTGAAGAAAATTTGCATAACAACTTTAGATTCCTTCTTATCTCTATATACCTTTATGCCCTCCATGGATAGACCAGTAATGTTTGAAATGAAATCCTCATTGATATTGAATTCAATGCCACCCAATTTCAAAACCCTGTTATTCCATCCTTTTACAAACAAGGCCGTAACCTGCGGGTCATTACCATGGAGCCGCTCCAAGTATGGTGTAATCCCACCCTTATGCAGTCTTTGCCATGCCTCAGTATTGTTATTCAAGGTGTAACAGGAGAAAGGATCAACCATGTTTCCATTTCCGCCCATGATCACAACCTTAGCAAAACCCAAGAGCTTGAGAACTTTACATACAATTAAGAGAAACCTCAAGAAAGAATGCTAGGAAATACCCACAATCCATGTGACAACAACATTGTGGCAGAGGGTCATAATTAACCTTGAAAGCCGCCCGATACAGAGATTACTCAAAGTACCATCTGCCCAAGCATGATCCAACTCACCTTCACTCCAAACAATAATCGACCAAGTGAACAAGGTCATGATGTGAGCACATAACATAATGAAGCCACCATCCAACTTAGCAGTTTTGGTAATCATGATTAAGACAAGCAATTGCCTCGATGGGAAGGGGGTTGTCCACATCCCACACCTTAGAGCCGCTAACACCAAAGTTAGCAAAAACATCTGCAAGACCATTCCCTTCCCTAACAATGTGAGAGATATAAAATTTATCAAAAGAATTTAATATTTCAATGGCATCCATAATAAGGGATTCAACACTCCATGAGGGGATAAAAGACTTCTTCAGATTGTTGATAATGTTTAAGTGTCTCCCTCAAGCCACACCTTTCTATAGCCTTTAGATTGAGCCATCTTCAAGCCATGATAGGCTGTAGATAGTTGTTGCAATTGTTACTAATTAAGGTTCATAAGATATAATTTACTTTTAGTCAAATTTTCTATGCACAACCTCTAGGACAACTCAAATATCTTGAATTGTGCATATAGTATAGATACCATCCAAGAATAATATGGTTCCTTGGTATAATATAATTAAATGGAACACATTACAGGTACTAGGTTGCTTAATACAAGATATGTTGGTCCATTGAGTTGAGTGTATACCCCTTTTGCATCATTTTACTAGTCATTAATGGAGTTTGACAATGATGAGAATTGCATTACTTTGTTTCTTTCCAAACTCATGGGAAAACTAGATTATATCCATCAACTATATTGTTGTATCACTAAACCTAGAAAATTCTATCATTTTGTTAAGTGATGAAATTATGGAAAGGTCCATGGGTGGTAATTAATCTTAGACCCTAGTTGTTGGATATAAATCCAAGGAAAATAAAGGTGACAAAAAGACTAGAGATAAGAAGTTTCAAGGTAAGGACATATCTAAATCTCATATAATTTCTAAAGTAAAATTATAGAATTATGAAAATAAGGGTCACATAAAAGAGTGTAAGTTCAAGAAGGACTAGTCCTTCGATAAGTCCTCTATAATTTATGATTATAGTAGTAATTTTTTTGTTTTTACGAACATCATTGGTGATGATTCTTGGTTGATCGAATTAGGTGCTTCTTCACATTTGACATCACATAGGGAGAGGTACTCAAAGTATGCCAAGTATGATGAATGACAAGTTCTCCTCGATGATAACAACTCGTTGAAAATAGTTGGTCAAGGAAAAGTGAAATTTTCCTTCATGGATGATAAAACAAGGACACTTTTCTACATATTGGCTATAAACCTTATTATTAAGTCTAAAATTGTTAAATTAAGAATTTATGTCATATTTAATGGAAAAGGTTATAGGTTAGCAAGAGGTAACTTGGTGTTTGTTAAGGGGGTACAATATGATCTCTATATAGGTTGCATGCATCAACTTTATCTTTGTGTGCTTTTTTTTTTACAATTGAATTAGAATTATTGTGGAATCTTAGGTTAGGTTAGGTCACTTGAGTTAAAAGGGCTTAAAAACCCCAGTAAGTAAATATATAGTAGAAGGTCTTATTTATTGTTCTTTTGGTATTTACTTTTGTGAGCACCATGTACTTGGAAACTAGAATAAAGAGTGGTTCAACTCTAGAATCACTAGAGCATAGGAGATTTCGGAGGTGATACATAATTATGTGTTTGGTTCAATAGATATCCCATCTATTAGTAAGTCTATATACTATTTATCATTCACAAATGATTACTCTAGGTACTCTTGGATACATTTTCTTAGGAGGAAGTCTTAGGCATTTTTCAAATTCAATGAGTTTAGATCTCTTGTTGAGAAATAGATATGTGAGAAAATAAACGTACTAAGATAAAATAATAGTAATGAATTATATTTTAAGGAGTTTGACATATTCTATTAGCATGCTAGAATTATAAAGGAAATGACAACATTATTCACCCAAAATAGAACCAAGTGGCTAAGAGTTTGAATAGAACCTTGCTAGATCAAGCCAAAATATGTTGAGTATTATAAGTCTAGGATAGGATTTTTTAGTTGAGGTGGTTAGCACCACATACTTCTTGAAAAACAAGTCTCTTACTTTTAAACTACAAAACAAGACATCATATGAAATGTGGACTATAAGGAAATTGGTGGTGCCACATTTATGAGTCTTTTACTATGAGGAATATATTCATGTGCCTAAGGAGAGGTGATCTAAGTTATATTCAAGGAAAAAAGGTGTATTTTCATCCGTTTATGAAAATAATGCTAAAGGCTACAAGCTTTAGAATCTAGTAACTTTTAAATATATCTACTCAAGGTATGTTACATTAAAGGAACTTAGAGTCTTGACTAAGGAATAATTTTTAAATGATAATGAGAGGGAAAAGGTAAATTTTGAGATAAAATTGGAGCAATTGAATGTATCTAAAATGGAACAACAAAGTAGACAAGATAAATTGGTAGAAGAAGAGGTAAGCACATCAAGCAGTAACTCTGAAGAAGAATAAGGTGTGGATACAATAGGAAATTATTTACTCATAACTATGAGAAAGTCTACTAGTCAATGAAGATCACCTAACGAGTATCGTCCACTATATTTTCATTGTGTTTGCTGTTACTTATATTGAAAATGGAGCAAGTTTTATGGAATAGGCTCTTACATTCAAATAAAGTCTCTAAAGAATATCATGGATAAGGATATGATAGTATTAACTTAGTGTAAGAATTGAAATTTAGTTGATCTACTCGAGAATATGATACCCATTGGATATAAATGAGTATTCAAGAAAAAAATAGAGCAATGGATCACTTGAGAAATTTGTGGTGAAATGGTATTTCCAAGCTAAGGGAATTGATTTTGGTGAGATTTTTTCCCATGTCACTAAGTTAAGTACCATTAGGATGTTACGTATTATTGTGGCACTTGATTTTAAAATTAAGTATATGTCAAGGCAACATTCTTACATCGAGACTTAGAAGAGGAAATATTCACGAAACATCTTGAAGGATACAAGATGAAAGGTAAAGAGAAAAATGTTTGTAATCTAAATAGGTCTCTATATGGATTAAGGAAAACCCCATGAATGTTGAACTAAGAGTTTTAAATATGTTTTCTAGAATTAGGTTTTGGAAGAAGTGATGATGGTAAATATGTTTATTAAAAAAAGTAAATTGTCATATTTTTATTATTTGTCGATGATATGATTATCATTAGAAATAATAAAGTATTAATTTAAGAACTTAAAACTCAATCAAGTAGTAAGTTTAATATGAAAGAATCAAGAGCTTCCAAATCTGTAATAGGTATGAGATATATAGGGATAGGAACAATAGGGAAAGCATGGCTAAACCAAAGGAAGTATCTTGAGATAATATTACAAAGGTTTGTAATGTAGGATAGTAGATTAGTAATTTTACCCCTATTAGTTGGTATATAGTTGAGTGAGGAACAATGTGTTAAATCTATGGATAATTTAGAGTGCATAAGGAAGGTTCCCTATTCAAGTGTAGTGAGAATTCATGTATACAAGGATCAAGAACAAACATTGCCCAAGCAATAAGAATTATAAGTAAGTTCATTAGAAAAACTAAGTAAAGAACATTGGACACATATGGAGTTGTAACGAGAAATTCTAGAATCAATTATAAACAATAAAACCCACAATACTAATGAAATACGATTGGAAACAAGTTATAAAACCTAAACAATAGTTAAAAAATTCAAAAAACACAATTATATCTAAAACTAGAACAACCTTACCATCCCATTTCAAAGTAATCTGCGTTGTTTGATATGTCAAATTGCTTCAACACAAGAGCCTCCATGATAGTTGTAAAAGCTCGATGTAAGGTGATGACCTAGATGCTATGATAAATTCTCAAGATAAATGCTCAAGAATGCTATGAAAATTCTAGGTTATGATTATGAAGGATGAAGGGTTATTTTATAGATTTTTGGAAATTAGATCAATGGTCTGGATTAAGAGGTGCTTATTTGAGATCAAAGGCTGAGAATTAATGAGAGAAATTGATTGCCTAGTTAACTGATTGCAACTAGCTGTAGAGTTCCAGTTAACTGGTTGCATGAGATATTGATCAAAGTGTTAAGAGAAGTGATTGAAAGAGAGTTTCAGTTAAGATTTGAAGGAAAAATGCATGACATAATTAATTAATTATTAGACGAACGTGTCAGATAAGATTGAGATAGAAGATGAGTTTTCTTTTTTGCATGATTGAGGTAATTAATTAAATTAATTAATTAATTGAGGAACGTGCAAGGATGAAATTAATAAATAAAAGTTTATTTATTAATAGATGATGTTTTAGATAAGTTATGTCAAGATATTTGTAAGGAAATTAAATAATTAAAGATAATTAAATAATTTAGAAAAAGTGTGAGTTAGCTTTTTACATGAGGAAATAATAATCAATTAAAATAATTAATTATTAATACATGCACAAATGAGGATAAATAAATCAAATAATAAATTTTATTTATTTAGAAGATGGCTAAAGTTAGCTAAATTAAATAATTAAAATAATCACTTAATTTAGAGATGTGTGCATGACTACATAAATAATTAAAGATAATTATTTAACTATAGAATAAAAAGTTAATGAATAATTAAATAAATAAAATTATTTAATTATAGTTGAAAAGTAATAATGAATTATTAAATAAATAATGATTTATTTAATTAATTAAAAGAATATGGAATAAAAGAATAGTTAAATAATTAAAAATTATTTATGTGGAAGATAGCTCAAATTGAGTGTGAGTTAACTAGTTGCATGAGAAGTGAAGTGGAAGAGAGTGTTAGTTAGAAGATAAATTTAGATTTACATGAGAGGATAATAATTAATTAAATTAATTAATTATTCGAGGAATGTGCAAGTGGGAATTAGATAGATAAATAAAATGTTTTATTTATTCATGATGAAATGTTGAGAGAAGAGGGATAATTAAATAATTAAAGTAATTACTCAATTTAAAAAGAGTTGGTGAATGTTAATTAAATATACAATTAAATAATTAGGATCTATTTATTTAATCAAGAAGAATAAAGAATTAAAGATATAATTAAATAAATAGGATTTACTTATTCAATCAAGAAGAATAATTGAATTAAAGATATAATTAAATAAATAGGATTTATTTATTCAATCAAGAAGAATAATTGAATTAAAGATATAATTAAATAAATAGGATTTATTTATTTAATCAAGAAGATTAATTGAATTAAAGATATAATTAAATAAATAAGATTTATTTATTTAATCAAGAAAATTAATTGAAATGAATTAATTAAATAACATAAAATTTATTTAATTACTATTGGAAATATGATTTTAGACAATAATTAAATAATTGAATATTATTTAATCATTAAGAAAAGACGAATATTAGTCTTAAAATGCTAGTTCGTAGGCTAGGACTATTTTAGGTATCTACACAAGTGTTTAGGTACTTGATGGAAACTCTTGCATTATTGCTTGAACTCTCATGGTATTAATGATATGATTAGAGTGTTTTTTTTTTTGTTTTGTTTTGTTTGGTAAATTGCTGCTAAGGGGAAACACCCATCGCTTTTGACTAGACTATGAACCAGTGAGGCCACATACGGGGGACATCATCCTCGAATTCTCCAAACCCACCACTGCTCAAGTGATCCCGATGGTGACATAACTACCAACTTTAAGCTTTCGCTCGACCGGTGCGAGCTGAGGCGAGATCCACTATCGCTGCCACCTTTGTCGACCTCCCAATGGTGTCGTAACTACCAACTTTAAGCTTTCGCTCCACCGATGCAAGCTGAGGTGAGATCCACTGTCGTTGATGCCTTTGTTGACTTCCTGTGGCTGCTTTCTCCCTACAACAATCCCACAATCCACCGTGGGATTCAAACCTTAGAAAACCCAACTGCTACCCTTGCAACTTAATCGTTGCATTGCGGGGTCAACCCTTGATTAGAGTGTTGAATGCATAGGGATTTGTAGATTTATATTGGACTAGAGATCTTAACAACTAGTGGTCTATAAGCGGATATTTATTTTTTATTTGGTGGAGCAATGAGTTAGATGAGCAAGAGGTAGTAGATGGATACCTTGTCAAATATTGAAGTATAATGTATGGTGGATACAACACATGATTATAAAAAGGTTATGTGGTTGAAGAGTTTAAGTATTAGTTTAAAAATTCAAGAAATGGTGAAGCGTGATTTATAAAGTGCAAATTTTCTAGCTAAGAATCATGATTACCATGTGAGAACCAAGGATATATTATTGTGTAGTATCATTTTATGAGAGAAGGAAAGAATATATGGAAAATTTTTATACTCCAGTAAAAATTATATTTTATTTTACAAAGTTTGTAAGTATTGTGAAGTTCATGTGGTGTAGGTGTGAGATAGAGTTATCCCATTCTTGATAATGAGGTTACCTTCTTGGTTTGGAATACTACACTCTCTCTTGAAACAAATATCAAGTAGGAGAATGTTGGGATGATAAATATTCCTTGTAGGAAGAGTTTGTTCGTAGAGTATATTATAATAAGGTATAGTGAGTTTCTAGTTTTGTGGTATTGCATTTATTTGGATTAACATGGTGATGTTGTGGTAGTGAGTGTGGTAAAAATACATGGTTTGTATACATCTATTGGTGTTGTGACAACAACCACATGACATATGGATGGAGAACTCATAATCATATATGATTTTAGTATTTTTTGGAATTATAAACAATGATGCGAAGGAATTTATACTGAAACTAGAGTTTGTGTGGTATAATCACGAGGGCACAATATATGATTTGGAATCATGAGATTAGAAAGATAGTGTATATTTAAATGTGATCTTTAAATAATTATATCCTCTCCTAAACCTTTGCAACTTGAAGATGAGGATAAAACATTGATTTAGGTGAATCTAAAGACTAAGGATGCTCAACTTGAGGTTGAAAAAAATATTCAATAAGGACTCAAGGTGAGGAGGATAGTTCAAAGAGTGCCACAAGATTCAGGGGAAGAAGAAAACCAAGCACATCCCACTTATGAGGAGGTTCACTTGGTAGAGAAACTGATAAAAAGGTATATTCCATATAATTTATATTGTATTTTTCATCTACTAATGATGATGAGCTTAGAACTATAGAATAAGTAATGAAGTATGTAAATAGAAAGCCCTAAAAAAGGTCATGTTTGAGGAAATGGATACATTGGAGAAAATACGTGGGAATGGGTAAAAATTCATCAATGGTAGGAAACCCATTGGCTAAAAATGGGTATTTAAGAAGTTTAGTTTAGATGGTAAGATTAAAATGTACAAGACAAGTTAGTAGCCATGAGTTATTCCCATATAGAGGGAATTGATTTTTGTGAGATATTGACTCCTATTGTGAAGCTTAGGTATAAAAGACTTGTGTAATTTTTCTTATTTTATTCAACTATGAGGTTGAATAGATGGATGTTAAGAAACAAATTATGCATGAGGATTTGGAGAAGGAGATTTGCATGTCACAACCAAAGTATTTTTTGGTGAAGGATTATGAGGACATGGTTTGTAGGTTGAAGAAATTTCTTTATGGTCTAATGAACGTGGTATCAAAATTTTGATCATTTTTTAAAGTTAGGATTTGTTATATCTAAATCATATCACTTTGTTTATTATAAGTAAACAAATGATCATTTTATTGTTATCATTATTTATGTTGATGGCATATTGTTTTTTATTATAGGAAAATAGGTTTTGAAGGGCCCCCGAAACCCTTTACAAGATAAGTCGTTGCTTCATCATATAATAAAAAACAGAACAAGCAACCAAAAACCAACACATAGACAACCAGAAAAAGGCACAAAAAATAGAAGCAAACTAAAGATTATTCAAAATTTTCACAGCTTCAAGATCATTGTCAATAATTTTTTGATGGAAATTCATAACTTCCACCACTTCATCAGTAGGAATACCAGTCTTTGCATTGAGTTTGGTCTTGTTGCGTGTACGAGTAGAAGGCCTAGTATCACCAGTGGTTTTATGTTGCACACCCCCTTCAACCGTTTTATGCTGCACACCACCCTCATCCACCACACATTTAGTTCCAGAATTGTCCCCCAGCCACTTCCTAGCCTTCTTATTCAAAAGAAACAAACCTGTAGCCTCATTGCACGTGGCATGTTCACTGACCTCCACAACCTTATCCAACTTTCCTTCAATAATAGCAAACTTTTGCTCATAGGTATTCTTCATTTTGATCATTTCATTAGTAACCATCTTGAGAGTATTAAAGAGCTGATTGAATGCATCCTACACCTTGTCAATTTGAGACTGCATCGGCCCCTTAAAATAGGTGGCTTCATCAACATTAGTACAAGCAACTATGACCCAGACATTAGTGGAATTCATCTCACGAAAAACCCACTTAAATAGCTTAAATAGAGAGAGGGAGCTCTCTTTAACAAGGCCGAGATAATCAGGCATAATCTCTCTCCTAAAATTAAAACCATCTTTATCAACAGCGTATCAGACTCAAAATTATTGCTAGATGAAGCATTCGTCAAAGTCTCCTTCCCTTTCTGAGCAGAAACCACCACCACTTTATCCAAATTCTATTCCACCACTTGGTGCTCCACATTTGGCAGGTTTCCAACAAGCTCCTGCTGCTCTTCCCTTTCTAAATTCCAAGGAGAACTATTCCTCTACTGCCCCACATTATTTTATGCATTAAGAATAGGGGAGACCCCCAATTGACCCTTTTTAAACATATCCTCCTTGCCCAAAATTTCCACCGCAATCCCCTTCAACTTCTTGCCACCCAATCCCTTCTCAGGGTTTGATTTTGAGCTAGGTTGACCGAACTCAACCTCATCACCTGTAACATACTCATCTTCCATTAAGGAAATTGAGGATTGAGCTTTCTTTCTTTTCTTTCCGTTAGCCTTCCTCTTTTTACCCCCCACAATCTTCACAACTTTAGACTTCTAGGGGGACTTAACAATCTCAACCTCATCACCAGTAATAAAATCATCATCCTTGGAGGGAGCCTGGGATTGGGACTTTTTCCTCTTCTTACCCTTAGAGACAATAAGAGACTCTAACTCACCTTCCAATCAAGCATCTGACCCAGGGGAGTAGTCCTCATCCTCAGAATTCTCCTCAGACCTAGTAACATACTCAAGATTTTTATTTTTTCTACTAGCATTGGGTTGGGTAGGGAGAATAAATGCCTTGACATAGTCAATAATCAGAACAATAAGACCTTCATGGAGGATAGGGTTTTTGGGATTACGTCTATGATCCCTTATACCAGTTTTAAGAGAGACCAGGAGGTAATAAGGAAAATACACTCTCTTTTTATGCCTAAAATGATTCAACAAGACAAAATGATGCCCATAAATAATAGAAAAGTGGCCATCCAATGTAAAATACTGCATTATCTCCTTCGCAACATCTCTCCAAATTTCCTTGAGAGAGGAATGCAGATAGCCACCACATTTCATTGGTTCCTACTTCCTCCACTCATTATGTTCTTATCTCTATAAATTTCTTCCCATCCATCGGTAATCTAGTAATTTTTGCAATTAGTTCTTTAGTGATTGTAACTTCCTTACCCCCAATTTCCAGCACTCTGTTATGCCAATCCTCCAGAAAATCCTAAGATTGCTTCTTATCAAACCCATGCAGCCTCTCCATGTATGGGGTAACTCCCCTAGCTTCCAATAATTTCCCACAACCTCTTATTAGCTTTGATAGAGTCACAAGATTTGGACTCCGTTCTGTTTCTGCTTCCACCCATGGTAACAACATGCAAAAACCTCAACAAAAGAAAGAATTTGCAGGCGATCCAAATAAACTTAAAAATCTTGCAATGGAAAATAGGAAACCTCGAGAATACAAAGGCTTCCCAACTACCCATAATCTATGTGGATTTGAGAATGTTGTAGAGAGAAATCATGAGAAAAGAGGGACTAGTCAATCGAGCCACCACACCATATCGCCCGTTCTTTCCTCTCATCAAGTTACACCTCAGAAAAGGCTGCCACATAAGGGACATATGACATCAAACCATCATAAAAAGAACACACTCCTCAACACTTTTGAGCATCATGCTGAATAATTGAGTGAGCCTCTAGGGGTAGAGGGTCATGTTCACCCCACACCATAGAATCATTCACCCCAACCTATTTCCTTCTCTATAAACATGCAAGATATGGCATTTGATCAAAGGATTCCAAAATATTGATAGCATCATTAGCTAGTGCCTCCATCGTCCATGAAGGATAAGACAACTTTCTAAGGTAATTAATGATATTGAGGGAGTCACCCTCAAGCCACACCTTATTATATCCTCTAGATTTTGCAAGTTTCAACCCATGATAGGCTGCAAAATGACATATTGTTGACCAATAACAATAAGGAAATAATTCAGGTTTTGAAATATTAGATTTTATTATAATATAATATAAAGGATTTGAGAGAAACTAAGTTTATCTCAAGGATGTAGATTAAGAGGGATAAAGCTAGTATATATTTTTGGATTATTCAAAGGAAGTATGTTAACTCTTTTTTTGTTTCATGATGTAATATTATCAGCCAATGAGTGTTCCCTTTCATTTTGGAACAAAGCTTTAAGTTAAGAAATGTCCTTTGACACAAGATGGGTTATATGACATGAGCCACATCCCTTATGTGAATTTCATTGGTAGTCTTATGTATGTTATGATTTACACCAAACTAGACATTTACCAAGTAATGAGAGTCCTAATCATTTATATTTTAAATCAAGTAAGGAGAGTTGAACTATAACAAAGAGGTTCTCTAGGTAGCTTCATTACATGTTCAAGTGTTATATTTGATACTATGGAGGTCTAAAATTGAGTAGGATGGTGGATATACACATATTATTGTATTTTAATTGGATAGTAGATGTGGATAGCAAGGGATTTATTAATGGGTATGTATTTACCTTGTTTAATGGTTTAATCATTTAGATGAAAAAGAAGATTTAATTTCACTTTCTTCTATAGATTGAATATGTGGTAGCTACTCATTCTTGTAAGGAAGTAATTTAGATATGTTAGGTTGAGTCAAGATACATTTCTAATTTAATATAAAAGTTAGTGTCATTAGCTTGGTAAAAATGGGCTACCTTCTATGTACAAACAAAGTACATTGATGCGTATTATTATTTTATTCATGACATGCTTGAGTAAAAGAGGGTTATGATCAAGAAGGTGGATATGAATGTTGTTGATACATTGATGAAGCCCATAAGCATTGATAAGTTCAAGTTGTGTAGGATAGATATGGGGATCATCCCCTATCTTTAGTTTTGTTGATAACCTCTATGATTGTTACAATGTATACAAGTTGGATATTGTTAATACTAGGAGACTAGGTTTTGTACACCTTGTAAGCCTTAGGTCTAGATGAATTATTTAATATGTATGTAATATATTGTAAATAATGTGGACACATGGAAAAGGGAACCCCACTTGGATTAATCTTAAGATTTTATTGTTGACACTCTTTGCATTTTTCATTAGTTTTATGACGATTGTAACAAGTTATGAATAGGGTAGATGGACTATGAGTAGAATATTTGACCAGCTATTTATAGTTTTTTGTATTAGGTCCTCTTGATATTCAAATTCACACTTAAGGTAACTTGTAGCAATAGGGGAAATCTTACAAATATGGAATGTAACATGTAAGATTAAACCTAAGAATGTGAAGTTGGTTCTTAATATGATATTCAATATACTCTCCTAATCATGAAAATGGAGAGGGAAAAAGATACTAAAAATTTAAATCTATTCTAAGAAAATGCATTAGAAAGAGACATCCTTTGGAGCATAGAATTTATTATTATTCAAACAATTATAATTTCATTCACAATGAAAGGTTCATCCTACACAATCATCCATGGATGCCTAATTCATTGATTATAACTTAACAAATAAAGGCTACTACTAGAAAAACATAAATAAAATGAAATATATTTTAGGAAAAAGAGTTGCACAAGAGAGAAGATTTCACTAATACATAGAAAACATAATACATAAAAGTCCACTTGACAAAGTCAGGAACTGATCACAACTATTAGTATTGCTTTCAATGCCATAGTCTATTACAACACTTCCTTATAGATCAATTTATACTATGGCCAATGGATATTAAAAATTAAAAATATTTAAATATTTAGAACCCCTTTGTTCTTGGGAATGGTTTCAAAATTTTAAAACCTTGCATGGTAAAAAATCATGCAATTAAGAAGTGGCAGATTATTATTTTTTACTTGAAGAGCTTGGCATGCTAGTTCCCTTTGGTAATTGGAAATTCACAACTATTAGATCAAAATATCTAATAGATATAGTCACTTTTTTTTAAACATTATTTAATACCCAACAATTCCACACAAAGAAAAACTATTAACTCTACTATTTTCTTTGAGGAGCATCAATTTGTTGTGTGGCATTCAAACTTTATTAACCACTATCTCTATGTGAGGATATATTAGATTGATAATTTGAAATCTCTTGATGAATGATGCAATATAATGAATTTGTCAATATGACAACTATCATATATTGTATGAGTCATTGATATTTGAGAAATAATCAATAGTTTTTATTTCTTTTAAAAGAATTTGAAATCTCCACTAGTAATATGGACTCGCCACTTCAATATTAGCATCAAAGCATAAATGGAATAATAGGAAAGGTTTATTAGTTTAAAAACTTTGAGGACTTATGAGATAATGCCACATGTCAATTTTGATGTCACATCTCTTTTTTTTTTGTAATATTTTGAAGATAAATTGGACCCAACTACTAATACTGACTCATGCTAATGAACTAATGACACAACAAGAAGAAACTATTAAAATAATAATTCTTGTATTTTATGAGAATGTTCCATGTTTATTTTTTACCATTTGATCAATGTTCTAAGTATATCCTCTTACTTTTAGCATTATTATTAATTTCTTAAAGAAATGGGACTTGCCTCAAGCCGATGTGGCTATATTATGTACTACCTATGCATCTCCTCAACCTTGTTAGAAGCACTTTAGTTTGAAGATTGTAATGTTAGTTCACAATATTTTATTGTAGTAGTAGATACCCACCAAGTGACAAAGGCTTTCCAAACCATTGATCATTTCTATCAATCCAACAACCAATGCTCCATTTAGTAGTTATTGAAAATGGTTTTGCTACAAGATTATGTCATCAATTGGTTGTTTCCAATCTTGTATGGTAGGTGGGTTTGTGGATAAATCAAAATTTACGATAATTTATTTCTTCTTGCATGTGAAAACAAGCTCTTCCAAAATAATTCAAAATGATTTTATTTTAAAAACATGAAGAAAGAAAAGAAGGTAAAAATATGCGTGGGTTTTTGGTTATTAAGTGGAGGAAATGAAGATTTAAAAAGAAAGAGCATACATGCCTTTTACAAGGACTCCCAAGAGATAAAGAAAAATGATTTATTTAATAAAAATCTAGTTCATTAAAATTAAAATCAAGCAAATAAGGCAAAAAATATTATGTAAACTACATAAGATATGTGCTTATCATTGCACATGCTATGAAGATTAAGATTGTGCATTTATGAAAAAACTTGGCACAATCTATATTAAGTTATGGCACCACCATAAGAAAAATAATGGCACAACCTTTCACAAACCAACACAACAACAATCCAATGTCGAAAATAGATTATGACACAATAGAAACAAAGTCATACAAGTGATAGAAGTAACACATAATATAAAGATGATAGTACAAGCATAAAAAACCATTGTATAACCAACACTATATATTGGACATAGCCATATTAAACTCCCACATAATAACAATGAGGTATAGATTCAAAGGGAGGCACGTTAATAGAAAACTTCCTAACAACATCATTATTGCTTGATCAAGAATTTAATCCAAGAGGGTGCATAGTATCAAGTTTGTTAGAAAATGATATACTATTGGTTATCCCTCTCCAACCAATGGTGCTCCTTTTTTACAAAATTAGATGTACTCTCTTTAAAAATACATGTCATTGGTTTCAACAATCATGACATGTCATGAAGAAGTTTTCAGTTTAAAAATGTTCTTTTTCTAGCTCTTGTAAACTTTTAAAATGATTTTAATGAAATAATTAAAATATATAATGAGTCATAAGATAAGTGGGCCCTAAGAGTTTAATAAAATAAACGTTCATTTAAAAGCACAATATTTTATTAACTCATAAAAATAACGAATTAACATATTCTTATAAAAAAAGGAAAGTGTAAAGGTAAAAACCACGGAGATAAAAAAAATTGGGAAATGTGGTTGCCATGCAATAGAGAATGGAGTTTTTTTCCAATTTTTTTCTTTTTATTTTCTCTCTTCTTTGAAAGCTTTTTCATTGAAAATAGAGGAATTATAAATTTAATTTTTAAGTTTATTGAAATTACTCAATCCTTTGAAAGAAAAATATTTTATCACTATACCAACAAATAATACTATTGTATCTATGTCATCGATCCTTTTATATTACATGTTTAATTATTTTAAAATGAAATAATATTTTTTTTGTTTTAAATATGATTCATTTTATTTTTATCGGTGAATCTATTCTTGTCTCTTATTTTGCGTGTCCAAACTTCATTTACAAATATATAATTTTTAAACCTTCCCCAAATTAATTATGATACCAATGTTATTTTTAATTGTTGCATATGTAATCATTTCATTTTGTGATTTTAAATCCTATGCACAATAAGTCATATACGAGTGATAGGGTTTTATAATTGGTGCATCACTATTTTAGTTAGGATTTATTTTTAAGATTTCTTCTATTTTCTCTACAAGGTTGAGAGAATTCACTAAAAATACTATTAAGATTCAGCTTCTAAAAATCCCAAAAGTAATCTTAAAGGTCATGTTCCAAATTTGTAATATTTCCCATGTTGGTACAAGTTCATACCTTAAGTGTGAATTTGAATATCAATAAAATTATAAGTAATTATTGCACATGTGTAGAGTTCTTGGGAGTTATATTGGATCCCCTTGATCATAGGGGTCAATTAGTAAACTAAAGAGTTACTTTCTATGTTGCGAGGAGTTAGTTTTGGATTGGAGTGCATGGGTTGAATATGAGCCATTTAAACTTGACTTTGGCTCGTGGTTTTAGCCCACGGTTTTGAAAATAATTATTTCCACACATAATTTAGAATGGATTTTTTCTTATGCTTCTATTCACTAAATTATTATAAGAAATTTCTATAGTAATGGTAAGTCCCAGCTACCAATTTCTTACTTAACATTTTAATAAGTCACTACATATCTTATTTACTAGTCTAGTTTCCCCATTAATTAACAAGTGATATGATTAAATTAAATTCAAATATATATTTATCTTCTTCCATAAGGTTCTCCAAAATTGTCCCAAAAACTTAGTCTCTTGGTTTGAAATCTACTTCTTCAGAATCCATACAACCTTACAACTTCTTTAAAAAATAAATCTATTAAACAAACTACATCACTTATCTTCTTTGATGGTGTGAATATGGTATTTCACCTATCTAGTCTACTAGTAGGTCCTATCCACATGTTAAGTTTACTTAGGTCCTAAGAATATTTCTATAAGTCTTAGTTGTCATTTAAATCTTATCTTAGATCTTATAGTATTTAATTCTTGAGTCCAATATTTCTATAAGTTCTAGTTGTCATTTAAATCTTATCTTATAGTATTTAATTATTGAGTCCCTGGTCATTCAATATTTGTTGACTTAGTTATCTCATGTTATAGGATTAAGACACATGTCATGAATTTATCTAATCCCATCCCTTGCCTGGTCTATTTAAGAAAGGCTCTTATACATTTTTAACATATCATATCAAGAAAGCTATTATCTTCTCATACTCTCTTGTAGAAGGTTATCTTTTATTTCATAGGTGATTCTGGGGTGTAAGCTAATTTTTAGCTCCTATATTCTTATATGGTATAAAATGTGCCATCTTGGAAAATATTTCTACAACCACAATCCACACCTCTCTACTTAGAAATCCTAATACAAAATTTGTATAATTATGACCTTATAATGCAATTACATTCTCTACTTTGATTGTTTTTTTTTCATATTCTTGATATATCCATTAGGCCAATCTCAATTTTTTGTGCCTAGTTTTGGCATAACAACTATTTTTTGATTTCTCCTCTTTTTTCAAGGTTTTCATAATCAGACCTTGAATCTATTTCATATTATGGGAGTTTTTGGCATATTTGGTGCTGCTCTTCTATGTGTTGTTCAAGGTGCTATTGTGGAAAATAATTTATTTGAAGATGGTGATGGTGCAAATACATTATATTATTTTAACTCAATTCAAGCCAAAGAGACTTATTCTATGGTTATTACAAACTGTTTATGGTCCTAAATTTTTGTGGTTACTCAAATCATCCCATATTTTTTTTATAATGGACAATAATTGATACAAACTTGTGTTTTGACTTCCACCTTTAGCTAATTGACAAATTTTGCATCTTTGAATAATTTTTTCACATATCTATAAATAATTGGATAAAGATATTTCTTACTCACTAATGATAATGTCTTATCAATACCAAAATATTATTCTAAATAACTATTATATTATTCTTTGATCAAAATTTCTCTCATTGAACTCTTAGGGATACACAATTGATTACCATTAAACAACAAATTATCTCAAACAATGTTATACAACCATCATATTCTATCCATACTCAATAAGTATTGACAATCCTTCCATGCTTCAGTAAAATCCACATATCTTCATATAAATTCTTTATTTCTTGAAATCCAATAATCTCAATTCTCATTTCAACAAACACTTTTATCTTTTACATAATATTTTATTTATTTATTTTTTTAATTTATCACTTCTATGTTTCAATATAAAAAATTAAAATACTTATACCTATTTGATATGTCTATATCTTAATTTATTAAGAATTGGGTTATATTCACTTGCAAAGAGTTTATTTAGGAAAAAAGTAACTATAAAATGTCATGTAATAAGATGCATTGAGTTTAAGGTGTTGTGGTATAGTATGCATGTTGGTTTACATGTGGTGATGTTATAGTAGAAATCACAAGAAATTTGGAGGAAAACTCACAATCACATGTAGAATATAGTGTTGCTAGAAACACAAATGGTGATGCAAGAGATTTTGCAACATGTTGGAGTTCACGTGGCATAATCTGCCAGTAAGATAATATTTTGGAATGTAGCATAAGGTACTAGAAGTAGTAAGAAGTGATGAAATGTTTGTGTGTGCTACCACAAGCTTGGAGATGGTAGTGATAGGTATATGAGAAAACATAAACTCATTAACAATGCTAAGCAACTATCAATTCATGGTGTATGCCAACTATGTATAAATAATAATTATCCATATGGAGACATCGTGTTTGGTGATATATATGTTATACTAAAATTATATGGTTGAAATATAGTTGTGTTCCTCTTGTTATTCCATGTGTAGTTTGGATAGTTAGATGTTGGGAATTTTATGTGTATGTTTGTATGTATCATCTAACGTGAAGGTACCAAGGTTGCTTGGATAGTTGACCAAGGATAATATTGGACAAAATTTTATTGGTGTGAGATATTAATCAATTATATAAGAGTATGGTGTAGATTGAAACTTTGTAAAAAAAAATTGTATCGAATTCTTTATTATGAACAATATAATAGTGAATGTCTTTTAGTGGTAGGTTTTCTATCATAGGGGTTTCCCATGTAGATATTTGAGTCTTATGTAATCTTATCTATGCATATTATTCTATTTATTTCTACAAAATTTTATTAGATAGATTTGGAAAATACTACTCAATATTTTGGATCATATTATCTTAAATATATTTATCATAGGTTGTTCATTTTCTACAACATGAGTTCAAATCCTAAATATTTGGTATCAAGATATATTTAGCTAGATTCTCGTTTGTAGCAATTAGGCATGTGAGTGGAAACATATCAATAGCTAAATGAAACTTAATAGTAGAACTATAGTAGGAGAATCCTATACCTTCCTAGGGATAGATTGAATACTTATTTAGGTATGTATCATCTCACCTCTTAGCAGGATGTGACTATAATGCCATAGATTGATTGTCAGCAAAGAAAGTGATACATTCCTATTGAGAGTTGTAGGATGGGATCACATCACCTTAACTTGAATATATGTACTGATAGAGAAAGGAAGGGGATCCATAGATAAATCTTGTTAGAAAGAGATAAATCTTACAGATCGGAGGTAGGTTCAAAATCAAGAATTCTAAAGTCAGTGGGATAGGATGGGAAAGAATAGAATGCAACCATGAATTACAAGGACTTAAAGTAGTCTTATATCACTCCCCAACCTGGGAGATGGAAAGGTAATCATTTTATCACCTTGCATTCAATCTAATAACTAATAGTTGGTCATTATATTTAGGCTTCTTTCTTATGAGTTAAACTTCAAAAGAAGGAAGGTTTTTTGTGATTTTTCTTCATTCCAAATTCTAGCTAATTAGGAGGGAATACGAGCTAGGAATAATGGGTTCCCCATCAAGATTGATAATTTTTTAAGGGGGTTAAAGACTAACCCATACGAGGAATGGTATAAGTATTCATATCCAAATTGAGGCTTCTTCGCACAAGCCAATGAATTATAAAGACATGGACTCATTACTTATGGGAGGAATAAGGTACACAATTCACTCATTATCCATTTAGCTTAGAATAATGGGAGTAAAGGGAATACTAGGAATAAATCCTAGAGGGGTTATGTATTCACTCATTAAAGGAAAGGACACAACAAATGTAGTTTTTAAGAGGGATGCCACCCATCCAAAATCATGAAGTAAAGCTTTAGGAGGGGAATGAAAGGAGTTGGGAAGTTTATGGGAAGTCCACTAATAACCCAATTGAGGTTAGAAGGGGCCAATAGGAGGAATCATTAATGTTGATTTTGAACTCATGGATAAGAAATAAGGGATTCAATAATTCAGTTTTGCATGAAGAAACTACTATTAGGATCCAAGCCACTAGTAGGAGCCACAAATAATTGAACTAATAGGAAGTTGGGAAACCAGAAGGAGTTTAGGTTTCAGTCAATGAACATTGATGACCAATATTGTTTAGGGAGAGTAGAAGGCTCTCATCCACCCAAGAAAGAAAACAATAGGAGGAGATTTGGGATAACATATTCACTATTGGATATGGATAGGCATGAACAATCAAATTCAAGATTGCAATATTGTGGAGATTAGTGTTAGGATTTAATTAGATACACTAATACTCCCATCCATCTACAAGTCATGACCAAATTCAAGTCATTCTTATGAATGGAGGCCCTCCTAATTATTGTGGAAATGCCACCACTGACTATGATCCCATTTCTCATATTGTAGCCACTAGTAGAAGTCCAATAAAAAAACTAATCATGACTTTGGTCAATTAAAATTTAATAAAGAAACCAAATGAAATTGTTTAATGAGCCACTAAAATTTAGGGGATATGTTGGGAATAGAGCCATTCTAGGTTATGAGGCACAAATAAAAGTATATTAATGCACTCAAGGAAGGAAAAAGGCTTTGAATAATGGAATGAGTTTGTCAAGCCAATGACTACAAGTATCTATTGAAAACTACTGATGAGCATACTTTTTAGCCACACCACCTTTATTTAGAGGCTACTAAATTAATGAATTTAGGCTAGTGATCAAATAGCTGATGTCAAATGAATTCAAGAGATAAGAATCAAGTACTTGAGTGGGAGAGCCAATGTCTTAATGGATGGAGGAAAGATTTTTGGGCCTCAAATAAGTAGTAGAAGGTCAATTCAACTAGCTAATTTAAGTAGAGGGGTTTGATAGATGATGAATAAGGAAAGCTTTGGTTCTCCAAATTAAGCTTATCAAGTGGTGAGGGAATATTGGAAGTAAGTCGATATGGGATGATCTCAACTAGATGATGTAATCAATGAATCAAGGTGGGGGCCATGGAAGGTAAGACTACTCACTCAATAATTCTTCAAAAGATCCCTTTCTTGCACTTAGTTGCCCCACTTGGGTGGGATATTTCACTTGAGAAGTACTAGCCAAGTATGAAATGATGAAGATATCGTCGATAGGGAAAATAAGGGGGAAGGCATGAATCACCGATAACAACCACAACACTATTTGATTCAAGCCATAGAGACCCTAATCTAAAAATGAAGTACAAGATGACAATAGAAATCAAATGATAAATCAGATAACCTCAACTTCTATGTCAAAGTTGATTCCCCTCCATTTCTCTTCTCAATTTTCTTATTTGATCTCAGATATTAAGTGTGCACAATCTGCAAAAAGCTCAATGTAGATGTAAGATAAAAAAATCTCAAAGAATTTCATTAGACATCAAAGAGATATGAGGGATACTTCATAGAAATGATTGATTTGAATGGACGATTATAATTAAGAGGTGGATGATCAAGATCAAGGGTCAAGAATCCTTGAGAGGAATTGATGAATGAGCTAACTAACTACAATTGGCTGCAGGATTTCAGTTAACTATTTGTATGGAGAATTGATTGAAGAGTTAACTCTCACTGAGTGGGAGTGAACTAATTTTATTGATTAGTGAAGTGGAATTGATTATCTAGTCGACTAGAAGAGAGTGTTTGTTAAGAACAAGGTGGAAATGCATGAGATAATAATTAATTAAATTAATTTATTACTTGAGGAATGTGCAAGTGGGAATTAGATAAATAAATAAAATGTTTTATTATTTGTTGATGAGTGAATAATATTGAGAGAATATAAGATAATTGAATAATTAAAGTAATTATTTAATTTAGAAAGTGGGTGAATGTTAATTAAATAACTAATAATAATTATTTAAATAATTTAGAGGAATAAGATAATTAAAGACATAATTAAATAAATATGATTTATTTAATTAATCAAGATAGAATAAGGAATTAAGGACATAATTAAATAAATAGGATTTATTTAATTAATTAGAAAGATTAATGATAAAGTGAATTAATTAAATAATATCAAGTCATTTAATTAATAGTGGAAATATGAATTTAGACAATAATTAAATAATTGAACATTATTTAATAATTAGGGAAAGATAATAATTAGTGTTAAAATGCTAGTTGCTAGCTAAGACAATTTTGAGTATCTACATTTTCCCCCTCTTTGATACAATATGTTTTTGAGCATTGTGTCAAAGAAAATTCAAAAATTCATGTTGAGGATGTGCCCCGGTATGCCCTGGTGGTGGTGGATTGCATGGTGCCCTTCGGTAAATTTTACAAATTTTCAATTTTTTTTCAAAGTTTGGGAAATTGTTTCAACAAGCTAATTTGACAGTTTTAAGTGTGTTGGCAACAAAAAAATTGATTTTGGGTCATTCTGGGTGTTCGTATTAGCATTTGAAAGACAAGGTTGATGCGCCCAATTATAAACGAGGGTCCACAATGCCACCTAAGGTCTATAAATAGGCCTTAGGGGGTCCAAAATCCTCATTTGTGCATTTGAGTTTTAGAATTTTGAGTAGAGAGGAGAGTGACTTTTGAGCAGAGCGATGAAGCTATGGTGCCCATTCTGGAGAGCTCTCATCGAGGATATCATGTGCAGACCTATAGACAACTTGAGAGATTGGGAAACATGGTACATAGCCCTTTCTTGCTTTAAAGTGTTTGCATTTTTCAGTAGATTTTAGGGGTAAAAAAATGGCCAGACATATGCGGTGCAGTTTCTGCACCGCATATGTAGTCACAAACATCAAATGTGTAGGTTTGTGTGACACATTTGTGAGGTGAGCCACAATTATCTTTTGGAGCTGCATTTGTAAATGGATCGCAATCATAAACAAGACTGCAATTGTAATTTGAACCACAAATGTAGGATAGTGAACCACAATTGTTATTGTGCAACACATTTGTTTGACAGTACACCATAAATGTTATAGTGTAACACATTTGTTAAAGGTGCGACACATTTGAATGTGAGTAAATTTGAATTAGTTTCTGGAAAAGTTTTGAAAGTGCAAAAGGTCAAATAGGTATGTTTAGATGTCCTAATTGATGTAATGTGTTGTTTGAGCGTAGGTGAGGCTTCTACCTATATATATGTGAGAGAGTCAACCCTCTTCATTTGCACTACAATAACACCTAGATGACATCAAGAGTACCTTGCATGCCTTGGGATTATACTTTGTGACATTCATTCCCAAGGTGTGGGTTAATCGAGGGTTGCTGATTGCACTAGTCGAGAGATGGCACTCATAGATGAGTTTGTTCCACCTACTGATTGAGGAGGCTATAAATACACTAGAGGACATATGGCGTATTCTTCAAATCTTGATCCATGATGATAAGATGGTATATGATCCTGAATCTGGGTTAGTTGTTATGTAGAGATGTTTTGAGATTGAGGACTTAGGCATTGAGGAGTACGAGATCCATTGGGACACCCTGGTGGAAAAATATGAGTGATTGATTGTGGTAGTATGCAGTGTCATAGATGAGGTAGTTCTAGATAGATGAGGCCATGGGTTTTAGTTGGATGGGGCCAGATTTTGGTCGGTATGATGGAGGATGGCACTGTCTATGCATAGGGCCCTTGCATGCTAGCTATGTTATATTTCTAGCTTCATGATGTTGCATACAGAGGTGCTTGTCCTATTGGCTGTGACATGACACTTCTTATGGTCTAGGAATGAGAGCACATTGTTATGTTTCAACTAGTCACTAATAGAGACCTTCCCCTAAGGTTTCCATATATATGCATGTATGGAGGAGCAATTCCTAGAAACATGTAGGGGATGTGGGATATTGGAGACATGCTATTGATCTACTTGATGGATTCACCTGGAGGCTCTACATATAGTGTGTGGCATGGGAGGATGATGTAGAGAACTTGTCATACTATCGATAGACTTGATATTTGATAGGGTGTATAATACATATCCAACACATCATTGAGTGTCAACTATTAGAGAGAGTTCTCTAGTAGTTTGGTGAGAGGTAGGGTGTACTTGTGGGGATAGCCCAATTTGTGAGATCGGCCCAGGAGATTACATAGTGGGGGATGATGATTAACCTATGGGTCACAATTCAGGAGTTTGATGAGTTAAAGCTTGTATAGTGGGGTGCACCAACAGAGGTAGCAAATGTGGGTACTAGCTTGAGTATGATGCCTGGTGGTAGGTACATAGACCAGTTCCACTCATAGACCTAGATTTATTTTTAGAGAGGCTTGGGAGAGGTCTGCGAGGTCAATTATGGGGGAGAGGACTAATGTGGGGTGATGATGGGGGTAGAGGAGGTTGGGGTGATGGGGATGATGAGGGAGGTGGTAGTGGCAGGGATGGAGGGAGAGGTGGCAAGAGAGGGAGAGGTGGAATTCCACCTATTGTGCTTAGATGACTACCTCCTATCTGAGAGGAGAGGGAGGAGGAGGTGAGGACTGAGGAGATGAGGATAAAGGATGCTCCTTGAAAGGAGAAGTAGGGAGAGCGAGAGATGGAGGTTGAGGTAGAGGAGTAGGAGGCCACTCAAGATGTGGCCATGGATGAGGGTTTGTAGGATGTGCCTATTAGAGAGGCCATCCTAGATGTGATGGAGGAGGAGGTGGAGGCTAGAGCTGATGATGGTGTGCAGGCACAACTCTTTGCTATACAGGTATAGATACAAAATCTATAGGAATAGGTTGCATGGATGATGACAAAGTGAGATATAGTTGTGATTAGAGAATAGAGGGTTGAGAAACGGTCCCTTAGCTTTATTGAGATTGTTAGTGGGCCTTTCGTAGATTTAGGATGACAATTGTATCAGGCCAGGTGGGCAACAGACTACTACCAAGTTTTATATGAGGGTGTTGTGCCACCATTAGAGAGGGCACCTAGCTATACAAGAGCGGGTCTCAGAGTTAGTCACATACACTTAGATCTCAGAGTAGTGGGGGAGTATCAAGTCCTAGGTCACTGTATCTATCACCTCATCGCTCACATAAAGATCATCCAGGACCATCAGGGTCAAGACAGAGAGAGGACATGCCAGCCTCCGAGCATTCACCATCAGGGGATAGGGGCAACTCAAGCTAACTTGATTTTGTATTGTATATAGACATATTTATATTTTGATCGAGCCTACGAGCTCAATTTTTGATAGTATGTGATTTAATACTATGACACATTTTTTTGGTATATATATGAGATGCATCATTTTCAGTGGCGACTATATGGTGTGTTATGTTCTTTATGGATGTTTCTATATGATATTATATATGTAATGTATTCTATTTTGTCTAATGATTCCTATATGATGTGTATTATGGATTTATCAATGTATGCTTCTACTAATGTATGGATGGATGCACATGATATTAATTTATGCTTATATGTATGATATGATGTATGGATATCTGATGATTATTATCTATGATGGGTTTTATTATGCTTATATGATCTATATGCAGGGTGACATTATATGTTTATGACATATTATGACATGTTTTGTATGATTCTATGTGGATGATGATTTTAGCATGTGATGCAATGTTGTTTATTTTTTTTATATTTTTATGTGGTATACATGACCTATATGCATACAATATATGATGTTCTAACATGATCATGGATACAAGATGATGTAGCTAATGCACTTTTTTTTATGCCTCATAGCATGCCACTGAGATGACTATGGGGATTGAAAAAATAAATGTTAGTGAGAAGAAATAATTAGTAAGTGATGAACAGTTAGATGGACCATCCATCCAAATCAATATTGATGTATGATTGATAGTATTGATCTTTCAGTAATGCATTTTTTATCATCATAGAGAATTTATTGTGGGACAAGTAGATGTATGCACACCTAAGTATGAATTGTGAAGGTGAATTTTGTTTTCATTTGCCTAAGGACAAGTGGATATATGTACACCAAGTTGAGACAAACCTTGGTGACATTAGTATTCGTTTGTCAAAGATTCATACACATCAAACAAAGAGTGCCCAGATTCATACTAGTAAATATAGAACCTTGTTGGAATATGTGAGGAAGTAACCATAGAGCATGTTAATCCTGATGCAAGAAAGAATTAGTTGACCTTTGAATTGCGTATGATTTTTTGATTATGCCAAATGGAACCCCAATCGCACACACAAAACTTAATTGCCTCAGTCATATTATCAAGATAAACCACAAATAGAAATCAATAGAAAAATATGCAATGATCCATCATCGGTCCTCTACTCACTAGTGGATATCATCGAGTAGCATAGGACCATCACATAAGATAAATTAGATAAAAAGATAAGACTAAATAGATCAAATGAGTCAACAACCATTTAAATCTTCTTTTCCATTGATATGTGTGTTTTGATAGGGTTATACTGATTATGTTTGGTTTCAAGAATGAGACACCTCGCATAAGATGCCTGGTCAGGTTTTGAGGATGTAACAACCTGTATAGAACAACTGATAGCTGATAAAGATAGGTAGATTTCAATGAGATATGTAGGAAATTGATCGGATAGGTTGCAGGCTAGTTTGATAGCTCGTTTGTTATTCCATGATTTGTTAAGCTCAGTTTTTGTAAGATGTTCCATTTGTGTCCAACATGTCACTTGTTGACAAGGGATAGTTTTTATTATGGAAGATGGATTGTGATGGATGAAAATTTTATTACAACCCACCCTAAGGGATAGACCTAGGCCTCATGTGCTCATTAATGATGGCCTTACCTACATGATACATGTAGAGGCTATGTAGTTTGATTATTTGGACTAACATTAGCAAATGTTGGATGGTCGATGCTATTTTTTACTTTTTTGAAATTTTATGACTATTTTGGATTTTTGAAGGAATATTTGAATGTTTTTGAATTTTGTTGAATATTTGGATTTTTTTTTTGATTTTATGGAAATGTTTTGATGTTTTTTAGATTTTATTGTGATAATGTCTAATACCATGTCTATGATCCTTTTGAAAATATAGGTTGAGGATTGCCCCTAGTCAGGTATACGACCAATTATTATGAAAGGGACGAATATGGTAAGTGGTTAACACTAAATGTCAATCATTCTTAGGCCATGAGAGGGATGAGAAAGCTTATAATGAAGGAGCCTATGCTTGGGTTATTATAGATGAAATATGATAGAATAAGGATAGATGGTAGAGTGCTAACTGACTACACATGACACATGTTTGCTAGGTTTTCACCATGGTACTTATCCAAAGCGTCACCAAAATGGTTTTCACTACAGGATGGATTATTTCTCTTTTTCTTTTCTTTTTTTATTTTTCTATTTTTTATTTTATTTTTTCATTTTTGGGATCTCTAAAAGTCATGTATAACACTTGTGAAGGTACATGCTATTGATAGGATTAGGTAGCGATTCACCTTCAAGAGTACCTAGTTGATAAGAACTGTATCTGTATGTTGTAGTAATGATGCAGGGATCAAACCAGTTAGGTTCAAAATTTCCTAATTTTTCTCGCTCCAATTGATTCTTAGGGTTCTCTTTTAGGATTATATCACCAATGTCAAACTGTCAAACTTTGACCCTTTTGTTATAGCTATGTTGGAGATGATTCTGATATGCTTGTAGATGGACTAATGCAGTTTGCCTTATTTCATGTAATAACTCTAGCTCATGTAACCTAGAAATCTGATAATCTTCATCATTGATGAACTATTGCATAGAAACTCTCAATGATAGTAACTCAACCTCGATTGAAAAGATAGCTTTAGAACTAAAGACAAGGTAATAGGGTGTAACACCAGTAGGATTATGCATGCTCATATGATAATCCCATAAGGTTGGATTTAGTTGAATATGCCAGTCGCAACCAATGTTATTGACAATATTTTTCAAGATTTTTATGATGGTTTTATTTGATGCCTCCACATGACCATTACCTTGGGGATAATACAACATGGTAAAGTTATGTTGGATGTAGTACTTCTCACATAATTCTCAAATGTCTTGGTTTTTGAAGGGACGACCGTTATCTATGACTATAGACAAGGGAACACCATACCAGAATATGATGTAGTTTAAGATAAATTTTATAATTTTCTTATTGGTGATGTATGTCATAGGAATGGATTCAATCCATTTGGAAAAGTATTTGGTTACAGTAATGATGAACTTATGGCCATTAGTAGATGTAGGGTGTATTTTTTGACAAGTTCAATTCCCTATTGAGAGAAGGGTTAGGGTGATGTAATTGCATGTAGTCCCTGTGTTGGTGCATGTATGAGATCTCCATGTATATGAACTTTCAAAATTTCTTTACCTAATGATAGGCATCACTTTCCATGGTCCTCTAGTAGTACCCAGTCCTCGTGATCTTCTTAGCAAGGGTAGGACCACTAGAGTGAGCTCCACATATACCATCATGTACCTTGTGTAAAACCGTTTGCACTTCTTTCATGTTGAGACATCTAAGCAGAGTACTATCTAAAGTATTTAGAGACTTGTTAGGTAAAGGTTTTTCTTTGATTGTAGGATAAGTTAAGAGGTAGAATTTGGTCATGTAAGCATATATGTCTTGGTACCAAGGGGAATTAAGACCAACAATTACACACATGAGCTCAAAATTGTGGACATCGAATGCAGGGATCAAAAACTATTCCACTAAGAATTCTCATTGATACACATTGTTAGGTATGTCCAAGAGATATCCTATAGTAGCCATTGCATCAAATTCCTTGTTCTAGACCCGTGGAATCTACTCAAATATGATCTCATCAAAGTATTCTTGAAACTGTCAACAATTTTGTTGTAAGGTACTAGTTTATCATCTTTTGTTTCATATTCATCATTGACCTGTCAGAGAACTAGCTGTGAATCACCGTAGACATGTGGTGCTTGATTTTCCATTCTATAGCTTCTTTGAAACTTGTCAGTAAAGCTTTTCATACCTGGTGATGTTACTAGTGTAAGAAAATGCTATCCTATAAGACTTAGGGATTGTATCCCCCTTTGGTGTTATGAAGAGAAATATTGCATCTGAACCATGTGTTGGAATCAAGCAACACTAAGAGGGGGGGTGAATCAGTGTTGTGCAATTTTTAGCTTTATTAATCTGATCAACAAACTACTGATAACATTCAACCAAAAGAAATATGCATAAACATAAAGTAAGCAACCACAACACCATAACACAAGAATTTTTACATGGAAACCCTATTAGGGGAAAAACCACGATGGATGGCCAATCCACAATATAATCTAAGTATACTCAAAAGGAATGATTACAAAATGGGAATGCACTTGCATTCAAGCACATTGCCTAGAGCTTACTGCATTACAAAATTTTGGAATACTCCCAAGGATTTGAACTGAGAAAGTAGCATCTACAAATGCTTGGTTACAGTTTCGGTTAAGCTCAACAATCAGATTTTTCTCCTTCAGACTAATTCTGCTCTTCACTTTGCTCTACCTTAATTTGCTTCACAAAAATCCTTAATGCGCAAGTGAAGCTGCGCTTAATCACTTCCCTGATCTTCTGATATTCACAACATACATCAACTCACATTGAACACACATCAAAATGATATAATCGATCACTTATATATATCTGCTACAAGAGATTTGAACGCTTTAGGTTAGCTTCAACAAAATAAGAAATATTCATGAATTGTCATCTTTAAATCATCAAAAAATTTAATGCGAATCCACAAGATTCGGCCACAACATTGTGATGACCCAAATTAAGATGCTTGAACACAAAAACATTTAAACAATAAATCCTCATATATCCGTGACACACCATATTCACCAGGTCGACCTTCAACCACTGACGAACATAAAATTAGACAACCAGACCTCCTAGCTTTCACCCAAATCGATACGAGGCACTAAGAATTTTAGATAACACAAATTATGCCTTGAGCAATACTCCCTTGAGATCCACAACACAAAATAACAATAGAAAATCTGCATGTGAATCGAAGAACACGAAGTTACTAGATGCTCTGTTCTAACTTAGATAAACATTGATCTTCAATTTGTCTGTTGGTATGAGAAAAATGCAATGTGCGGATCGACTAGCTGACAAGGGTTGCCATCAATGAAAACACCATAAAGCACATGCAGTGTCTCTTGCCAACACCATGGTGGGTGTAGGATCCATCAAAGTATAGCTTCCATGTATATTTTATCAATGTAAAAATTGCTTTGTTAGGAAACTCTAATACCAGAGGTTGAAATGCATGAGTAGGAGCATCGATTAGCTGATCTACTATTATCTATCCTTTTATCACTTTCCTTTCCACATACTCTATATCAAACTCATTGAGGATCATAACCCATTTTACCAATCTACCTATTAATGTTGCCTCACTAAGTAAGTACTTAAGAGGATCTATCTTTAGTATTAGCTTAGTCTAGAGATTCGACATATAATGTCAAAGCTTTTGTGTTGCAAAGACTACTGCTAGACAAGCATGCTCAATAGGAGAGTAATTGAGCTCGTACCTCATAAGTGTACGACTCATATAGTATATTGCTCTTTCCTTACCATTTTCATCATTTTGTGCCAATAGAGCTCTTAGTACCGATGATGTTGTTGATACATACATGATAAGTGACTTCCTATCAATAGGAGGCATCAATATAGGTGATGACAATAGGTAATCCTTGATTTGCTAAAAGGCTTGTTGACAATTGTCAATCCATTTAAATTTAATGTCCTTTTGAAGAAGATACTAAAAGGGATGACACTTGTCTACTAGTTGTGTAATGACCCTTTGGATTTACTGTAGTTTACCTTGTAGAATTATTAGCTATGTCAGGTTGGAAGGTGGATGCATGTCGATAATAGCTTTCACCTTTGTAGCATCAACTTCAATCCCTCTACGAGAAACAATGTATCTAAGGAGCTTCCTAGAAGTTACCCCAAAGACACTTTTTCAGACTTAGTCTCTTATACTCTTCTAATCTAGTGAATATCTTATCCAGTACTTCCACATGATAATCTCTTATAAGATATTTTTCTAGTAGGTCATCAACATAGTCTTCCACCAATGTGTGCATATTGTCATGAAGATCATAGTCATAGCCCTCTAATAAGTAGCTCCAACATTTTAATGGCTGAATGGCATGACATTTTATTATTAGGTACCCCATAGATAGATAAAAGCTATCTTATGTTGATCCTTAGGTGCAATTTTAATTTGGTTATAGCCAAAGAAACCATCCATCAGTGATAGCATCTCATATCCTACTATGAGATCGGCAATCATGTCTATGTCTGGTAAAGGAAAATCATCCTTCAAAAAATCCTTATTCAAATCCCTAAAGTCTATGAAAATACATATGCTCCGAGTCGGTTTGGTGACTGGTACCATATTTGAGATCCATTCTACATAGTCTATTGGTCTTATGAAACTAACATCTAACAATTTATTCAATTCAACTTTGACTAGTAAGGCGATCTATGGATGCATCTTCCTCAACTTCTGATGGAAAGGTTTTTCATTTGGAAGAAGAGGTAAGTGGTGAAGGACTAACTTAGGGTCCAATCTTGGCATATTTTCATAAGGCCATGCGAAGTTGATGTGTCGCTCAATGAATTTTTTTTGAAAATAGGCTTTTCTATATCTATCAAGGATGTTGTAAAGTGTATGATCTTCATATTCTTAGGTGTATTGATGTCAACTTTTGAATTCTCCACAAACAATGGGGATTTCTCTTGACTCGTGGGTAGTATGTCCAACCTTCCATCCTTGGATGCCTCATAGAGGTTTTCACCCTTAGATACGTCCTTTATCTTGTCTTTTTCTATGTCTCAAGGTGCCTTTAGGTTTTCACCTTAAGAATTGCTTTTCTTTGTTTTCCTATTTTATGACTAGAAGGTGGGATGGACTCCCCAAAATATGCAACAATGTCGAGCTCTATAGTGAAACCAACCTTATGATCCCCACTAGGTATACCTTCTCTCAGTCTCATGAAATCGGCAATTGCTTCATCATTTTTAAAAATGTCCAAGCTTGATGGACCTTGTTGATCCTAATCGATTAACTAGGGATGGGCTAATGGAATGTTATCATAATTGTTAGCAAAGCTTAAGGTTGAAGTAGAAAGGGAAAAGATTGAGGAATCATTGGGGTCTTAAAAGGTATCTATCTAGGCTTAGCCTTCAATAGTTTGATCGTTAGGGGATTTGGGTTTAGTACTATTCCTAGAAGTCTTAACAACTTCAGAAGTGTTAGTGGCTTTCTTTGAAGATACCTTAGTACTAGGAGTGTTCACTTTCAATGGTTGGTACCCAAGCCCTTTATTTCACCGTTTTCTCATTAGTATTGATTTATTCATCCCTTTTTTTTGTGCTCCAAGGCCACTATGACAATCATAACACTTTTATTTCATGATGTTGAAGCCTTTTCCATACTTATCAATAGGTAATTCAACATGTATCTCATCCTCTTCATCTCTATAAATCCATTTGGAGAGGTCTTCATCGACACATTCTTTCCTAACTTGCCCCACTTGGTGAAGGTCGTAGGAGGGTGATACTAAATTGTTACTTTAGTATCCTTCTTGATATGATGTTGTTTACCATAGTGTTTAGGTGCATCTGGTAGATTTCGTATGTAGAACAGGTTTGATATATTGTATTCTCCACACCTATTGTCTTGGACTTGGACCTTGCTTTCAATGTATGTCTCAAGTAAAGCTGAATCTTTTGATAAGGGAGCAGGGTCAATATAATGTGAGAAGGTGGAAGGTGAGCCTTCCCTATGACTAGGTACTTGATGTTTAAGGGTAACCTTCAAGTTTCTATAGTATTGGAATGGGTTAGGATCACTAGAAATAGTAATCTCTATTCTATTATATGGAAACTTTAGTCATTGGTGAAAGGTTGAAGGAACAACCTTCATGACACAAATCTATGGGCATCCAAGGAGAAAGTTATAAGGCAAGTCCAAGTCCAAAAATTGAAACAATGTATCTTTTATTGTAGGACCCACTCTAATTGGAAGGACGATAACACCATTTGATGAGTGCTTGACATCAACATATGCTATTATCACAATCCTTTTCCACTCGTTTATACAAGCATCAGAGAATCCCATGGTAGTAACCAGTTTTAAAGTACAAATGTTCAATTCAAATCCACCATCTATCAGAAATCATTTGATTTTATGTTTATTAATGTATACTTCAAGATTTAAAGGTTTGTTATGATTAGGATTTTTCAAAATACAATCATGCTCTATCAATGTTACATGATGGGTGGTAGCTAAGAACCCTACCATGGCCTAAAACTGATTTACATTTAGATCGGTTGGAATGAAAGAATCCTATAATGCTTTATCTAGGATTGCCTTATGCTTAGGAGAGATGCGTAGCAACTTGAGAATCAACATTTGAGTAGGGGTTTTCTCTAGATGATCTAAAAGGTTGTACCAACTCTTTGGTTGTGAATTAGAAGTGGCCCCTTGCAGGGTCACTTTGGATCTCCAGGTTGTAACGACGCATTATGGATTCTTCTTCTTGATGGTTATTATGGATACATTATTATCGGATGTTCGGATATTGTTCACAGTATATTCATGAGCTACACATGTATAATTAGCTTGGTCCTTTGCATTAGTTCCTAAACTGGAAGCTTTTCCTGACCATGATTCTATAGGAGTTCTTTAAAAATAGTATGATTAGTATTTGAGGACCTCTATGAATCGTCTATGGATATGTTACCTTGGTCGATAAGATCTTGAATGATGTTTTTGAGTTTGAAGCATGATGATTTCTTATATCCTTTTATTTTATGGTACTCGCAAAAGTCATTATCATCCACCAAGTTAGTTTCAAGGGTCTTGGTTCGTAGTGCATGAATTTTGGGAGTTGGATGAGATTTTATTACAATAGTTTCTTAAAAAATGACTCAATGGATTCCTTGAGGGGTGTGTATGTTTGTCTTTGAGGATTAGTCCTTTGAGGACCTCATCATTGTGGATTGTTTTGGATTGATTTTTTTGATTTTTCATGATTTTGTAGTTGAGGACCATTGTTTGATGTAGATGGTTCTTTAAGACTAATGGTGGGGTGTCCTTTATTTATCACTTTTTTGTCTACTACCCCATCATTCATGACATTCTTATTTCTAGACCAAAACTTGCTTTTGTCACTAGAAGTATTCAAGTTGTTTTGATTTTCTCTAAATATTTTGACTAATCCTTTTACAACAAGTTCCTTCTCAATGGAAACACCTTTCTCAATGACCTCATCAAGAAAGGTATCTGAATTGAGATTTTCCACAAAAATGTGTACCAACTAATTTTTGGGTATCTGACATGGGAATTTACTAGCCATGCTTCTCCATCTTTGGAGGAAAGAGGTGAATGTTTCTCCTTCCTTTTGTTTTGTTTTGCACAATTTTACTATGGTTATATCACTTTCAATATTGTAGGATAAGTGTGTGACAAACTTGTCAACCAATTTTCTCCATGTCCTTATACCGGGAGGTAGATGTGCAAACTAATCGAGTGCTTTCCCTGTGAGACTTCATGGGAAAATTCACATCAAGTATGTATTTTCATTTGCAACATCCATGAAAGAGGTATGAAACTCTCATACATGCTCAACATGGTCTCCCTTTCCCTTGTATTTGTTGAAGTTCAGTGCGTTACAATGTTGGGGAAAGGGAGGCATGTATATACTCTAATCAAAATGATAAGGACACAAGTCCTCAATGGAGTAGGTCTTCTTTGTTCCTGCTACTTTTATGTTGGATATTTGTTGTTGCAAGGTTTGGATTTTATACGCTAAAGTATCCAATAGGTGATGGTAATGCATTTGTGTTCATTTGATTTTGTGCATTGTTCACTAATGGATTAGTGTGTTGATAATTCACAGTTGATGCAAAAGCATGGGTTTTTGTGTTGAATGTGTTGAAGTGATGTTGCAATGGAGGTTGATTTTATTGTTTTTAAATTTGATGTGAATGTGGTATTTTAATTGATTTGTTATTGAGGTGGTTGTGAATTTGTGTTTTTACTTGACCTGAGAAAGGTTCCCAATTGAATCAGAGGTATGTTCGTGTTTTGCGTAGTATTGGTTGTATTTGCTTGTGGTCCCGAGAAGGAAATGCATGTCCTTAATGTTTTAGTAGGTGTATTTTGATTCACATTGTTTTGACTCATTGATGTAGTATTGGCTTGTGGTGTTTCAATTTGTGATGAACTAGCAAATGGATTGGTTGATTATGGACCTATAGTTTGAGATGCATATGAAAATGGATTTGTAGTTTGTGGACCTAGAGTTTGAGATGCTAGTGATGTATTGAACAATGGATTCATGATCTTGTTTCCAAACATGGGTGTAGGAGGTGTATTGACTATTATTCCATTATGTGAGGTTCCTCCAAATGGAATACTCGTGTGTAATTATGATGAGCTAGCATGTTGAGGTGAGGTATCATTAGGGGCACCATATTCTTGTTGTGTAACATTTGGTGGATGTTCTAATAGTGCAGTGACATCAAAACCATAAGTCTAGCCCCATTTTGTGCTAGTGACAAAAAGTATCTATTGGGGTCTGCAACTACGAGCTCATCTATAATTTACAATATCCAAGGATCTTGTGAGGTATTGCCAATTTATTCTTGGGTTGCCTTGTTCCACCTCATTTAAGGTGTAATTATCAAAAGGCGATGTAATTTGGGTTGTGACCTTTTTGGTTTGTTTGATGATGACCCAAAATACATAGTGCTAGTGGGATTGAAGTTAGGGTCAGCTGAGTGATCCATGAATTTTCTTTTCCTTTGTGACCTAGTGAGGACCATATAAGACTTGAGACTATTTTTGGGTTTTTGTTGGTTTGGGGATGTATGGAAGCTAGGAATAAAAGGAAATTATGCTATGTTTTTTGGTTTTTGAATATAAGGATGCAAAATGACAGTAAGATTAGATTATGTTTTTTGAGATTTTCTAGACTCTGACTTTGGATTTTGAAAAGGATATTAGACAAGCAAAGATGGAACAAGATAATAGATCAAAATATAAGGATGTCAAGAAGAAAAAAAGCTAGGATGATGATTGGATAAAAGTGAACCTGAACTAGACTTATGAGCTTAAGGGTCAAATTGTGGATAAGATAGATAAAAGTTATGAGGTCAAGGCACTAAAATATATGACTCTAGTATGACCAAGGTCTCGTAAGTTTCTTGATTTCAAAAGACAAAGTTGACTGTCCTATGATGTTGTATGGCAATTGCTAAGCTAAGGGATGCAACCTATGCTAAGGAGAAAAGTGCTAAAAGTAAAGGACTAATTGGACAAGTCTCTGGTTTGTATGTAAGGTCACTATCTGGATTAGGATTGTAGTTTGGAAACTCAAGAATTGACTCAAAATTTGTAGTTCAAATACTTTGGACAATTTTGATAGATGTGGTGTTAAAAGGCACAAATGTGGTGTTTTGGTTTTTTGATAGTTGCGGCTCAGAAACTGAAAAATACGGTTCAAGACTTGAAAATTGTGATTTAGTCTTTGACAAATGCAATTTACCAGTTTTGACCTAAACTCTAAGGTTTCTAAGTGATTTTTTTCATTTTGGATTGTTTCAATTTCAAGAAAAAAAACACAACAAACAATTAGAAGATAGATTTGGTTGTTAACTCTTCGACACTTGGGTAAAAGTCTTAAGGGCCAAAGCTCCAATGGTTTCACTAGTAAGAACAAACTCAAGATAATTAGAAGCAAGCAAAACTTATCTAATCAAGTAGGTGTGTCAACTTGTAGTAGGCCCACCTCACAGTAAAGTGATAAATACTCTAAAAGATTGGATAGTTGAACAATTATGAATAATTGTTCAATACCTTTCTATATGAGAGTGGATAGCTAGAAGTCATGGTGACACAAGCTCAATGGTACGAGCATAGCTTCTTTCTCTCCTTGAGAGGCTATTGCTAGAAACCCAAAAGGTTTCTATCTTGATCCAAGGGAGGACATGGTGAGTAGCTTCAAGCATTAATACTTATACCTTACACCACTCCAAATCACAACCAAATGGTTCCAAGGCTTCTAAAAAAAAGGGTTCATAGTGGAGGTACTCCATAAACACCACCACATACACAAACAAAGGAATGCCTAGAATCACTCGAGACCATAAAGGAATGCCTGATATGTCATGAGTGGATTGAACTCATCTTTCACTCTTGCCCCTTTATCTCGACCACTGGAAAAAAATGTGCTCGAGGTCAAACCTTGGGGTAATGAACTCCTAAGAAGGCCTCCTAACAAAAAGAAAAAGAATAGTGTTGCTATTTCTCACCACCCAAGATTGCACTAGGCACAAGGGGAGTGGATATGTAGACAACACCTTCGGTGTAAAACAAGAACAACTGCAAACTAGATGTATTTATTATGTCTTTAGATCACACGAAGTGCAAGGGTAGGGGATATGTACACTCTAGTCTACCAAACATGATGAATAAGTTAATTTTAATTGCACCAAGGATTGAAATGCGTGGTTCAATTTTAAAGCACCAATTGAAAGCATGAAGATTATCTTGTTCAATTTTAAGCACCAAGGGAAAATGAGGATTGTCTTGCTTAGTTTTAAGTACCAAGGAAAAATGAATCTTATCTTGTGCAATTTTAAACACGAATTCCAAATGTTCCTAAATTAAGAATCACAAACACATAGGTGTATAGAATAATCTTTGATTTATCGAACCTACAGGAAATTAGATTAGTATTTTTGATTCAAAGTCTTCTCCCAAATGATCATCACACAACTAAAAATAAAAAATTAGTAACCAAAAACCATAGTCTACTGGAATCATATTGCTTTGAAACACATAAATCAAAAATTTATACTTTCTTTTTGATTCATAGTTAGATGTGGTTCATGACAATTGCAGTGTAGGTTTGAAAAATTGCAATGCAGTGCTGTGGCACATAAATTCATGATTACGATGCAGTTCATGATAGTTGTGGTGCACCAGTTTAGGACCTGTAAAAATAAAAATGGACCAAAAATGCAAAAACTAACCCAGATAAGATGAATTCACTTTTAGAATATCAAAAAAATGATTGCTATCACTATGTAATGATAAAAAATAACAATCGTTAGTAAATCTAAAAATTCCAAAACCAGAGTTAAGTATGGTGTTGAAGATGACAAATGTGGTGTAGAAAACCTTGCATGTGTTGCACTATAGATGTGGTGCACTAGCGCACATATGCAGTGTAGACTCTTTCAGATGTGATACACTCCATAATGACTGTGGTGTTTCTTAGAACATATGCGGTGGAATTACTATAGCTTAAAATTTCTCAAAATTAAAACATTAAACAATCATTTCATGTCATATTTACCAATTTTTTGACAAGAAAAATCAGGAGGAAGGCATGAATCATCAATAGCAACCACAAAAATATCTAATTCAAGCTACAAAGACCCTAATCTAATAATGAAGTACAAGATGACAACAAAAATCAAATGATAAATCAAATATACCTCACTATGTCAAAGTTGATTCCCCTACATTATTTTTCTCAATTTTTCTTATTTTCTCTTTGATATTAAGTGTGCATAATCGCAAAAAGCTCAATGTAGATATAAGATAGAAAAATCTCAAAGAATTTCATTAGCCATTAAAGAGATATGAGGATTGATTTTATACAAATGATTGATTTAAATGGACGATCAAGATTAAGAGGTGGATGATCAAGATCAAGGGTCAAAAATTCTTGAGAGGAATTGATGAATGAGTTAACTAAATGCAACTGTTGCAGGATTTTAGTTAATTGTTTGCATGGAGAATTGATTGAAGAGTTAACTCTCATTGGGTGGGGGTGAATTGATTTGATTGATTAGTGAAGTGAAATTTATTATCCAGTCAACTGGTAGAGAGTGTTCGTTAAGAACAAGGTGGAAATGCATGAGATAATAATTAATTCAATGAATTAATTACTTGAGGAATGCGCAAGTGAGAATTAAATAAATAAATAAATTATTTTATTTATTTATTGATGAGTGAATAATGTTGAGAGAATATATGATAATTAAATAATTAAAGTAATAATTTAATTTAGGAAGTGGGTGAATGTTAATTAAATAACTAATAATAATTATTTAATTAATTTAGAGGAATAAGATAATTAAAGACTTAATTAAATAAATAGGTTTTATTTAATTAATCATGATAGAATAAGGAATTAAGGACATAATTAAATAAATAGGATTTATTTAATTAATCAGAGAGGTTAATGATAAAGTGAATTAATTAAATAACATAAAATCATTTAATTAATAGTGGAAATATGAATTTAGACATAATTAAATAATTGAATATTATTTAATCATTAGAGAAAGACAATAATTAGTGTTAAAATACTAGTAGCAAGCTAGGAATTTTTTGGGTATCTACAGATACAACTAGATTCTCATCCATAATGACTGAGTGTATAGGTGGAAATACACCAATAATTGAATGAAATTTGATAATAGAACTATAATTTGGAAAGTTATTTTATTGAAAATGTAAGCCCTAGTGTATATAGTGGTAAATCCTAAAATAGTCAAATTATTACAATTCATGTATAACTAGTTTGAAAATTTTAAAATATTTTAAGAGAAGACAAAGTTATATTATATCTATAGATAACACATCAAGGTATGAGATTAAATTATTAACTGATCTAAACTTTGAACCATAAAAGCTAAAAATAGAATATATTTTAGTGGAGAGAGATCAAGGGGCTTTGATATCTTCTTTAACTAAACCCTAGGCATATTTGATCAAAAATGGGTAAAATTAGATGAAAATGCTAGAAGTAATATTTGATTATTTAAATTATATGCTTATGAATTTGTTTGAGGGATAAATTTACATTCATTATTGAAGAAGATATGTATTTTGTACCAATCCAACAGCAATCCAACAACATGGTTAACAAATATATCTTGAAAATGAACTTGTGCTTTTAAAAAAATAAGAATGGACTCATTATCTAATCACTTAAACATTTTCAATATACTATTAAGTCAACTTGTGTCAATAGGAGTCAAAATGGAAGAATATGATAAATATATTTTTTAACTTTTTTCTCTACCTAATTCATGGGAAAAATCGATAGTTTTTATCCAAAGTAATGTTGTGTCATTCAAACTAGAGAATATAATAGAAATTTTCTTAAGTTAGAAAAATAGAAATAATCGCATAGATTAAATCTCTCTTGATGCCTTAATTATTAGAAGCAGGTCTAAGGATAAAATGGGAAAGAAGAGAATGGGGATAAGAATTTGAAGGTAAGAATAGGTCAAATTCTTTAGGTAAATCAAAATTAAAATGATAGAATTATGGTAAGAAAGGTCATATTAAGAAGGATTACAAGTCTAAGATGATTATTTTAATATATCCTTTGAAATGATGAATATAATAGCAATGCTTTCAATTATACTAATATCACGGGTGATAAATCTTAGTTGATTCTCTCAGGTGGATCATATAATATGACAACTCATATATAGTGGTACTTTGAACAAGCAAATTATAATGAAAGTAAGGTTTTTCTCAATGATAAAAACTATTTGAAAACAATTGGTTGAGGAAAGGTAATATTTTCCTTTATAGATAGAAGAGTAAAAACACGCTTAGATGTTCTATATTCCAAGTTTGGCTAGGATACTTATGTTTATGTTTAAAATAATTGACTTTGGGATACATGTTATTTTTGATAGTAAAGGTTATAGGTTGGCAAGAGGAAACTTGGTGCTTGATAAGGGACTATCTCTATTCAATTTAGATGTATCAACATTGTCTGGGGTGCCAAGGTAAATTTTGGGGAATTAAATTTTATGAATCTTGTGTGTTAGGAAATTAGAATTGAGTGTGGATTGTCTTTGGAAGAATAAGTGTAGATGATATTTTGGAAATGATACATATTTAAATGAGTTTGGGTCTTATATATATCCAGTCCATTGGTAAATATTTGTACTATGCATCATTCATTGATGATTATTTTAGGTACTTAGGTGTATTTTCTTATGATAAATTTTGAAGTATTTCTTAGTTGAGAGTTAGACTAGCAATAAAATAAAAGTACTTAAGATAGGTCATGGCGGTGAATTATTCCCCAAGGATTTTGAGGCATTTATAAACACATTGGAATTGTGAAGCAAAGGATAAATCCTTATGTATTACAATAAAATGGAGTAGCTAAAAGGTTGAATAGAACCTTGTTGGATCAAACCATTAAAATGTTAAGTAGTGTTGGAATAGGACAAGAGTTATAGAATATAGCATTAAATACCATTTGCTACTTGAAAAATACGTCTCCTACTTTTATGTTAGAAAATAAGACACCATATTAAATAATATGGACTAGAAAAAAACTAGTTCGCAACACATTTAAAGGAATTTGACTTGAGTAATTCGTTTAGGTGTAAAATAGATATAATATATGGTATATTTTAAGGAAAAAATATGTATTTTCATTGTGTGGTAAAAATTTAAAAGGATACATACTTTAGAATCCAAAATTATTGTAATTTTTTTATTCAAAGGATTTTACATTTAGGGAACTTGGAGTCTTGTCCAGGGAAGAATAGTCAAATGAAAAAGATAGGGAAACGTGCATTTTGAATCAAATTTAGAGGTGGAATAAATTTGTAGATGGATAGCTAAATGAACATAATAGTTGGATGGAGAAGAGGTAAGAACATTGTAGACACCTAAAAATGTCTAACACATCAACATTCTCCTAATTCATTATTTTTAGTTATTTATCACTCATCATCCCCTTTCATCACTTTTAATTAAATAATTTCTAATTATTTAAAAAATTAACCTGTTTTCCTCTATTAATTAAATAATTTTAATTATTTGATTAATTCATCATATTTCCCTTCATCACCTTTAACTAAATACTTTTTAATTATTTAATTAATTGAATCATTTTCCTCCTCCACTTTAATTAAATAATCCTTATTTAATTAATTCCAATTTTCCTCACATCCACCTAATTAAATATAATGTATCATTTCTTCTCTCCCATTATTAAACAATTTACTAATTATTTAATTAGATAATTTTCTTCCACAATTAAATGAATTATTTAAGTCATTTTGTTGCATATTCCCTCTAAAAATGAAATATTCTAAATTAAAATTTAAAAATATCTTCTTTCCAAAAATATCTCAAAATATCTCCCTAAAAATAAGGAAGGAGCTTCAATTAAGTAAACTCTTCCTCAACATGCATGGCCTCTTCAACCATTAAATTGATCTTTCAATCTTGACCATTGATCTAATGATGTAAGAGGATTTTCCCCAACTCTCAGCACACTTCAAGCATACAAGAGATAATTCCAAAAATCGATTCAAACAATGCAAAAATCAACAAGTATGAATGCTCTATTGATAAAAAGCCTCCTGAATTACATAGTCAAACTGAAATACAATATTTGCAGCCCTTTGGACTAATAGAAAATATCTTAATTCAGATTTAGAAATCTGATACAAGCACAAGATAATTCACAACTAATCCTTCTTCATTCCCACTTCTTCTCGTAGCATCATTCTTTCTTCTACTAAAAATCAAAGGCATAATGAACTTGAAACCTCCCAAAGTTATTTTTTGTTGTACATCATCTCAAACCTACAACAAAAATGTTTGCAACCTCTCCTAGGAAATTTATTTCTACCTCCACTCACACCTAAATTTTGGAAAAGAAAATCAAACAAGATTTGTCAAATTCCCTCTTTCTTGTAGCCATTGCCTGCTTCAATTCCTGTAACTCCCATCCCACGCACAACTTGGGAAAAGAAAATAAAATTCATAAAAATAAAATAATAATCTCTCCTATGCATGTTCAAACCACTCCCAAGAAGAAAGCCACGATTAGTTGGCAACTAAGATTCTCCACTCCTCACAAATTAAATTAAATTTTTATAATGCATTAACAACACATTATGGACACCCAACTTTTTTTGCAACCACTAAGGAGTTTTAAAAGAGGTTGCAACAAATTGTAACTCCCAAAATCCCACACCCACGATTTCCTTTTTGTAATTTTAGACATTAAACTATAGTCAACACTATCTCCCACTACAACAATTGCAACATAAATCAAACCAATCCAAAATATGATAAATTTGGTTTAAAATCATCAATTTATTTCTCAAAATATTATTCAAACCATGCCAACATAAAAAAAAAAAACTTTTGGTTGATGCAAGATTTCCTGCAACCATGGATGCTCCTACATCATACACCTATGGTAATTTGAAATGTTTCATGAATTGAACTCATAAATATTTATAGATCATGTGCTTATCCTGGACCCATTTTTTTTTACCTTATCTACCTGTACATCTTTCCAAGCATGTCTCTACAATATGATGTATCTACCTTCTTTCATTCTCCCTCTCTTTCTCCCCTATTCACATAATCCAACTCCCACCAATTTGCACTATGAAATTTTGGAAAATCATAAACATTAGTTTCCTCTTCTTTAATAAAATAACAAATCTCATACATTACCTCTTTCTTTTTTATTGCTGCAATAATCTATTCATGAATCAACCTTAGTTTCAACATTGTGCTCCTCTTTCTCCTTGCCTTCTAAAAGATAAATTTCAGCTACAATCTCTTTGTCCTCTGCATTCACATCAATGTTAGCAATATAATCAAAAGATTCATCTTTCTCATCTTGCAATAAACTATCAGTCATAAGATCTTCATTTGCAACATTCTTTTCATCAAACAACTCAACTTCTACTTGCTCATCTACTTCCACACTTTCAATCGTAGAACCTTCATTTACCAATGCATTCATTTCTGCAATATCCTCTTCTACACTAATCTTATCATGCTCAAATAAATCAGCTTCAACAAAATTTTCATAAAAAAAAGATTTTACCTCTTCTTCCTCCACTAAAAATTTCACTCTACCTATCTTGAATGCAATCAATATTGCTACAAATTGCATTAGAAAATCACAATCTTCATCCTCATCCTTTTTCACCAATTGTTTTTGATTAGAGGTCAAAAATGGGTTTTGAAGGGGCTCAGAACCCTTTACAAAAGAGATCAATTGAAACTAAAGAAAACTACATAAAGTATATATCATCCCATACGCAGCGCACCATCAGCAAAACATCAGCCAAAAAGGAGGAACACAACCAACAACATTACATATTCTTTAGGATATTAGCAGCCTCCACATTGCTCACCACAACCTTTTTCCCATCATCCAAGACATCATACAGTTCTTTAACAAGAGCCCCAGCCTAAGCCCTAGTCTTTTTTCTTGTTCTAGCCCTAGGCCCACCCACATTCACCTCACTAATCAAAACATTATTCTTATCACCACCCCTATCAACAAAAACCTCCTCCTCCATCAGCTTGCCACCAACACTAGTCTCTTTAGAACGAACAATCTCCTTGCATTTCTTGGAACTATCAAAAGGAGAGGTAATATCAACAGACTCAAAATTAACCACAGATTTAGTCCCCTCCCCACCCTTGTCCATGTTAACACAAATCCTCTCTAGTTGATCCTCCAGAGTGAGAACTCTACCTTCCAGATTATGCTTCATCTTAAGCGTTTCATCTGCCACAATTTTCAAAGAGTTAAATAGTTCATCAATCTGGTTCTGAACTAAAGACTCATCATCTTTACTCATCGCACCTCAAACTTTAACATTGGTCATGTTAAGTTCATGGAACACCCATTTGAACAATTTGAATAAAACAATGGAACCCTCTCTAGCAGTTCCCAAAACATCATAAATGTCTTCCCTATCAAAGTTGAAAGCACCCTTACCCATAACATCATCCTCTTGAGAGGAGCTTACCTTATCCTAACTAGTAGAGATGTCCTTACCCTTCGTAGCAACAACCAACATTTTGATTTTTCAAATGGAGTCTGCAATCTCCTCAGCCACAAACTTTTTGTTCTTCTGTCAATTTGGGTCCACAACCGGGGAATCCACAACACCCTGTCCGCCCTCAACCACAACCTTTCTTTTATTTTGTATATCTGGGTCCACAATTGAGGAATCCACAACACCTTGTCTGCCTGCCATCTTGAGGGGAGATTCATCTCAAGCACTTGGCTCGTAGACCTTACAACTAGTTTCTTCTTACTTCCCACCTCTAGCTTCATCTTATGCTTTGTCCCCAAAATAGGGAATGGTGAAGACACCTCACCAGTCAATTCATTCTTCTCTTGTAGACATCTACTTGGCATTTCAACAGCCAACTCCTCACTGCAGGTCTCATAACCCTAATTAGGGCTTGACACCCCTTTCTTAGACTTACCCACTACAGGGGGTTGTGGGACCACCCCCATGGAAGCAAGAGAATTTGGGACATAGTCCACATCCTCCTCAGATTCCAAATCCTTTTAAAAGACAAGTTTCCTCTTCTTCCCTTTCTTGCTAACCGACTCCTCTTCAGAGACCATATCATACTCCTCCAATGGCTTCTGCTGCTTACCCTTAGAGGTAGCAATCGACTTAGACACCTCAAAGGCTTTAGCATAATCATATATTAAAAGAATGATGCCCACATGAAAAACCAAATTTTTGGGGTTTCTTTTATGGTCCTTAAGACCAGAATCTAGTGACACCAAGAGATAGTAAGGAAAAAATAATCTCTTTTTATGGCAGAAATGATTGAGCATAGAAAAATGGTAAGCATTTACCATAGAGAAGCAACCTTCCAGGGTGATATATCTCATGAGTTCCTCAGCCACATCTCCCCACAACACCTTGAAAGAGCTCTTCTAGTAACCTCCACTCTTCGCCGTCTTCAGGTCTTGAGCTTCATCCTCTTTGAAAAAAAATTGCATGGTTTCTTGCGATTCCTTCTTGTCTTTGAAAAATTTCTTACCATCCATAGACAACCTAGTGATATTGTCTATAAAATATTCATTCACATCAAACTCTGTTCCACCCAACTTCAAAACCCTGTTGTTCCATTCTTTTGCAAATAATGCCATCGTTTGTAGGTTGTTACTGTGCAACCTTTCCAGGTATGGAGTCATCCCACCTTCCTCTAAAACCTTCCACACCTTCGGATTCTTCTTGATAGCATCGCAAGAGAAAGGCTCTGCGTAGCTCCTATCACCTCCCATGGCTACAAAATTTGCAGAGTCAAGAAGCTTGAGAAATTTGAACGCAATGAGGAGAAACCTTGAGAAGGCAATACAAAGAATGCCCACAATCCATGTGAAAACGAAATTAAGATAGGAGAAAATAATGAGCCTAGAGTTCCGTTCCATACAGATATCAACTAGGGTACAATCAACTTGATCCATATCTAGCTTACCATCCCTCCAAATAATAACTTGCCACGTGAAGATAGTCATGCACACCTCAAGCCTTAACAAATCATCAATCAATTTAAATTTGGAAATCATGATTAATACTTGCAATTTCCTCCATAGGGAGGGGGTCATTCACAGCCCATTCCCTAAAACCTCTAACTCCTAGAATAGCGAAAACATCAGCTAATCCATTTCCTTCTCTCAAAATATGAGAAATCTAATAATCATAGGATTTAAGAATATCAATAGCATCCCTAATCAAAGATTCAATAGTCCATGAAAGGGCAGCAAAATTCTTTAGATTATTGATGATATTGAGAGAGTCCCCCTCAAGCCATACTTTCTTATAACCTTTTACTTGTGCCAACTTTATACCATGATACACTACAACTTTTTTTCACCAATTGTTTAACTCCATTAATCAAACATTTTCTAGTGTCATTACATACCTTTCCTTCTTCTTTGTTCAAAGGCTTCAAATTGTGCTTGATTATATTCTTCATCAAGGAGTATGTATTGGAATACCCATCATGCACTGATTTCCTATCAAACTGCCAAGGTCTTCCCAATAACAAGTGAAAAATATCTATAGAAATTATATCACACAAAACTTCATCATGATAATCACTAATCTTAAATCTTACCAAGCATTGTTCATTCACCATATGGTCATCCTGCAACCAAGAAATCTTGTATGGATGCGGGTGCCTTCTCCTTTCCAACTGCAACTTATTCACCATTTCTTCATAAACAAGATTTCCAATACTTCAACCATCAATAATTATATTACATACTTTACCTTCACACTTACATCTTGTTCAAAACAATCTTTTCCTTCAACCAAGTTCCTTTCTCTCATTCATTAGGGCTCTTCTAGTGACTAGTGCTTCTCCTCTTTCTGCTTCTTCAGAATGTGATGACTTTGCATCTTCCTCATTCACATTTGCTTCCTTTTCATTTTTTCAGTCCTATTGGTTATTTATTGATTATGAGGGTAATCATAAGCTCGATGTCCCTCTTCTCTACACTGGAAACAAGTTCCTTGAAAACCTCCTCTTCTAAATCCTCTATTCGATCTTCCTCTTCCTCTAAATTTTTTCTCACGTTACTTGTTTGAACTCTCACCTCTTTTATCTTTGTTATCCTTAGTGCCTTTAATCTACTATTCATCATCATTTTACTACACATAAGCTCTACCCTTTCCTTTTTTTAATTCTCAAATAGATTATATTCAAAATTTTCTCAACTTTCAAAGCAAATTGATAGGTTTCTTCTAAATTAAAAATTCCTACCAAACTTAATTCTTCTTGAATGCTTTGCTTTAGCTCATTAATGTATCTTGCTACCTTCTACTTGTTGGCTTCTAAATATCTTGTTCTAATCAATATTTTGTGGAATTATTTAGTATACTCTTTCACAATTTTTGTTCCTTGTCTCAGACTTTGCATTTTCTTGAATAGCTTAAGTTCATAGTCCATAGGAATAAATTGCCTCTTCATATTTTCCACCATTCTATCCCACTTGGTGATCTTCTCCTTTCCTCTCCTACCTCTTTCAATTTTTATTTATTTCCACCAAATACTTGCATGTCCTTTCAAATTTGTCTTTGCAAATATTATTCTGTCTATGTCTTCAATCTATTCGAACTCATTAAATAATTCTTCCATGTCATTTATCCAATCTACAAGCTCCATTAGATTCAATCTTCCATTAAATGTCAAGACCTCCATCTTTGGTATTTTTCTAATATTAGAAATGGCTCTAAGCAATCTTATTTCTCTAGGATCTATTTCATCATGTGCTTCTTCTTCGAATGTCTCCTCATTCTCAACTTCATCTTCACTTTCATCTCTTCCTCTATGTTCAACTCTTCTGTATAACTCTTCCTATAATGTCTCTACTTTCCTTCTAAGGGCTCTAAAATAATCCATACTAGGAGAGTTTCTACCTCCACCTCTACCATGTTGGGCTACTCTAGGAGGCATTTTCTCAACACCCACAACTCACAAGTCCCACTACAAACTGCCTCTCTTTGGCGCTCTGCCTGTGGAATCAAGAACTCCTTCTCTGATACCACTAATGTAAGAGGATTTTCCCCAAATCTCAACACACTTCAAGAACACAAGAGATAATTACATAAATTGATTCAAACAATGTAAAAATTAACAAGTATGAATGCTCTATTGCTCAAAAAACTCCAGAATTACATATCTATACTGAAATACAATATTTGTAGCCCCTAGACTGATGGAAAACATTCAAATTAAGATTTAGAAGTCTGGTACAAGAACATTCATAGGTAAGCATTCTTCATTCCTACTTCTTGTAGCATCATTCTTCTTCTACCTGCACTCTTCTGCTAAAAATGAATGACACAATGAACTTGCAACCTACCAAAGTTGTTTGTTGTTGCATATAATCTTAGACCTACAATTTTTTTTTTGTAAGCTCTCCCAGGAAAAGCTACACCTACCTCCACTCACACCCAAATTCTATAAAAGATAATCAAACAAGAATGGTCGAATCCTCTCTTTCTTGCAGCCACTGCCTCCTTCAATTCTTGTAACTCCCATCCCACACCCAACCTAGGAAAATAAAATAAAATTCATAAAAATAAAATAATAAGCTCTCTAATTCATTTTCAAACCACTCCCAAGAAGAAATCCATGATTAGCCGTCAACTAAGATTCTCCACTCCTCACAAATTAAATTCGATTTTTAAAATTTATTGCCAACACATTATGGGCACCCGACTTTGCTTGCAATTATTGAGGAGTTTTGAAAGAGGTTGCAATAAGTTGTAACTCCAAAAATCCCACACCCAATTTTTCCTTTTTGCAATTTTAGACATTAAATTTCACTCAACACTATCTCCCACTACATCAATTGCAACATAAATCAAAGGAATTATTTAAAATCTAATTTTTGATCTAAAATCATCAATTTATTTCTCAAAACATTGTTCAAACCATGCCAACATCAAAAGATTAATCTTTTGGTTGATGCAAGATTACTTGCAACCATGGATGCTCCTACATCATGTAATATATTGAAATCTATAAAAAAAACCATTCATCCCTTATTAATCCTCCTCTCCAATCTTGATCAAGTATCCTACTCAATTTTTTTTTTGATATGCAAGATACTATATATTTTATTAAAATAAACTAAAAAACTTGATTACAATTGTCTGTCGCATAGGTAATAGGATTTTATCAAAAATTCATCCAACCACCATGGAATTTTCCAGAAATCCAGCCACCAAAAAAATGAAATCTAACAGAAGCCATTGATAAACCCTAACTAATACATGCTATGGTAAATCCATGAACAGCTGAAAAGCTACCCCAAAAAACCACCAAGACAAATAGAAAATAGAGCTGACCCAAACAAGCCCAAAAAACCAACGAACTAGAAGCCACCTTACAATAACTTGTTCAAATTTGCAAAGTCTTCAAATTCCTCTTTCCACTCTTCAACACCAACTAACAACATACCAAAGGAATTTTTGAGAAATTTAATCGCCACTGCCACAAACACCCTATTCCTCATCAAACTTGGACCATGCAAGTCTAGAAGAAATGGATAAATTTTTACTGTCCTTCGAACGAAGCCGCTCCAGGTCGCACGACCGCAGAAAGCCTCTACCTTCGAGCACTACACTCAAGACCTTGTCCACGCTTTCCATCAAATCTTCTCTGAACACCTTAACCAACAAGCTTTTAGCCTCCACCTTCGGGACCTTATTGTCTATAAGAGAGGCAAGAAAACATGAGGAGTCATGCAAATTGTCCCTCCCATACTCATTGCACTCCAAATGGCCCGAACCCAAAAGCATTTTTACAACCACAAGCACCAATGACTCATAATTGAGCAAAATGTGCTTAAGCCTTTGATCAGAGACCTCCTTGAACTAGGCTTGCCTCGACGACGACTTTAAAGAGATGGAGGTATCGGCCCCAAAGCGAGTAAGGCCCGCCACAAAAACCTCAGTCATGAATTTAGATCCCTTCGCCATCCTCAAACCCACTCAGATTGTTGGGAATGAGAAGGAGAAGGGAATCCGCTATCACCACAGTCACCTGCAAAGAAACAAATGCACCCAAAAAAACCATACTAACAATAAATAAACTAACTCGAAATACCAAGCCGTCGTCGAACTCAACGAATGGTACTCAACCAACGGGCCAAATTTCCTTTCCATAGGTAGAGATCACCTCATCATTATTATCCCACATCACAAAGCTTAGCGGAAGAGTCCACAATTTCCCTTTATCACATGCCATCATCACTCAAATATATTGCTAAAAAAATTGTCCAACCAAACTACTAGCATAGAACGCCACCCCCTACCACCTTCTGACGTGGCATTCAACGCCACCTCCCTCCACCATCCTGGAGGGACGCCCACTCTACCTCCCACTAGTATCCTACTCAAAGTTTTGATCTAAGTTCCCATAACAATTCTTCAAGCAAGCTTTTCCATAATTGGGTTGTGCTTAGCATGAGTAATCCACATATCCTAAAGGCATATTCTCACATTTGCAACAATGGAGTAAGGGTTTGGTATTCTTTGGGTGAGATAAAAGTAGGATTAACTAGGTTTATGTTCTTGTTCTTCTGATTTACTTTCATTCAAATATTTTTTGAATCACTTCATTGGTAATGGGTATAATTAAATTCATTTGGGGTCTTGGGTTTTTGTTAATTTCATCTAACCCTCTTGTTGTTTGACCCCTCTTGATTGATATTTCCATTATACCCATTCACATACATATAGAAAAAAATTGAAGAAGAATAGGGTGTAAATATGGTTGGAAATTATTCATTGGTAATTATGAGAAGGCCTATAAGACAATAAAGTTCATCTAACAATTATAGTTTACTAGATTTTTAATAGGTTTTTTCTCTAACTTGTATTGATAGTGAGCCAAGTTTCATGGACAAATATCTCACTTAAAAAGATAATAATACTTGGAAGAATACCATGAAAGAGGATATTTTAGCATTATAGTTGTGCAAGACTTGAGACAATATATTTTCCTAAAGATAACATTGGATATAAGCCAAGTATTTAAGAAGAAATTCAAAGTAGATGGATGATAATGTGGTTCAAGGTATGGTTGGTGGTAAAGGGATATTCCCAAGTAGAGTGAGTTCACTTTAGTAAGATATTTTCTTCAATAGCTAAGTTGAGCTCGATTAGAATATTATTATCCATAGTCATGGTATATGGTCTTGAGGTAGAGCACATGGATGTGACTGAAATATTATTACATGATGATTTGTAAGAGGAAATAAATATGGAACAACCTAAAGGATTCAAGGTGAAAGGTAAATAGAAACTATTTTATAAGTTGAAAAGGTCATTGCATGGATTAAGGTAGTCCCTTTGCACGTGGAACCAAAGTTTTGAGTTATATTTTCTATAATTAGAATTTGGTAGAATTTATGCTAATCATTGTGTATTACAAGTAGGTAAATAATCACATATTGATTCTTATTTTATATGTTCATGATATTTTAATTATTAGAAACAATAAGGCATTAATTAAAGAAATTAAGAATTATTTATTTAATAATTTTAATATGAAGAGATTATGTGTTGTTAGATATATAATTGGTGTGGATATATAAGGATAGTACCAATGAGAAACTATGACTAACCTAGAGGAAGTATTTGAAACTATTTCATAGCTGTTTAGAATGCAAGATAATATTTTAATAAGTACACCCCTAATAGTTGGCACAAAATTGAGTATGGAACAATGTCCTAAGTCAATATAGGACTTTTAGGACATGATTTTTTCATATTCTAAGGTGATATGAAGTCTCATGTATGCAATGGTATATACAAGACCATACATTACCTAAGTAGTGGGATTTCTAAGTATGCTCATTGGAAGCTATGTAAGGTTGGACACAAATGAAGAGAGCGTTCAAGTATTTGAGAAGAACTCTATAAATCTATATTAGTATTTGACTCATAATGGTACTAAGTATGTGAGTGAAATGTTAAACATAAAAGTATTTGTATATTTTTATCGGATTAGAGATATGAATCAATCACTTGGATGAGAAAGAGGTAAAAAATAATTATACTACCCATAACTGAAGTAAAATATATGGTCATAACATATTCTTGTAAATAAGTGGTGTGTTTAAATAGATTCATATATGGTAATTTATCTAGCAAAAAATATTCTCTACTATTATAGAACCAATTGTTGAACACCTGGAATACTGAGGGGGGGGGTGAATCAATATTATTTTAAACAATTCAAACATTTAAACATCAATCCACTTAGAAGATTCAATTGTAGTAAATGAAATAAAGCATGAAACAATCAACAATATCACATAACACATGAACAACTGGATTTTTACGTGGAAAACCCAAAATGGGAAAAACCATGATGAGGATTAGATCACAATATATTATAACCAATTATAGTATATTTACAAACATGCTCACTATAGGTGTACTCACTATCCAAATGGATTCACTGCCCACTGAGAGAAAAAGAGATAAAAGAGATTTTGTGGCTCACAACCTAGATTCAACTGTTACAATTGCATCTATCATATGAATGAATTATAGCTCCAACAAATCTCAATAAATTGACTTTACACACTTCATTTGATTCTGATCTAACACACTGCTTTCCTTTGCATTCACATCACTCTTATATTCTACTCAACATTCACAACTTAAATTCACAATGTATTCACATCATTCACATCACTTACATGTCTCACATTCACCAAAACACTGGAAATGATCTAGCATATATATCTGCTTCAAGCATGACATCAATTAGGTCACCCTAGTTAGACGTATCATACAAAATAGACAACTTTGACTCGCCGAATCAAATTCTTCCACACACACCTCCTACCAAGATTCAATCCTTAAAATAATTTGAAATAGGTCGGCATGGACCTATAATAGCTCCCACATAACTCCGTAATACTTACTTATCATTTGCATACCTTTACACCTATTAGGTCGGCACCGCATAAGACCTAATACAAAAAAATTTCAATTGTGTACCCATATTTGGACATGTGTACCTCAAAATTCTATGCCATTTGGAATTCACACTCTATTGACATATGTCAAAATATTCTTAAAACCACAAAGTCAAAATCCTATCCATGGAGAAATGCAGACTCTCCTACTCATATGCACTGTACAAGAAATGATTGTAACTTGCCAGGATGAACTTCTGTTATCCATAACTTTCAAACCAAGGCACAAAATAAGATGGAATTCTGGAATTAAATGCTTCTATCAACCAATAAAAACATAATAGAACCGCATAGAGAAAATTTCATTCGTAGACCAGTGCAGACCCAAAAACTAGATGCTTTGTTACGAAAAATTATCAAAATTGACACTTAGTCAATTTCCATCACAAGTATCTTCACTGGATCAAACCATCTTGCAAGATTTCCTTCCACAAACATCAAGGTGCAAGCCTTCTAACATGTTTTGGGATGTTAGATCCAACCACAATGATCTGCACCATGATCTCCATATCAAGATACAATGTTGACATCAATGACAACACTATAACACATAATAGTATATCTTGTGCTTATCCTACATGCTCATGTTTCCAACAACAACATCAATGAAAAATTCTCATTCTTCCAACAATATCTCCCTTTTTCATTGATGGCAACATGCCAAAACATCTCCAAAAATATCTCCAAAATATTCTCCCCCTTTAATATCAAGGGAAAAGGGTGCCTACAACTATTCTAACACATCCTGGATCTTCCCCTGAGAAATATATGTATATGTACAAACTGGCAGATTGAATTGAATCCCCCTAAGTCATGCAATAGAGCAAAAGAAAAAAAAAATTATACAGGAAACTACTCTATATACTCTGCATATGTACAAAGAATATGAAACTGAAATCTATAAATGCATAAAGAATAAGAAATGTTGTCAACCGGAAGAGGTTGAATCTTGTAGCTTCTGCACATGGGTATACCACACCTATTTACCTTCTTCCCATGTCTTCTTGGCGGCCCCAAAAAATCTGCATTATGTTTCAAACTCCATAAGTATATCTTCTCCTTCTTCCAGAGTGCTAGGTACAAGATTCATTTGTGTAGCTTTAGTAACACTCAAAAGAGCACTTGAAATAAGTATGAATTTGGGATTCACCAAGTCCCTTATCTCTCGAAACTACAAAATGATATGCTCCTTTTGGGCTTATATATGAAAGAATTTCTTATGCAAATCCTCTATAACATTCCTTGTATCTTTAGCCAGGTTAAGTTTCAGATCATTGGCACTGGAGGCATTGTTGATCTGGGACTCAATGGAGTCCATTTATTTCCTAATTCTCTTTATGGCTTTGGGCCACTTCATACAATATTGGTAAAGATCCTTTGCCTCATCTACACACACTTGTGAGTCCTTCAGATTTTCTTGAAACTTTTTATGTGCAAGAGCACATTTTTTAGTAATCTCCACCATTTTCTTATCACTTATTCTCTTTTCAATCTCATTCTCAATTTTTCCTTTAAGACCGGAGGCATACTCTTTTAAAGGATTGATTAATAATTTCAAATTCTCCATATCAGAAAGTGAAGTATCTATGTTCGCACTAGGTATGGCCTCTTGCAATTCCTTTACCGCTTCTTCCATCATTTCTCCACTCTTTTGATGTGTTTCTATGATCTCCTTCCAGAAGATGCATGAAATACATCTCCTAATTTTAGCTTGTGGAGGGGGAAAATCTTGTCAAGATCTACATTTCCATGTTGCATTGGTAGTTGTAGCAGTTGTGATGACACAAAAAGCTGAAAGTTGAGCTGCATACTTAGTAGATTCTTCAAGGAATCTCTGGAGGAGTTGGAGGATTCACCAAAAGTCTTTATGTTCTCTGCAACCTTCTCCTTTAACTTCTTTTTCTCATTCTTTTGAAGTTCACTAGTGTCTATTCTTCTGTTTTTGCATCTCTAGATGCATCCTCATTCTTATCTTTATCTTGCTTCTCATTATTTTCTTGTTCTTCTTCCTTCTTCGCATCAACATTCTCTTCATCACCATCCTTACTTACATTCTCTTCCTTTGTAGACTTATCTGTATTAACCCGAGGAGTAACATTTTATTTAGGTATCGGAGGAGTGGATGTACCTTCCTTTGCTACTTCCTCATCGATGATGTCTTTCCCTCAACATTATTCTCTGCTTCTTCATCTTCCTATGCTAATTCTTCCAATTTTAGAGGGGCATTGTCCTAAATATATTCTTCATCTATTTCATGCTCATGTTGAGCATCAATATCTTGTGCTTCTTCACTTGTAGTTGCTTTCAGAGCAGTGTCTTCTGATGTCATACCATATTTTTGTGCAATGTCTGATATTTCAATTGTCTCCTTCTGTAGCCTTTCAAACTCATTCTTATCTCTACCCATAAGGGTAGTTACCCTTTGCTCTGAATTCTGTGTTGTATAACTCAACCAATATGGCTCTATTTTCCTCTGAAAGAGGAGCACCAACATTCTTCAATGGATATTCTTTTATTTTTCCTTCTTCTTCAATTGCTTCTTGTCTTTTCTTTACCAAGACATTTCGTATCTTTATAGGAATTTGCTTTTCAATGTTCTTCATATCAAATTTTAAAACAATGATATACTTGATGATAGCCTCAATAATGATGACCTTATCCACCTCATTTGCTTCACTATACAGGGCTGCAATCTTCCCTAACATCTCATACTACAAGCCTCAACAATGATGGCCTTATCCACCTCATTTGCTTCACTATAAAGGGCTACAGTCTCCCCTAACATCTCATACTAGAAAATGTTATTGAACAATGCTAATAATTTCATGGGAGAATGAGGTCTTACTGCTTATGTTTAATTTTTATTTTTCTTTTCATCCAGAAACACCTTCTTAGTGGCTTCTCTCTTCTTCTCTCTCACATGAACTACAAATTTCCTCTTTTCTTTCTCTATTTCTTCACCGTCTATACCAATGATGTCAAATTTCTTTCTTTTAGCACTTTCTTCACCTTGTGAAGCTTCACTTCTCCTTTTGTGGACCAACTATGGTCCTTCTTCCTCTACTTCTTCTACATTCACACAAATTCTTTTCTCTCATTTCCTTTTTCTTTTGTCTCTTCTTGGCAGGGGATATAGGTGTTGCTATTGTAATAGTATTTTTATTTTTATCCCCTGTAGTCTGCACAATTAGAGAGGGTTTCTCCTTTACCAGATGACTACTAGTAGTTTTTCTCTTCTCCAATAGGCTGCCTGGTCCTGAAGGAATTTTGAATAGAAGGAGGAGTGGTAGTTGTTCTACCAGATCTTCTTATGCTTCCAATCCTCCTGCAACACTTGATTCTCCCTTAGACTTTGCTCTTTCCTTCTATACTTGGTCCTTTATGAAGCCCATATCCTCCCCAAACTTTTCAACCATTTTCTCAACCTTCTTCTTTATTTGTGGTTTTCTTTGCTCCATATGCACCTCTATATATTTTTCTTCATAGGTACCATACCTTGCTTTAGTGGTGTCTTTCAGACTCTTCAACAAAATGTCAACCAAACTAGTAATATCTCATTCATTGATCTCATATCCCAAAACAAGGATCCACATTATTCTTGGTTCCACTGCTTCCATCATGCACTCATTTGTTGATACTTGGAAAGTGATATCATTTTGATACTTTTCTACTATTTTCCTAGGATATCTATCTAGAAAAATGCAAAGAAAGCAACAAGAGCATCATATTGTTCCTTTGAATCACCAAGACTTCTCATAAAGTTTTCAATTTGATGAGCAATAGGTCTGCCTTGCAACCATACCACAATTTTGGTTTCAGGGAGTTCCTTTAGGAAATAGAAGAGTAAACACACAACCAAGGTTCAATACTTAAATGCATACTTCTTCTCCTTAATTTGTTTCAAGTTCTCAATCAATTTTTTTCTTAATAGTTCACAAAGATCATAATCAATCCCCTTTTCCACCATTTCATATGCCACATTGATTGCAGTCACAGATATAGAGTTTTCTCTATTTGTGAAGTAGATTTTATAACCAATTAACATTGTTGCATACCTCATAGCTGGATTTCTAATAATATTTACTGTTAAAGCTCTCTTGTCATAAGTTGCACCTGTGAGTTCCATTGCAACTTCATTCTTAACCGATTTTAGCACTGGAATAGGTCCAGTGGAACATAGACCTGTAACCTCTCTAATCACATCCTTTATAATCATTCTAGGCATGTTGGTCTAAAAAAAATATCACAAATTCTGCTTTATGCCATCCTAACCCATTTATGATCAAATAAAAAATTTGGAAACCATTGCCATACATCAAGTTTCTTCATGAATAGGGTTTGGTATTATGGTTTTAGGGAAAAAATGATCTCCCAGTAAGTTCTTTCATCCATACATATCCTAGTTTACTGTGATCATATTCCTCCATCTTTCCATGAATGTAAATCCTTATATCTTTTATAGGTAAAACTCCATATGGAACATGTGAATATGCGCCTAACAGGTCATCTTCTATGGATTTAGCAGGGTATTTCTTGAACTTAGGTTGTGTCTTCTCAGTAACCTCAATTACCCTTGGTGTTGCCATTACAAATGAATTAAAATTACTTTCAGACAAATTTCTCTATGAAACTAGAGAAAAATGGGGATTGTAAATGCCTTTTCTTTTGCTTTCTGAACTAGGGTTTGAACAAACCAAATCTCAAATCACCTTGGTCAATCCTTTACCACTCTGCTCCTTCTCAAATGATTTTTGTAAATGAATTTGGTTAAGTGAAATCACTTTATAACCCTTCGAATCTAACTTAATTTTGTATTGAATGCTTCAAACAATAAAGATGGAAAACCTTTCACTATGTGCATAGTCACCTTCGAGTGCTCCAAAAATTTCTGCATTGTCATATTTTCTTTCGCAATCTTCACCAATAGATCAAGCATGCCAATCTACATCACATATCTTTGTGTTGAAGCATCAACACCATTTTCTTTGTCAGGGGATGAAAGATTTCTATTAAAGCTCCCCTTGAGCCAAAGCTCCCAACTTAGTTTTCAGGGGAAAAATATACACCAGATGATGGTACAAATTCATCCTTAACCTTAGTCTCTTCCTCCAAATATTATCCATCTCCTTTGTTTTTGTCAGACCAATCTTTTGTACTGGTTCATTCTTTTTTACTGGATTATCCTTCCTCATATTTCTGCTTCTACAAAACTTGGAAATGTGTCCAAGACTATTGCAATTGTAACATATGACATTCTTCTGACCAGTATTCCTTCCATTCTATATCTTCATTGATTAGCTTTATGCCCAAATCCATAGCATGTATAACAATAGCCTTTAAAAGATTGAACCATTCTACCATTGTTATAGTCATTCATCATTTGACTTCTGCACTCACTAGCTCTATGACCATATTTCTTGCATGTAAAATATTTACTAGAAAAAGATGGAACATTCTAATTCATTTTTATTTTACATTCCATTGCCTTATGTTCAAATATATTGCAAGAATAACAAAAACCATTAAAATATGGATGCCTTCGTGCATTTGGTTGTTTGATTGATGGTCTTTTAGCTTCATTCCTTTGATTCTAGATTTGATTTCCATTATTCTTCTTATCTTCAACATTTGATGTCTAATTTGAACTTTCACCCTTTTCAAATCCTAAACCTTCTTTATCTATATCTAGCCTTTCTGATTTGAAATCATCTCATCAAATTTTGTAGAACTCATCTTGAATTTGTCTTCATGACTCCTTGCTTTCTCCAGATCTGATATTAGGTTTAACCTTCTTGTTCAAGCCTTGTACATTCCTCATATTTTATTTTCACCATTACATTCAACATTCTTCAACTTGCACCTTCAGACAAGTGGTAGTTTCATTTGCTTGCTTCAATCGTTCATTGAATTCCTTATGCCTTTCTATGAACTTCTTGATTTTTTCTCTCAATTTTTTGATGCATTCATCCACTTCTTTGAAATTTTCTTTTAGATCTCTATTTTCACCTTCAGCCCTTTCAAGATCTTGAAGGGAAACTTTGATTTCTCCATCTTTGTCAAGCATGCAATCTTTTTCTATGAATCTAATTGTAGGAATCTCTTCTAGAGGAGTAGGTAGTCTTCTAACAACCATGTGTTCAACCTCCAAGATCTTCCCCAAGAAATTAAGCTCCTTCCAAGGAACCAAGCTCTGATACCAATTTTTGAACACTTGAAATACTAAGGGGGGGGGCAGTGAATCAAAATTATTTTAAACCATTCAAACATTTAAACATCAATCCACTTAGTAGATTCAATTTTAGTAAATGAAATAAATCATGAAACATTCAAAAACATCACATAACACATGAACACCAATATTTTTACATGGAAAACCTAAAATGGGAAAAACCACTACGAGGATTAGCTCACAATATATTATAACCAGTTATAGTGTATTTATAGAAGTGCTCACTATAGGTGGACTCACTACCCATTGAGAGAAAAAGAGATAAAGAGAGTTTGTGGCTCACAACCTAGTTTGAACTATTACAATTGTATTTGTCATATGCACGAATTATAGTTCCAATAAAGCTCAATAAACCGACTTTACACACTTCATTTGATTCTGATCTAACACACTGCTTTCCTCTACATTCACATCACTCTAATATTCTACTCAATATTCACAACTTAAATTCACAATGTATTCGCATCATTCACACCACTTTCATCACTTACATGTATAAAATTTATCAAAACACCAAAAATGATCTGGCATATATATCCGCTTCAAGCATAACATCAATTAGGTTGACCTAATTAGATGTGTTGAACACTCAAAATACTGAGAGGGGGGTGAATTAGTATTCTATTAAACCATTCAGACATTAGTCATCCAATTACCAAGAAAAATTCAACCGCAATAATGAATGAAAGAATGAAACATCCACAAGATCACATAGCACATGAACACTAGTATTTTTATGTGGAAAACCCAAAAATGGGAAAACCACGATGAGGGTTAGCTCACAATATATTATATTCAGATATAGTATATTATAGAAATTCTCACTGTAGGTGGACCCACTTTTCATATAGAATAATATAGAAAAATAAAGGGGTGCCTCACAGCCTATTGAACTAATACAAATGCATCTACAATATGCTGGATTACAGTTCCAATGAAGTACAAAATAATCTATGCATTGATTTGGATCAATGCACTGCTCTGCTCTAAATTCACACAATTCACACAACTCTAATTACATTTGCATCACACACATGTAGGAGGGACACTATACATGTCATTTATCACACATCACTTACATCACACTTTCACTACCTTTCAAAACATCTAAATAAATCTCCTATATATATCCATATCAAGTGTAACATCAATTAGGTTGGCCTAATTGGAAGTAACACATAAAATTGAACTTGTCATCCCCAACATATTTCATCCACATATCTCGCCTTAATTTAAAACTAAATTCTCCTTATGTTAGGTCGAGATAGACCCAATATAGGTCTCACATAATATTGCACCACATATTAATTCTTCAAACGTGTTAGGTCAGCCCCAAATAAGACCTAAACATAAAAAACCTTCATTTGTTTACCCAATTTTCCACACGTGGAACTCAAAACATGATCTAATATGGAATTCCCACTCAATGGACATATGAAAGCTTATCTTCAAAATTGCAACTCAAAATAATCATTCATGAAGGGATGCAAAATCTCCCACACTAACACTCTATACATAAAATGACTGCAATATACAAGGCTAAACTCTGCCATACATATCTTCCTCAATACTTCACCAAACAACAAAAAATATTGGATTTAGATGCATTTGATGATCTTAAAATTAGGCTTTAGGAAAATTCACCATTAGCAATTCATCGATGGAAAATTAACTGCCAAAAATTCATGCAATTAATTTTTTCGCATGATGAATTGTCACGGTGGTGAATTTTCCCACAGTGAATTTTTGGCGGTGAATTTTCCATCTATGAATTGTTGGCGGTGAATTTTTCGTATGCCATAAAATTATTGTTAGGATCATAGGAAACATCCCTATTTGTGGTGGAGTGTGGACCCAAAAACTGACGCATTAAACCACTGTATAGACAAATTTTGATACTTAGGCATTTTCCTTTGTAGCTATACTTTTTAGACCAACTTATCCTATACAAAACACTTCTAAATCATATTGGAATGATCCACAACAATGTTGACATCAATGACAACAATGGATCATCTAAAATGTACATACCATGCTCATGTTGTTGAAAACATCATCAATGGAAAACTTCCAACAATCTCCCTCTTTACAACATCACTTCCAACAATCTCCCCCTTTTTCATTGATGACAACATGCTTACCAAAAACATTATCCAAAAGAAACTTGCTTTCTCCAAATATCTCACCAAGTAACTTTCTAAATATCCCTCCCCTTTGACATCAATGGAAAAGGGTGTGACGGTACCAAATACTTTGTATACTCCCCCTCGGATATACAAATATATATAACTGAAAGAATGTGCTAACTCCCCCTTAGGAAGTTAATCAAAAACTCCTATATCATCCACATATTTGTAAAAGAATTTGAAAATTTGAAAAATGCATAAAAAGTAGAAATGGTGAAATGGTGAACCCAAAGTTGTTGGTCCTTGAAGCTTCTGCAAGATAACTTGCCAAGTAGATGTACCTTCTTCACAAAGTTTCTTTGCTACTGCAAGTGCTCTATACTATGATTCAATCTTCACCAAGGTTTCCTCTCCTTCTTCTGGAGTAGTGGGAGTAAGATTTATCTTTGAAGTCTTATTTGTATTGGCAAGGGCACTTGAGAAAGGTATATGCTTCATCTTCACCAAGTCCCTTAGCTTCTAAAATTGTTTGATTATTTCTTCTTTCTAGCTTTGCAGGGTGAAGTATTTTTCATGTAAGTTCACTATAGTAGTCCAGGTCTGATCATCTCTATCTTGTACCGAATCATAAGTGTTTGATGCACTGCTTATTTATGTCTAAATTGAATCCATGACATCCTTTATGCTTTGTATGGAATCCAACCACTTCATGCAATACAAAAATAAGGTCTTTTCTTCCTCTTCATAAGCTTGTACATCCTTCAAAATCTCTTCAACTTTGTTGTATGCATATGCACACTTCTTTGTAATGTCCAACAATTTATTTTTTGCAAGCCTCAGTTCAACTTCTATATCAACTTTATCTTTTAGTCCAGAGGCATATCCCTTGAAGGAATTAGTCAGTAGCTTGAAGTTTTCCATTGTAGGTAGGAAGGAACCAATGTTTATTCTAGGTGTTATCTCTTGTAATGTCTTTATAGCTTCATCCACTAATTCACTAATCCCATCCTCATGTTGAGCATCATCTATATGCATATCGCCTTCCATATTTGGTTCTGGGGCACCGAGGTCAACATTTAAATCTTCTTTAGAAGCCACAAAAATGCCAATTTCCTTTTTCCTTATAGCTTTCTACTTGACTCTCCTTGTATTTTTCTTTGCTTCTGCCCTGATGGCATGGACTACCGGAGGGGATTTCTCCCTTAGCATAGGACTATCTATGGATTTCCTCTTTTCACTAGCTACAAGTAGAGATATAGTAATTAATCTCCTAGAGCTACCAGAGGCTTCTACAACACTCATATTAGCTCTAGCTCTTTTTATGGAAAGCCTAACTTTGTCTTTTGAGATGCCAAGCTCTTTGACATATGTGACTACCTCAGCATCAACATCTTTCTTCATTTGTGATTTCTTAAATTTTTGATGAACTTCCATTGACTTTTCTTTATAAATTCCATACCTTGGCTTGCTAGGATCTTTAGGACTATTAAGTATCACTTCTGCATGGACAATAACTTCTACTTCTTACAATTCATACCCTAGCTTTGGAACCCAAGTGGTTCTAGGTTCAACTACTTCCATTATGTAAAAATCAGTAGAAACTAGAAAGGCAATGTCATTTATGTATTTCTTTATGTAACATTTCTTGGAATTATCTTTCATTCATTCTTCTTTGGAATATTGCAAAGAAGGCTACAAGGGCATCACCCTAAGCATTCATATCTCCAAGATCACTCATATAGTCTCCAATATAGTGTGCAATAGGCTTTTCACTTGACCAATTGACCTTTCCAACCATAAGAACTTCCTTCAAAAAGTAGAAAACCAAAAATATCACCAATGTGCCATACCTAGATACATGCTTCTTCTTAATTTCCTTCAAGTTCTCCATCAATTGTTGCTAGAGCAAGTCATAGAGGTCATAATCATAATTTTTCTCAATCATGTCCTATGCCACATAAACTACGATGGCAGAGACTGAATTGTCTATAAATCTTGTGTCCAATAACCATAGTTGCATATCTGACTGCTAGGCTTCTGATAGGGTTTACTGTAGCACCCATTTTCTCCATTATGTTCTTGGTGGATTCCTAGACTGGAACCGGTCTGGTGGACCATAAACCAGTAATCTCTCTAATTTATTCCTTGGTAATCATTTGAGGGCCATCAATCCACATGAATTGGCCATGAATTTTGTTTAAGGCCATTGAAATGCACTTCTCTTCATAGCTAAAGTTCAGAAACCATTGTCATACATCTAATTTCTTCTCATTTAAGACATTGTATTCTAGCTTTAAAGTGTAATCATTCCCAACCAACTCATCTACCCATAAATTCAACAATTTTTTAGAGTGTTCATCCATATTTCCATGAATGTATGCCCTCATCTCTTCAGTAGGTAGAACCCCATAATTTATGTGTGAAAATGCACCTAAGGGATCATCTTCTAAAACTTTGGTGTAATATCTTTTAAACTTGGGTTACGGTATCTGTGAAACTTCTACAAATTTTGATGTCACCATTGCATTCAAATTGCTTTCAAATGATAATTCTAGAAAATTAGAATATGCAAGGATTGCTAAATACATTTTTCTCTGCTCAACGAAGTAGGGTTTTGATATTTTGCAACTTGGAGACACTTTGGAATCTTCAAATTTTCTTCTTGATCCTTTATTTTCCTTTGAATTCATTTAATGAAATGAATTTTCCTTAGAGAATACACTTTTAACTCTCCAATTTGACCTAATTCTACAATAAATGCTTCAAACCATAAACTTGGAAACCCTAAAAACTATATGTATAGTCAACTTCTCAAGCTCCACAAATTTCCATATTAGCATATTTCCTTCTGAAATCTTCTTCAATAGATTAAGCATTCCATTCTCCATGACATATCTTCGTTCCAAGCCATGACACCTCATATCAGTAAGGGGGTTATTTGATTTTCTATTATTTCTCCCCCTAAGCCAATGCCTAGGTTCAATTCCCAGAGGAATTATCTGCACCAAAGGGTGGTACAAATTCATTTGTAGTCTTTGATTCTTCCTTCTCAGGATCCTCTTTATTTCTCTAGATCTTTTCGATTTCCTTCTTTACTTCTACTAGATCAATATTATTGACTGGTTCATTCTTCTTTGCAGGATTATCCTTCCTTGTGTTTCCGATTCTATAAAATTTAGCAATATGTCCAGGCCTACTACAATTGTTGCATATGACATTTATTTGAGCATTGTTCCTTCCATTCATTCTAGATATGCATTGATTAGCTTTGTGTCCAAATCCATAGCATGTATAACACTAACCTTTGAAGGATTGAATCATTCTACCATTGTTATATCCATTCATCATTCTGCCATTGTCATATCCACTCATCATTTGACCGTTGCATTCATTCGCTCTATGTCCAAATATTTTGCATGTAAATCATTGACCAGTAAAGAATGAAACATTCTGATTCATTCGGCTTCTATATTCCATTGCTCTATGTCCAAATTTATTGCAAGAATAAAAAACTATTGAAAGATGGGTACCTTTGAGCATTTGGTTGTCTCATAGGGGGTCTTCTAGCATTATTTCTTTGATTCCAGAACTTTCCATTGTTCTTCTTATCTTCAGTCTTCTCTAGTTCATTGATCTTCTTTCTTGCATTAGGTGTCTGAGATGCTATTGAGATTTCTCCTTTTTCAAGTCCTAGACCACCTTTGTCTTTAGATGCTTTCTGATTTGCAATCAACTCATCAAGCGTTGTAGAAATTGTCTTGAATTTTTCCTCATGAATTCTTGCTTTCTCTAGATTTGACCTTAGATTTACCACTTCTTGTTCAAGCCTCATGCATTCACTAGATTTTCTTTCTAACATTGCAATAGACTTTCCTCAACCTTTTTCTCTTCTTCCACTTGCACTTTTAATCCCATGAGATCTTCATTTGCTTGCTTCAATTGTTCATTGAATTCCTTATGCCTTTCTTTGAACTTATTGATATGCTCTCTCATTTTTCTAATTCATTCATTTTCCTCTTTAATATTTCTTTCAGATCTCTATTTTCACCTTCAACTTTGTTAAGATCTTCAAGAGAAACTTTGATTTCTCCATCTTTTTCAAGCATGCAATCTTCTTTTGTATATCCAATAGTAGGAATCTCTTCTGGAGGAATAGGAAACTTTCTATCATCCATGTGTTCAATCTCCAAGATCTTCCCAAAGCAGCCAAGCTCCTTCCAAGGATCCAAGCTTTGATACCAATTGTTGAACACTCAGAATACTGAGAGGGGGGAGGTGAATAAGTATTCTATTAAACCATTCATACATTAGCCATCCAATCATGAAACATCCAAAAGATCACATAGCACATGAACACCAAGATTTTTATGTGGAAAACCCAAAATGGAAAAAACACGATGAGGGTTAGCTCACAATATATTATATCTAGATATAGTATATTACAGAAATGCTCACTATAGGCGGACTCACTATCCAATGGAATCACTGTCCATAGAGAATAAGATAGAATAAGAAAGGGGTGGCTCATAGCCTATTGATCTATTACAAATGCATATACAATATGTTGGATTACAGTTCCAATGAATTACAAAATAATCTATGCACTGATCTAGATCAATGCACTGCTCTGCTCTGAATTCACACAATTCACACAACTTTGATCACATTCACATCACACACATGTAGGAGGAACAATATACATGTCATTTATCACACATCACTTGCATGAAACTTTCACTACCTCTCAAAACACCCAAATCAATCTCCTATATATATATCCATATCAAGTGTAACATCAATTAGGTCGGCCTAATTGGAAGTAACACACTAAATTGAACTTGTCATACCCAACATATTTCATCCACATCTCGCACCTTAATTCAAAATTAAATTCTCCTTAAGATAGGTTGGGATGGACCCAATATAGGTCTTACATAAGATTGCACCAGATATTAATTCTTAAAACGTGTTAGGTTAGCCCCAAATAAAACCTAAACACAAAAACCTTCATTTGTTTACCTGATTCAACACATGTGGAACCCAAAACATGATCTCATATGGAATTCACACTCAACAGACATCTGAAAGATTATCTTCAAAATTGCAACTCAAAATAATCATTCACAAAGGGATCCAGAATCTCCCACACTGACAGTCTGTATAGAAAATGACTGTAATATACATAATTGAACTCTGTCATACATATCTTCCTGAATAATTCACCAAACAACAAAAACTCTTGGGTTTAGATGCATATGATGATATTAACATTTTTTTTAGGATCACAGGGTGACATCCCTATTTGCAGTGGAGGGCAAACCCAAAAATTGATGAACTTAACTATTGTACAGACATGTTTTGATACTTAGACATTTTCCTTTGTAGCTATATGTTTCAGATCGGCTTATCCTGTACAAAGCACTTCTAAATCATGCTGGAATGATCCACAACAGTGTTGAAATCAATGAAAACACTGGATCATGAAAAATGTACACACCATGCTACATACCATGCTCATGTTTCCAAACAACATCATCAATGACAAACTTCCAACAATCTCCCTCTTTACAACATCACTTCCAACAAGATGTATCATACAAAATAGACAATATATGACTTGTCAGCTCAAATCTTGCCAAGATTCAATCCCTAAAATAATTTGAAATAGGTCACCATGGACCTATAATAGCTCCCACATAACTTCACAATACTTACTTATCCTTCACATACCTTTACACCTATTAAGTTGGCACCGCAGAAGACTTAATACAAAAATTCAACTGTGTACCCATATTTCAACACACACAACTCAAAATGCTATAGCATTTGGAATTCACACTCTATTGACATCTATCAACATCTTCTTAAAACTGCAAAGTCAAAATCCTATCTGTGAAGAAGTGCAAACTCTCCAACTCATATATGCACTATATAGGAAATGGCTGTAATTTGCTAGGCTGAAAATCTGTTATCCATAAATTTCAAATCAAAGGAAAAAATAAGATGGAATTCTAGAATTAGATTCTTTTATCAACCAACAAAAACATACTAGAACCACATAGAGAAAAGTTCATTCATGGACCAATGCGGACCCAAAAACTAGATGCTCTATCACATAGAATTATTAGAATTGACACTTAGTCAATTTCCATCACAAGTATCTTCATAAGATCAAACCATCTTGTAAAATTATCTTCCAAAAACATCAAGGTATGAGCCTTCTAACATGTTTTGGGATGTTAGATCCAACCAAAATGATCTGCACCATGATCTCCATATCAAGATACAATGTTGACATCAATGACAAGATTGCAACATATAATAGTATACCTTGTGCTTATCCTGCATGCTCATGTTGACAACAACATAAATAACAAATCATTCTTCCAACACCAATTACATTGCAAAATATCATTTTTTGAGGGATATGGTTGAGATTAAGAAATTTTAGATGGTAAAGATTGGCGCTCGGGTAAATATTGTTGGTTCTTTGACAAAACCTATAGATACTACCAAGTTCATGTGGTGTAGGGATACAATGGGATTGAACCATTCCTAACATAAGGTTAATTTCTTGGGTATTATATTGTACTCTCTCATGTATTAAATATAAAGTGGGTGAATATTGGGGCTTGGGTGATATTCACTTGTAGAGAGTCCTTGTAGTAATATTTTATTTATAGAATGCAATTTCATAAGATGTAGTGAGTTTTAAATGTTGTACTACAATATTTATGTTGGTTAATATATGTTTATGTTGTGGTATTTAAACTAGAAGACATTTGGAGGGTAACTCACAATCACATTTAAAATATGATGTTATTAAAAGCATGAATATTGATGGAGGAGTACTTGCAATAAAATTAGAATCCACATGCCATAATATCATAGTAGATACTATTTTAAAATATGACACAAGGTACTACAAGCAATTATACCTGATGAAATTTTGTGTGTGCTAACATAATTTTAGATTTGGTAGTGGTGGCTATACAAGAAAATATGAAATCATTGGTAGTCTTAAGTAAGCAACTATTGATGCATAGTGTGTGGTAGTGACTACATATAGATGATGATTATTCATGTAGAGGTATCATATTTGTGTCATGCCCCAAATTTTTTCACAACTAAACAATACACAACCCCCAATTTTTTAAAATAAAAATGTTTAAACACTAATAATTATTAACCACACATGAACATGGTAAGACACTAATGATAAGGTTAATATTAAATATCCTTAATAATATTGGTTTTAATAACACTTATATTAGTATTATAATCACCTTTATCCTTACTATTCCTTTAAATATTTAAATTTACTAACATCGTTAATATTTTTTTTAAGCGAAAGGAATTAATTCTATATATATTAATATATAGAAGTAATTTTTTACAAAATAGAAGATCAATGGCTCTTGATAGCCAAAAAAATCAACATGAAAGCTTGCAGTTGACAAAATATTTGGTTGCCCTGTCCCATACTGACTAAATATTCACCTTTGCACACTATTCTTTCCCTGCCTGATAATAAGTTTTATCCCCTACCTATTAAACTGAAAACCCTTTACAGTCACAGGCAACATTTACAAAATTTTCCCTATTAGGCACTGCCTTACTCCACTATTTTATTTGCTAAAACCCCCTTTACAAAATCCCATATATAAAATTTACTTTAACTCCACTTTACTCCTCCATTCTATCAAATTGAATTTCATTCTTTCCCTACCACTCCTAAAGGATTGCGTAGGTGGAATAGCATTCAGATTGGGAATATGAGTATGGCACAGATGTAGAGATATTAACTTCAATACTCAATATTAATATTTTATTTCTTAATACCTTCCTTATTAAGTGCCAAATTTAATATTAATGTCACTTATAATATCTATAGTTAATATTATTCTTCCTTATATTTACTAAAGATAATATTACCAATTATCATTACTAATGTTACCGATTCTAAAAAAATTACTTTCAACATCATTATTCATGGCGTAATAAATATACATTTACTATAATTGCTAATAGTTTTACCAACTATAGATTTTACCACTTGTCATTTACTAATACATTTATAATATTATTCTTGAAATCAAAATTGCTCAACTACTAATTTATTTAATACTAACTACTCAATATTTACATTACTTAAAATGTTAATATTAATATTATTCACAATGTCTATATTCTTAACCAATGATGATATTATTGTGATTGAAAATCACAACAATAATATTGTTAGTAGATAAGTATTCTTTACTCCTTATTTTAACACTTTCTTAATGAATGACAATAGTACTAACATTTACAATAATTGATCTTTATGTGAAAACCCAATCAACATTAAATCAAGATTAACCAATGCAATCAAATTCCAACTAACCGTTAAATTTATCTCTACATGCAATAACGATCATCTCTACACTAAATTTCCAAAATAAATTTTCAAGCAACATTATTTAAATTTAAATAGATTTATCATGCATACATGACTAGGTACTCATCAAGATTGCTATTGATATTATCTAACCCTCAACCCAATCACTACAACTTACTAATTCATTTCACCCTCAAACCTACTAATCATAATTAATTATCAAAGTATTCTTGAACTTCAACATTTAATATGTATTGATATTGGATGCAAGGCAAGAGAGAGAATGATAACTCTATTTTTTTTAAGTAAGGAAATTTTAATATAGAGTATTTGAAAGACTATGTTTAAAGACAAACATTGAACAAACATAGTTTCAATTTAGATAATAGCAATTGGTTGCACAAAATATGGATAAGAACATTTTCAAGAAATGACCATTGAATCATTAAAATAGAAAAATCCTCAACAAGGGCGATGATTAAGTATAACTAGATAAAAGATAATTCAAGACTTTATTGAGTACATAATTTAGATTACTATGGCTCCCCAATTTCACTAGATATATAAATCACCATTTATGGAATATTAACATGACCGAGCATAACATGCAAGGATTATCTAACCATCCTAATAATCTAATCCTAATAGGTATCATCTTGTTGCAACTAAAATGTCAACCACTAACTATTGAATCATAATGCACATGAAGAAACTAAATACATAAGGATATTAATGCAGTTCAAATAATGTGAGCCTTATTAGGAAAACAATTATTTGCAGCTGGAATGAGTTTGATTCACTTTACACTTTCAACAATGAAGAAATCACAAGCTACAAACATGCAATTTATCCTTCAAATTAATTCATACACTATTCAACTCAACATAAATAAGAATCAAATTCTCTCAACATTTTATTTGATTAAATTATTTTTGAATCTTTATACAATTAGCTCCTAAACACCGCACAGAGAATTCATGCTTGTAAATTCCCTCTTTCAATTCCAATGCCCTGTTCTTAGCAAGAAATTCAACATACAAATTTTTGCAATAAAATTATGATTTAAAAAAAAATCCTCCTTCCTGGAGAACTTTCATGCCTCCCTAGCAATCTGGATTGATTACTATCAATTTTGAACTTCTGGAAACTTTTCTCAAGCTCCTCTCTTCAATATTCACTTGTTTCTTACCAGCAACAACCTTATATTTTTTCTCTATTACAAATTTTCTTCTTCTTCCTTTCCTGGGCATCCAACTTCCTAGCTCTTCCTTTTCCAGTTAACTCTCTAATTCCTTCTTTTTGTCTTCCCTAGTCTCTTCCTTTCTCCAACACCTCCTTTGTCTTTTTTATTTTTTCAACAAAAATTACAATTTTCACCAAAAAAGACAATAGATTAAAATACAAATATTTCTTGGCAATTCTAATTTTTGAATTGCAAAGTGAGCATAAGAATTAATTAAATAATTAATTCAAAATTTTCCTATGATTCTGATGTAGGAGCATCCAGGGCAAAGATAAATCTTACATCGATCTGTGATATTTCTTTTTCAATAAGGGCTAATTAGCTTGAGTATGGACAATCAGGCTTTGAGATACAACATTTATAGTTTTCATTTACACCTTGGTTTCATCTGGTGCTCTATGCTTCAATAGACTGGCTCATTGGTGTGATAGGGAGGCTTCGATGGGACCTTGCCTCATGTCCCATTGACATACCAAGGGCAAGGAAACAACAATAAAATGATTGTGCTGGTGCCAGGGTGACCCCACAATATTGGTTTACAATTTTTGGCCAAATTGGACACGAAAATATTTTTTTTAACTAAATATTCACTTTCGGGCACCTATAGCGGCTAAACCGTGAGGAATTTGAAGATGATGCAAACTAGAGTTTCGTGACATTTTGTCTATAGATTCTAAATATATTTTTTTCAAATTTTTTTCAATCAGATTGCACTTCTTTTTCCATCTCCCTCAAAAACTATTTTTTTTCATAAAACAACATTTTCAAAAAGTGACACTCACCGTATAACGTATAACTTTTTTTCCATGAAGGATAAAATTCTAATTCTTTCGAATTTAGATTCATAATTTTGATATCTAGTGCTTCCACTTGGTTAGATAGTTTTTTATTGAATATTGTTTCTTTAATTAAGTTTCAAATTCAAACCAATTATAACTAAGACATAACGTGACTGTATAACGCGTAACTTTTTTTTGTATGTATCAAAATTCAATTTTTTTTTCTTTGTTGGATCAAGGACTTCAATATATGGTGAACTAATATTTTTTATTTTTATTTTTTAATAATTTTATATTTTTCCACATGTGTAGAACAAAGAACTTGATTTTCGGTGCAAAACCTACATTCACGAGAAATAAAAAATAAATATAATAATTAAATTAAATTTATTTAAAATTAGACTTTGTGGGAAGCTTATAATAAGGACTACATACTTGCAAAAAATAAATTTTAAATGAATTCATTTGATCCCCCAAAAGGTAAATAAAAAGTGGTTTTTTATCAGCATTTTGATAGGTGTAAAGGAGACTCTGTTATAGGTATGGTTTAAAACTAGCGGGGTTCTATCCAAGGGGGTTTGAATTAAGGTAGTTTGATCAAACCCTCTTCAATTGGAATTCTTTAAATGGAACCTTTTAAGGCTTAAATCATTATATTTTATAAAAATATGTGATTTAAGCAAAAATCAGTTCCTCCCAAAAATTGTAAACCAGCTTTGTGGGATCACACAATGGAAGTCTCATTGGGTGGAAGTTCACATATCATCGGGATGACATTGGGAGTCCCTTTGACAGAGTGATAAGGCATATCGGGGTGACAACGATACTTTGGGATGACAACATTTCACGTCCCTTCGATTAAGGAGACCAATATATTTTAGTGGGACATTATGAGAGTCCCTACGACATGCCGATAAAGCGATGATGACATTTTGATAAAGCTCCTTTGACAAGACTTGGTCATTTCGGGGAGAGTGGTTTTAGTGTCCCCTCGATACTACGAAGGTGGGAAGGTGGATGAAGATGTGAGTTGGTCAAAGGTGATGGACATATGAGTTGGTTGGTGACACATGGCATATGATATTACTCGTTGATTCCAAATCATTGTTGTGGATCAACAAGATCGTTGGCCAATGATTGCAAACATGAATTCGATGGTTGAAGTTACTAAAAATGATGTAACTACATAGAAGATCTTGATGTTCATTGGATGAAGAGGTGGTACTAAGACAACATAAGTGGAACTGACCTGAAGGAGGAGATAGATAAATAGAGACAGAGAGATAGGAAAGGAGGGTGTCAGAGTAGTGGTAGAGTAGCAAGAGGATGATGCGATCGTGGAGTAGAGAATAAAAGTTGATCTCTTGCTGGTGAAGGAATAACAAAGAGTGAATAACCTGATCTGCAATTTGGTAGATGACTGTAATAAGATAACCCATTTGATGGCATGCAATCCTGTAATGTCATTTCAGTAATAAAAGAAAGTTTTTCTCTTGCAATTTTGTTGTGCAAACCTGTGTGTTGTGTTGGTGAGTTTTGGTCCATAAGGGGAGTACCCTTCATTAGTGTTATTAGAGCATGTAGATCCCCTTCGTCAGTGGTATCAAAGCCAAAAGATTTTGAGAGTGCAGAGTATGCACCAGGACTTGCGGGTGAAGAGTGGTGACATGGTGAAGTTGCAAGAGAGAGATAGAGTTGTGGGAAAGTATGTTTGTTGCAGGCATGAAAGAGGGTCTGTGACTACTATCCTCCAGCAGAGATAATGATGGGTAGAAGGTGTAGAGTTCCTCCACTAAGTGAAGGTGGATAGAGGAAGCATCTTCTAGATTCTTTGTTGGGTAGAGGATAGTTGTGTGAGCGAGATATTGTTGCAAGGAGTACTTGTGACTATAGAGGGACTTGCAAGTCTCTAAAAGTAACCTGAGGGTTGAGGATTTGTGTTGTTACGACTTTGAGAGGCTTGGAAAATGGAAAAGAGAAAGGGCATTGTCATTAGATGGATTCTAAGGATTCCTAGACTAGTGGAAATCATAAAGACATTTCGAGAAAGAGAATTAATAGAGTTGAAGCAACAATTAAATGAATTGGAGGAAATGATAAGAAAGTGGAAACAAAAGAAGACAAGAGCTAAAGATAATTTTTATCCTTTTGATGATGTTTTGACTACAGGAAAGAAAGCGGCTGTAGCAAAGTGTCATGCATGTGGCACCGAGGGAGAGTATGAGTATGAACAAATTGAGGAACCTGAGCCTAACGTTGAGGGATGTCTATTGGTAGACATGAAGAATGAAGATACATAGGTGCTAGCAACCACAAAAGAGTGGAGAGCAATGGAGGACCTTGAAGAAGAGGAAACCCAAGTGGTAGCGGTTGAAGAAAAGAGTGATAATGAAGGAAGAATTGTAGTAGTGAAAGTTACAACAGAAGGTGATAAGGTTCACCTAGTTTTGGTGTATGTTCTAATGAGGATCAACATGTAGCAATGGACAAATCCATTGCAACAATAGATCAAATTGAGGGTGATGATGAACGACTAACTGTAGCATTACCAGAGAAGGAGGTAATGCATAATGTTTTAAATTTTTGTGGTGAAGATATGAATGGGTTTGTATGCATGGAAGGATTGTAGTAGTGGAAAAAGAGTATGATGCACTAGTTAGAGGACAAGAAGGTGATACAATTTTATGTCTTATCAAAGGCATGAAAGAGGAGAATGAAATTGCAACAGGTGATGACAAGGTAACATGCTTTCTTAATGAATTTAAGAAATACGATTTTCATGTTGAGATGGATGAGTTAGTGAACTCATATGAGATGGTTCAACTAGAGCCTATTAGGGATGATTGGTATGCAAAGATGATTTGTATGGTGTTGTAGAGTTAAGTGCAGGTACAAATTGGTGGAGGTGGACGAACCATGGTGGGCTAAATCCCACAAGATTAGAAGTAAATGAGAGATACATTTGGAGGAGGTGGTCGAGTTATGGTGGAGTTGATTCCACATCAAGGAAGAGGAGTAAAGAATAGATTTTTCAAAGGAGGAGATTGCTTGTTCCAGTTAAGTGTTGGAAGGGGAGAAAGAAGAAGCAATTGTAGATAATTGTTTCAACAGTGGAGTTGGCTGAGGATTGCTTGCAGTCTAAAAGGTTGGTACTACCATTCAACCCCATTTTGTGAATCCATATTCACAAAATTATTCCTACACCAGGTGTCTGATGTAGGAGCATCCAGGGCGAAGAGCAATCTTGCATCGATCTATGATATTTCTTTTTCAATAAGGGATAATTAGCTCGAGTATGGATAGTCGGGCTTTGAGCTACAACATTTACACTTTGTGTTTACACCTTGGTTTCATCTGATGCTCTATACTTTAATGGATTGAATCATCGATGTGATAGGGAGGCTTTGATGGGACTTTGTCTCATGTCCCATCGACATACCAATGGTGGGGAAACAAGAGTAAAATGGCTGCAAGGAAGTCTCATCAGGTGGATGTTCACGTATCGCCGAGATGGCATTCGACTTGTCCCTTCGATAGAGTGATAATGCATATGGGGTGATGACAATACTTCGGGCTGACAACATTTCACATCCCTTCGATCGGGGAGACCAACATGTTTCAGCGGGACGCTATGAAGAGTCCCTATGACATGCTGACAAAGCGATGATGACATTTCGATAAAGCTCCTTCAGTGAGACCTGGTCATTTCGGGGAGAGTGGTTTCAGTGTCCCCTCGATACTAGGAAGGTGGGAAGGTGGATGAAGATGTGAGTTGTTCAAAGGCGATGGACAGATGAGTTGGTTGGCGACATATGGCATGCTATTATACTCGTTGATTCCACATTGTTGTTGTGGATCAATGTAGCGTCCCTCTATTTCGGTCGTCTTTGAATATCAAGTAAGTTGTTTATCTGTGTCTTGTGAAGTCATGTTGAACTTGTCATTTGACATTGTTTTAATTTAATGGATAACATCTCTCAGCAACTGATACATAGTTAAAGACCACATCATCCTTCTTTTATCTTTGTACTTGCAAAATGTGCACAGGTTTACTATAACACTGATTTTGTTATGTTAGGAACCTGCTTTTTCCAAAGAGCCTCCATGATCATGTAATTACTTTATCATCTCATTTATTATGTCTATCCAACCTCTCATACCACAATCAAATCTTTATATATGTGTCCTCCTATCGAATTTAGAAATTGGTATTATGAAATCTAGAATAGGTGCTACAATAAGGGTAACAAACTTTCCATTTAATACCTATTTGAAATCTCATTACTCTCATATGGATGTGATTCTAACATTTACTGTTGGTATATATATATATATAGTGTTAACCTAAAGGAGGGGTCATGAAATTGAATAAGTACTTCATTCTCTTCTTTCATGTTATTCACTACATGGATATGTCCGTAAATAGTAGATTTATTAAGAAATAGTTAGAGGCCTTTCAATTCACTCTTATGTTGAGAGCAATGAATTTTATCAAAATTAACTATTATTCCAAATGGGATGATTCTTACGTGATATAGAAAATATTATTTCATTGTTAAATATTTTAGGATATACCATGGTCCAAGATAGGTATTAGTACATATATAATATTGTTCTTTTAATTACCGCAAAATTACTTAAATTGAATATATTTACATATGTATGTAGATAGAAATATACTTATATATTTATGTTTGATTATGATTAAAAATAATTTGTTTGTGTTAAAATTGAGTAACTAGGTATTTCTAAAAGATGTTAATGAAGTTCTTAATTATTTAAATGATCTCATTAAGAATAAATAGATGATATTTTCTTATGCCCTTATAATTTATTACTTCGTAGTAAATTGATACAGATAATTTAAATGTTCCTTATAAACTATCACTCGAATTATGTGTTAGTAAAGATAAATTATTTGTGTAAATACATAATAAGTTATTTACAAGATAAATAAAATAAATAAGTGATGTAAATATAGAAGTATGCAACATAAAATACAATAGAAAATATAGAGTAAGCAAATTAAAAGATGAGTTAGAGGTAAAAAGTATAGTATTTGTTTACAATCAATTGGAAATGTAGAAAAAAATTAGAGGATTATATTATTATTATTTTGCCTCTTCATATAAATATGGGTGATATTATTAATATTATTATTTTTATCTAAAATACAAGATTTATACTAGTATTATGGCTATGTGGAATATTTAGGGTGACTTCATTCTAGTTGATGGCTCAGAATAAGATTATTATTTAATCTTTAATTAAGCCCGAATTATTAAAAAAAAAAAAAAAACTATTATGATTTAATCCTTAATTACATTGTATTATTATTATTTTCATTCTTCTTACCGGTGATAACCAAATAATGATTCCTCCATGTGCCATGTAAATTCTCATTTACTTTACACCCGTCATTCGCATGTGTTCAAAAGTTGCAAAAGCTTTTTATTTTCTGACGGCTGGCAATTGCATTCACAGGAGGAACTGAGTAGAAAAAAAAGAAAAAAATTACCATTTTCTTTGGGGAAAAAAAGGAAGGCGGTTGTTTTGGAAAAGACGCAGGAGCTAAAGGAATACAGCAGCAGGGTGAAGGTAATTTCTATTTTTATGCTTCGGACGCTATTTTAATTGAGTCCCTTTCATTATTATTCAATGGCTGCCAACCCTTTATTGCTTTCACCAGTAAAAATTTAAATAATCTCCCTGAAACCATCGGCAACCTATCATTGCAACAATATTTAGTCTTTGGAGGGTGTATAAATTTTAAATGATACCATTTGCAACTTGTCTTTGGTTCCATACTTTGCATTCATCTGATGAAACCTATACTCCCATGTTAGGATGCTGGCTTCGGTTGTGAAGTTGGATTTACACCTACCAGTTTCTTAAGCCTTTTTAACAACCCCGTACTGCAATCTTTGCATATCACATTTCTTTGAGGCATTTTGTCAAACAGTTCACGTGCTTCCATAATTTGCTATCCACACTTCACACACCCTGACTATGCTTTTACATTTTCATGTACCTTGTCGACCCACATTGTTCCAAATCTCCCATTCTGAGGCGAGCAGAGTGAATATTAGGTTACTAAAACCCCTTAACAACACAAATTGGATTATTATGCACTTTCAAATAATACCACTAAACAGTAAAAGTTCAGCGTTGTCTTTTAAATTACTTTAAATCTCCCTAGTCATTAAGTGATGCTAAGAACTGAGCTCATGGGTTTTACGAGATAAAAATAATAATATTCTTTTGTGTTTCATTAAAATAGTTTAATTACTCTTTTTCTGTCGGATGCCTATAAATGCATTGTGTATTGAATTCAAGATGTCCATGGATTCTATGCATTGTATACTCTTCTTTATATCAAGAAAATTAAGTGTTTCTTCTCCCTTTAAATACTTTCTATTTTTTTTTTAAGCAAAAAAATAATAGCAGCAAGTATATCATCTATACAGCTGGTACATAATGCTGCCACAGCTGCAAATCATGAGAAAACAAAATCAGTTGTACATAACACAGCTATTAACATATCTAAACTTATACCCAGCATCAATAAGAAATTAAAATAGGCATTGAATATTATTTTAAATGAGAGTTTTAAGTGCTGGGGTAAAACTATTAATACCAACATTGATCTCAATTATTTGGAGTGATAATATTATTAAATAAGGTGGTAAGCTGCGCCTAAATTTGAGGCAAGCTAAAACTTTAATTGTAAGTAATTTCGGTTCCCTAGCCTACTGAATAAATATCATATTCTTTTGTCATTGTTTTAAGTTATAAATTATGTGTAAAATATTATTTTAAAATGGGAATAGTAATTCTTTTAAATTAGAACTAAGTGTATAATTAGGTTCTTAGCATTTTTATTTTTATTTTTTTAAGGGAAGGCACATTTTGGGTTTTACTTTATATAAGGGAAAGATGAGTAATTGAATGTATATTCTTATTTAAATTTATTTTCATTCTACTTATCCCACGTGTATGTGGGGGAGATAAGAAATAGTAAGGATGGAAAATTGAAATAAAGTTATTAAAGAAAGCTACTTTTATTATTCATGATTTTTCTCCTCTTGGTAAATAAATTTATTCTAGTAATCATCATCCATATATTTAAATACAGATAAAAATAAAATGGATTAGTAGATAATTTAATTAATAATATATTTTATATATAAAGTAATGGAACTTTATTTTGGTTTAACTTTATTAAGATTAAGGGGGATATTAATATATTAATATTAAGAGGAGTATCAATATATCAACATTAATCGTTAATGACTATATTGATTCATAATAATATTAATCTCAATTGTCTTGTATTAGAAACATTGTTAAAATCTATTGTTTAATAGCTAGGTATTAGTTAAGTATTTCATTGAAGGTTCACTAGATCCTCATCTATTATCAATTATTCAGGTTAGCAATTAGCCCTTTTTGTAAAACATACAAATATTATCAATGTGATTGCTCAATATTTATAAGTTAATGATGTAAATAGGATGGTTTAGAGGTTGGAGAATATTAACTTGATTATGTTAGTTTATTTAGGTATTTGAAAAGATTTAAGTATCTGTTAATTAAATAGTCCCAATTGGTAGCTTAAAGTAAATGATATTATAAGGAAATAGTCGAAATTGAAATTGTGCTAATTAAATATTTAATTTCTCTAATTGTGTTCTATTTCATAAAGAAATTAGTGTTTAAGATAGAGTTTGAGATAGTATTATCATTGCCCTTTGATAGCTAGATATTTGTCAATTGGTTGGTATAACTTTTAAATAGTTAGTTGAATTAGTGATCATTGCAAAGTAATTAGAGTATTGCCAAATGTAGCGTTAGGGTACACCATCAATGATCATTGTGAAAACTTACTTTAGTATAGCCCTTGTAGTAATATTGTATAGTGAAGCTTTAACCCTAGGGATTTGAAATGGTTGTTTTTTTTTTGGATAGTAGAGTTTTCTTGAAGTATCAGTATATAATCTTTTATGTTGATAAAGTAAATAGCTTATTTTAATGTCAAACTCATTGTACCTTTAGTTTGAGATCATGGATAAAATTACTATTGCTTATTTGATTGATGTCATGTCTCTCTTGGATGAACTGTCAATAGACTTAGCTATTGGTTATTGTGTTTGATCTTGTATGAAGATGATAATCTTTTAAAAGTGTTGGCTTCTAATTTCGTTGTGATATTGTCTCCTTTACTTTGCACTTGTCGATTTGTGATTATCAAACATATATAGTCATTTTGTGATCCCATGATGCGAATCTTCCTTTTGTGTTAATTCTATTTGAGGATACTTTATGCAATGACTTTCTTGTAGTCATATTTTGAGATGGTTGGGAACCCAAAGAGTTTGAATTGCCCTCATTGGGAGTTTGTGGATAGTAGGTATTTTTAGGCTTCCAAAGGCAATGGTGAAACTAGACTTATATTGATTTCTCATGGTTGGAATTTTGTGATTCATTGATTGTATTCCTATTTTGAGCTCTCGTGGGTGTACCTTGTTCCATGTTTTTCTTTGCCTTTGGTTATGACTATGAGCGAGATGGTTCATGCCTCGCACGTGCTTTTGTTTTGTGGATTTTATGTTTAAGTACACCCCTTGTTGTTGTGAGTCTTGTTTCAGAACTGTTGGGGAGGGTGGCTCTTCATGGGGGCCGATGCACAAAGGGGCTGTTAGGGTAACCCATGGAAGAGTTTCCTTAACAAGTGATAATTTAATTAATGAACTGGTGGGTTTTGGGTAATTAAACACTAAAGAAGATTAATTATGTGCCTCACCTATATTGTTAGTGCTTTCACAGGCTAAGGATGGGATGAGAAGACCTGGTTGGTAAGATCACTACCTTGTCCTCACAAAAGGTAAGTGGTCCTGCACGAGTCACCCTATGGAGCGGCGCCTTGAGATAGGCAGCTAGGATAACCATAGATGGAGGTAGTACCTTGTGATAGGTTGCCTGGATAATCCATGTAAGGCCATGCGATGACACTCTCCCATAGTACCTGTTTATTTTCCCTTGTTTGGTTGCCTCTAGGAGTGTTGTTTGAACTATTGATGTTGATGAGGCAATTGGTACTTGGTGTTTGTTGTTGAAACCTCCAAGTTCTATATTTTAGTGTTGCACACATGCCTCATGGAAACTTGATTGATGTTAATGAAAGGTGCCCTTGATATTTATTGTTGGCACCTCTTATGGTTATTTAGTGTTGATCTATAATATTGGCATTTGGTTTTGTTGGACTTCCCATTATTTTTCCGTAGTTATGTGTTGATGATGTGGGATGTAGTCTTGTGTTTGTTGTTGCTCTTGTCGTGGAGTCCTTTTTGCCATTTTTCACCTGACCGATTTGGGTGTGGTTCTTTCTTGTCATCTTCTAGCACGGGGGGTGGGTCTTCGGACCCACGTGGTCGGGTGGAACGTGCTATGCACCCCATTGGGTCCCCATCCGAGGATCAAGATGTGCAGATATGTGCCTCTTGCAACAACTTCATAATTGTACCCAAGTTGGAGCCAATCTTGTTACTTGTATTCACTTTTTCAGTTGTATTATTCCATCTTATTGTATTGTTCTCGTTCATGTTGGGGAACACTTTGGTATTACTGTAACTCTTGTACAATGTAACTTTTATTATTGTGGTAACGAATGTAACCTTTGGCCTTAATTTATGATCTCTGATGGATGCTTGTCATTCATGGAATGCATATATAAATACTCGGTACTTTAATGTGTTATCGCTTCATATTATGCAATCCTTAATGGTGTTGTATCTGTGGAAATATTTATAATTATGTTCATAGATGTGATAGATGGTTTTATATATTTTATGTTGTGGATGTTTGATCATCGATTAGTAATTCTATATAATGGTTAAGTGGAATAATTGTAGTTAGTTAAATATCGTCTTGATATGGGATTACGTTTAGTAATGTTGTCACGTGTACCCCAGAGGATGTGGTATTTGATGTATATGTTTAATTGAAATGTATGTGTTGGTCATCCATGTTCATTATATGTTATGTTTCTCTTTCAAAAAAATTAAAAATTATTGTGCTTTTATTGTGAGTTCTTGTTGTCCTTTGGGGTTCGCGCGACAGGGTGTTACAATCAATGTGATCATTGGCCAACGATTTCAAACATGAAGCCAATGGTTGAAGTTACTAATAACGATGTAACTGCCTAGGAGATGTCTATGTTCATTGGATGACGAGGCGGTACTAAGACAACAAAAGTGAAGCCAACCTGAAGGAGGAGATAGATAAATAGAGATGGAGAGATAGGAAAGGAGGGTGGTAGAGTAGTGGCAGAGTAGCATGAGGGTGATGAGATTATGGAGTAGAGAAGAAAAGTCAAACTCTTTCTAGTGAAGGAAGAATTGAGAGTGAATGCCCTGATCTGCAATTTGGAAGATAACTGTAATAAGATAGCCCATTTGATGGCATGTAATCTTGTAATGTCATTTTAGTAATAAAAGAAAGTTTTGCTCTTGCATTTTTTCTATGCAAACCTGTTTGTTGTGTTGGTGAATTTTGGTCTATAAGGGGAGTACCCTTCATTAGTGGTATCAGAGCATGTAGAGCCCCTTCATTAGATTCCACCTAAATTTAATTGGAAGAGTATGAAATTAAACCTCCAGTTCCTACTTGCACACCAAAATAAAAAATCTGAAATTAAATCAATTGCAAGGAAAATCACACATTTCTTTTGGGTGATGAGGGTTTCCATACACTCAGGATGCTTCTGCATTAGACACACCAGGTAAATGAAATGCTCCATGAGTGTGCAACTCAATAACATTTTGATGCATTTGGGATGGAAATACCAAATTTCACCAAGTCACAGTGTTGATCCAGGAAGCTTCATTAGTTGCATGGTTGTTCCAATAGAGAAAATACTCCCAATATTATTTACCTCTTGTCCTCTTGGAAACGTGTGAATCAAGGATTTGATCCACTTCCTCAATCCTCTTCTCGAGTAATTGATGTATCCATTCAGGTGTATCATGTGAATGTGAGGAACCAATGTCTTCTTCTTCATGATCTACAAATACAAATCAACAACATTAAATATTGGAGAAATATCAATACCTATTGGAAGTTCAATTTCATATGAATTTGATGAAAAATTCCTTAGGGTCTTACAAAGACCTATCATTTTCCATTTCAACTTATTATATGTTCCCTGTGGGAACCTTTCTTTCCTCAAATGTGCCATCACCAAGTTACCAACCTAAAATTCTTGTACTCTCCTATGTACATCAACACTCCTTATATTTGATGACACTCCTCTCCAAATTTTATTTCACCTCTTTGTGCAAATCATGGATATATTTAGCAAAATCTTTTGTAGTAGCACTCTTCCTTCCCAAATCTGCACTATCTCTCAACTCATCCACTCCTCGGGGACTATATCCATATACAATTTGAAATGGACTCATTCTTGCACTTCTATTGATGTAATTATTATAAGAAAAATCATCTTGTGCCAAAAATAAATCCCATTGATTGGGTTTATCACCTACCAAGCACCTCAATAAATTACCCAAACTCCTATTTACCACTTTAGTTTGACCATTTTTTTGTGGATGGTAGGATAAACTAAATCCCAATTGTGTTCCCATTTTCTTTCACAAAGTACACCAAAAATGACCAACAAATTTAGTGTCTTGATCTGAAATAATACTCTTCGGAAAACCATGCAACCAAACTACCTCTTTGAAAAACAAAATTGCTATGTGGGAAGCATCACTACACTTTTGACAAGGTATAAAATGAACCATCTTAGAAAATATATCCACCACAAAAAAAATTGAATCATTACCTCTTTGTGTACATGGTAGCTCCAAAACAAAATCCATATTAATGTATTCAAATGACCTCTCCGGTATTGGTAGTGGCTGGTACAACCCTATATTTTTCCTCACTCCTTTGGCATGTTGGCATATCTAGCAACCTTGCACCATCCTTTTTACATCTACACTCATTCCTAGCCAATAGTAACTCTCATTCAGATGTGCTAATGTTTTCTCCACTCCAAAATGTCCACTCAAACCTCCACTCAAACCTCCACTATGCTTTTCTCTCATCAAATTCTCCCTCATAGAACCTCAAGGTATACACATCCTATTTCCTTAGAACAACAAATTTTCTTGAATAAAATACTCCAACCATGGAGTTCTATTCGTCCCAATTGGACTCTTACATGCTGCACAAGCTTCTTTAAAATCAAAATCTTCTTCATACAACTCTCTCATACAATGAAAACCAACAACACTTACTCTCAACTCATTCAATAATAAACACTTCCTACTCAATGCATCCACAACTCTATTTTATTTTCCACTTCTATGTTTTAAAATAAATGAATAGATTTGAAGAAATTAAACGCATTTCACATGCTTTTGACTCAACTTACCTTGGTTGTTAATGAATTGCAATGCATGATGATCTGTGTACAATACAAACTCCTTTGGTAGCAAATAATGTGTCCACTTCTTGAGTGCTTGCACAATTGCATAAAACTCTTGATCATACATGGATTATTTACTCTTTTTACCATTTAACTTTTCATTGAAGTAAGCTATTGGTTTTCCCTCTTGACTTAGAACTCCCCCTATCACTGTCCCACTCGTATCACAATCAACTTGGAAGACTTTTCCAAAGTTGGGAAGTGCTAACATGATCTGCTCCATCACCTTTTCCTTCAAAATATTAAAACTTCTCTCTAGTGCAACTTTCCAAACAAATTTCTTTTTATTACCTTTTATTTTCTCCATAATTGGTGCACCTATCCCATTGAAATTTTTGATGAACTTTCTATAAAAACTTGCTAATCCATGAAAGCTTCTTGCTTCAAACATACTCTTTGGTGAAGGCCATTCAACAATTGTTTTCACTTTTTTTGGGTCCATTGTCAGACCACTATTAGAAACCACAAAACCCAAATACATCAACTCTTCCTTCATGAAACTACACTTTTTCAAATTCACCATTAATTTTTCTTCTTTTAGCCTTTACAAAACAACTCTAACAAGCTGCAAGTGCTCCTCTTTCATTTTACTAAATATTAACATGTAATCTAAATACACAATCGCAAGCTTACCAAGATATGGCTTCAAAACTTAATTCATCAATCTCATGAAAGTTCTTGGAGCATTCATCAATCCAAATGAAAGTAGTCTTCCATTCATTCCCCTCTCCTATTCTTATTTGATGGTAACCACTCTTCAAATCAATCTTAGTGAAATTTTTGGCTCCACTCAAGCAATCCATCATATCATTCATTCTTGGTAATGAAAACTGGTATTTAATGGTTATCTTATTTATTGCTCTTGAATCTATACACATTCACCAATCCCCATATTTCTTTGGTGCCAATACTGCTGGAACAACACATAGAATCAATCTTTCTCTAATTAGCCTTTTATCAAGCAACTCTTGCACTTGCCTATTTATCTCTTCATTCTCTTTTGGTGACATCCTATATGGTGCCTTGTTTGACTAATCCTTCTCATGGGTGAAATCCATCGGGAAAATCCTTCATCAAAATTTTTCCATACTCATCCAAAATCTCTTGAACTTCCTTTGGTATTTCATCCTCATTCTTCACTGCCCCAACTGCTACAAATTTGGGAACTACAACAAAACATGTTTTCTCCTTTTTGAATTCTTTCAAAAATTGCTTTCTGGAAACCAAGCATACCTTTGGTTTATCTTCATCTTCTCCTTCTCTATTCTTCAAAGCATTTAGAATGTACTCTTTTCCATCTTTCTTGATTGTGTAGGTATTCAATTGACCACCATGAACAACTTGTTTATCAAATTTCCATGGTATTCCCAAGAGAATATGACACACATCCATTGGCATAATGTGACACATAGCTTTATCCTTGTAATTTCCAATCTGAAAACTTACCAAACATTGTTCCTACACTACCAATTGATGCACTTTTTGTAACCATGAAACTCCGTAGGGGTTGGGATGTTTCACCTTCTTTAACTTTAAATTTTCTACATCTTTTTGGATACAATGTTATTCGTACTATCGCTATCCACTATCACTTTGCAACACTTTCCACTCACCTTGCACCTTGTTCGGAAAAAAATCTCCTTTGTATTGGTTCTAGTTTCTCATTTTTGGGATTTAACAAGACTCTTCTCAACATCAAAGATTCTCCATGCTCGAGGTCTTCCCATGCTTAGTTGAAGTTTCTTTTTCTCTTTCAACTTGTGCTACATGCACTCTTATCTCTTTTCCTTTTTCTCCACCATGTTGGATTTGCAGACATTCAAATGCTCGATATCCCATTTCCCCACACTGGAAACACGTACCACTGAAACCTCTTCTTGCACCTCATCCAAATGACCCTCTTCCATTAGAGTAGTCTCATCTTCCTCAAGGAAATTATCCAAATCTAAGATAAGTTGAAGAATTACATTGTACAAGATTATCTACGGTTTAAAAATATAATCTGGAAATATTTTCCAACACTTTTCACATTTAGTTTGAGTCCATGTAATAATAATTTCTCTTAATTATGACTAATCTGTAACCTCTTGATAAATCTATGAATATTACACAATTTCTTGATGCAATTCCAAAATTAGAACTTAAAATATAATAGAGTTCAATAAGAATAGTTTGGAAGTAAATAACAATTATCAACTAACTTCCCAAACTAAAACTAATCTTTTAACTAACTCCATTTCCTCCTAATATTTGATACTCTCCTTTCTATTTCCAATAAAATTTGAATGTTATTGTTGTTTTTGCAGGTTTAAAATGAAATCATTCTGATGAATGGGAAAAAGGATTTCATTTTCACCAGATTGTAGATTTCATATGAATTCATGTGCTAACTATATTTGGCTGGTAGATTGATATATGATAGAATGCTGAGAGGATTCAATGCAAAAGTATTGAGTTTTTTATTTATGTATTTATTGAACAATTTTTAAATTTAAATTGGAGAGGAAATGACTGATCCATGAAGGCCATAGCCTCCATGGTGTCACAACCCTTATGGGTTGTGACACCCCATGGGGGTTGTAGTCCCCATGGATGCCCCTCTTAGGCCCCTTGGGTAGTCTGTGTGCATACAAACCCAGGAGTCAACAATAATTTTATTTCATTCTACTTTTTTGACTTATAAATATTTATAATTCCATCACTATATAATTATTATTATTTCTAATTTATTATAATTTGGACAATTATATATATGTATGTATGTATGTATGTATGTATATGTTAAGAAAATTTTGTATAAATAAATAAATATATTTACATATAATTTACATAGTAGCTTATATATATATATATATGAGTACAAATTAATTTTTTTTATCTAATTATATTATAAATATAATTCAATATAATAGTAGTAGTTGAAATGATCTTGTATTATATTTCTACAAATTTAAATTGTGGAAGTAAGTATATGTGAATTACCTTTCTATATCAATGTAACTAATTTAAAGTTCAACAAAAAAATAATCTTTTCTTTTAAATTTTCTCAAAGCTAATTAGAAAATTGGATTTCAAAGAACAATATTTCTATTTATCTAAAGATAAAAGAAAATATCTTCTTTATTGTTCTTATAAGATTTGTGCTTTCTCAACAATAGTTTTTTTTCCCTTCACTAATTAATTTCAAAATAAGTCTAGACTTTCTATTAACACCGAATGTCACTAGTCATTATACTTGGAAAGAACAATCTTTCAACTACATCTTGCAACCAAAACATATTCTTCTTTCGCCTTTTCACAATCTAGTGAAGCATTTCAAGTTTTCAAATTCCAAATTTAATATCCTATTTCACACAACTAAGAAATACATATAATTTTTACAACAAAACTCATTACACAATTCATATAGGAAGTTCCTTGATCATTTTATTTAGGTCCCATTTTCATTGAAATAATGAATAATTCCCAATATCTTCTTTTTGAATTTACTCAGCTAGTTTTAAAAGGTATAGCACATTCATAAACTTGAATCATTAACCACATACACAATAATGGTATTTCCACATAACTCCAATCATGGAACTTGGACCTTCCCTATATCACAAGGCTAATATCTATATCTTCTTGAAACTTGAAATTGAAGAAATTTCCAATTGGTTCTGTTGTGCAATTTTTGCACACACGCCCCACTTGGAGTAGGGACCCTCTTTTCGGATGTCTTTTGACCTTTTGGTTTTATTGGATTTATCATTTCAGGGTCTTGACATATTGGTCTTGCTGGCTTTGACCTTGCCTTGAGGTTTGAATTGAGTGAAATTGAGTTTTAGGCCAAATCTGGGTTTTCACCTGGATCCGAGATTTTCCAGCTCCGGCGAATTTTCCCGGGCCCTGGCTCTTTGTCCGTTCCTGGTCGGATTCTCCGAATCCGGGTTTCTGGCTGACTTCGAGATTTTCCCGGACTCTGCCAAAATCCCGATCTTCGTCCTTTCCCCGGTTTCTGCATTTTCGTGAAATCTGGATCTCCGCGCATCTTGGGATTTTCCGGAATTCCATTTTGGGCTCAGGTTTCCGGATTTGTCAGAAGTTTCTTGTCGCGCATTAATGACCGAGGTACCTCTGCTCAGATGGGTATATGGGCGGATTTAGGGCATTTTAAGCATCATTCTGATTTCATTGCTCACTTGTTTCTGCTCTGGCGATTAGAAATTCTCACTTGTGCTTAGGGGGTTGATTTGGATTGCTTGTGTGAATTGATTCGAGCGTTGCTGGTTAAAGTTTTCATTGCTAAGGACGCGTTTGGTTTCTTCCTCGAGCTCGGATTTCATCCGCGTTGATCCATGGTAGGTCATCATTGGCCCTCCTTTTATTTTGCCTGGTGATTGAGTGTTTCTGCATTGGGTGATGATAATTTTGGGTCGGCCCTTGCTTGATTTTGATTCCGAATTTATAGAGTTGGGGTTGGATTCGTTTCTTCAGGAATTTCTATTTCCGTGCCCTAGGAGCTTGCATTTATCCATTAGATAACGAGTGTATCCTTTAGACGGGGTTCTGGGTTAGATTATTTGCCTTTTTAGTGCGAAATCAGCCATATTGTACGAGGTTAGGGTTTTCCTCGGTGTTCAGCCCAGAACTGAGAATTCGTTGTGATTGAGCGATCTTGTCCTGGTATCACACTGACCCCCCCGTCCTGTGAAGATCCGGGTGCTTTAGGTAAATCCTTAGCTGATATTTTAAACCTTAAAGTTTCCCCTGGTTTTAATGGCGGAGGGCTGGTTATTCAAATTAGGGCATCGTTGTTTTGGCATTGGGATTCATCCTTTGAGAGCTTTTGAGAAGTTGAAGTCCTTTGCGTCCTAAGTCTTGTTGATTACTGTCGGTTTTGAGACCATCAGAACTCAGGAAGAGGAGATCCCGTGATCATCTGGCTTTTGGTTCGCGTTTTGTCGTTTATCGGGTTTCCGAGGTCCTCGCGGAATTCCGCCGCTTTCGGATTTTCCCGGTTTGGGCTTATTCCGCGGGCTGGGGTAATTACCAGAACATTTCAAGCTGTCCACGAAAATCCGTTCTATCCGGATTTTTCCGGATCATACTGCCTGGCTTTGTCCTTTTTGATGTTTCGATGATAGGACTAATGGAATGATTGTTAAATGCTTATTTCTTGTTGCCAGTGAGTGAATTCCATGATTATCTTTTGATCTTTCATCCGTACTAACGATCCATTTGACTAATGATGCTTTGGCAGCAGGAATCCGTCTGGGTCGGATTTCTCCAAAATTTTGCCCTGACTGGATTTTTTCGGATTGCGATATTTTCCCGGACTGCTTTGTTTTTCTGGATCTTCAAAGGATTGGCAGTTGTGATGAATTTTAATGGTTTTATATGATCTTATGCTAACCTTTGGTCAGATTATGCCTAATGATTGAGTACTAATGATGTCTTTTGTGGGTGCAGGCCGAACCAAGCAAGGCTGCTACCGGAAAATCTAAGGGTGGCTCGGAGGGGTCATCCATCTCTGAGGCAGAACGGTTACGATTAGATATGAAGAGTCAGCTTCCCGAGAGCAAGGTATCTTCTATGTGGGCCGAAGTATCTGATACCAATGTGGGAGCCTGGAGGTATGAAGAATTTAAGCAAAGGACAGCGGAGAAGGACCTGTCAGCCCTGAGGCAAGGAATGATGAAATCCGGACTAGTACATGTGGCAGGCTTCCCTTCGGCAATTCAATGCTATGAGTTGATTCTTGAGTGTGCCAGGCAGTATGATTTTGATACACAAAGGGTGGTTAGTACCGAGGGAAGAGTTCTGGCGAATTTCAGCCCTGTTTCCATTGCACAAGCTTTCAGCATGCCTGATCTACCTTCAGTGTGTGCTCTGAGTATAGACACTGCCAGAACATATTATGAGAATGAACCCATCAAGGCTCAACAAATGATCAACTCATGGTTAGAGAAGCCAAAGTCCCACCATTCTAAGTTGCCCAAGCAGTTGCACAGGGTTAAGTTCAGGTCAGATGTATATGATGCTATCACCCTTTTGAGCAGGGTGGCAGGATTGAAAAGTGCAGGAGTGTTGGAGAGTTGGATGGTCCATGTGATCACCAAAATTGGACAAGGGACCAATTATCACTGGGCAGGGCTTATCAGTGCAGAAATTGACAAGCAATTAAGGAGTGTCCTAGAGACCAAGAAATTTACTATGTCTTCTTATATCATGTATGTGTTAGCCATATCCTACCCATACAAGGGTCTGAACCCACAAGGGACGCTTGGACAGAATATTATCTACGAGGTCTATCCAGAATTGCATCTTGGGCATAAAGATTACAGAAGGGCTAACGATGCATTCACAATGCATATCACCCGGATGCTACAGAATGCTGAACACATGAGGCTGTCGGATGGGGCCAAAGGGCTAATAAAGAACTATGGAGCTTGGTTCATCCAATTCCCCACCTTCACCTACCTCAGAATTGATGGATGCCCGGTCGCTCCATACAGGTTGCCTCGGTATCCCACTGATCACCTTGTTTTGTTGGAGGTTGTGAGGCAAATTTGTGAATTTGATGCTGTGGTAAAGAGAGAGAAGCACAAGACAGGCTTTGGTGGAGACTTCCCCCTTGGAATTGGTGTGGCAGAAATGTGCCCTTCTATCCAATCAGCCCACACTGCAGAAGAGGAATTGGCAGCGTATGGTTTCTCTTTCCATTCCAAAAGGATGAACTTTGACATAACAGGAGAAGCGCAGAAGAAAGCTACTAGGGAGTACAGGCATAAGGATGACCTGGAAGATTATTGGGTCAATATCAAAGACGACCTTGAGGCCAGAAAGAAGAGATATTCCAGGCTCCCTGTGGAGGCAGTCAGACAATACAATGTCAAGCTGATCCCGGATCAGTTGGAGGATGATGGAAATCTGGTATAGGACCACGCCTATGAAGCAGTGAAGGATTGGCTGGTTGGGGATATCAATTGGAATGAGGACGAGGTTACGAATTGGAAGATCTAATGGCCCCGGTGATGAAATTCACCCTTTCTTGGCTTAAACATAAGATTTGGCAGCTGGAGAATGAGAAGGTAACCTGCACCTTCAATTTGATGGGCAGTCTCAGCCCCATGTCTACTTCAGAGGAATCCGGGGAAGATGACCCCAAAGGGAAAACTGCCAAAAGCTCCCCTTTTAAGATCAAGATCAGAGGCCCCAAAGAAGGTGAACCCGAGGCGAAGAGGAAGCCAAAAGGAAAGAGAAGGTGGAAGACCTTGACGATTAGCAAGTCCTCTGATGAGGAAGACTTGGGAAAAGCAGAAGAGGAAGATGCTCCCCCACCACCAAAGAAAGCAAGAACGACCCGGACCTCGAAGAAAAAGAGTCAAGAGGCATCAAAGGATGAGCCTCCAGTTGTTGAGGTGGAGAGCTCAGGAGGGGAGAAAGCTAAAGTCTACACAAGGAGATCCAGGACTCCATCTCCAAAGGACACTGTGCCTAAGACAGATCCTCCGCCAAAATCACCAACCGCAGAGCCATCCAAGGCTGTTTCTCCTCCACCGAGCGCACATGAAGAGGAAATTCTGGAGGAACATGAAACTAGCGGAGGGGCGGAGCTCTTCGAGGAAGGGACACTCTTTGGTGAGGCAGTGGAGCTCGAGGCAGAGGAGATTGAGAAGCATCCTTCCCCTTTGGTGATGTATGAGGATTCTCCGAGAATGGCAGGGGTGACGGATTCCCTGAGCAGAAGGAAGATACTCCTGTTAAAACTCCATCACCAGTGCAACCAGAGGCGGGGCTTGATGAAGGCGATCAAGGTGAACAGATTCCTAGGAAGGAGGATGATAAAGTAGCTGTAGAGGAAGAAGAGAAAGTGACAGAACAATCGGAAGGAATCAGAACTGAAGAAATCTGGGTAGACCCTGCAGCCCCGGACTGGTTAGAAAAAGAACTTGCAAGGAAAAAACAAGTGATTGTTGAGGATACTCCCTTGGACTGGGATGAAATGTTGTCGAAGATCGGTAAAGGAAAGAAAAAGAAGACAGCTAGGGTAATCTCAAGGGTGGAAAGAGATGAAACAAACAATAGGGTTATCCATATTGCCACCCCTGCTGCAGACAAAACAAGAGAGGAAGTCACCGGTCAGGACTACCATGTTCAGACTATCAACCTCGGGCCGGCCTCCATGGAGCAAGATATAGAGGAGTATGAAGGGTCCAGTGCTGTAATCATTGGCAGATTGAGGAAAGAGACCCGAACCAAGCATGAACTGAAGAAAGAAAATGAGAGACTAAGAAAATGCTTGGAGGAGGTGATGAAACCCTTGCAGTCCCTCCATCCTTCTTCATCTGCCGCTCCTGGATTTCTGCCCAAGGAAACCATCTCCGGAATTGAGAAATTGAAGGCCTCAACTCAAGCTGCCATAGATTGGCTGATGAGTGTGCAAACGAAAGGAGATGATACCATCAGGGACATTCTTTCAGTTGGAAAGGATGCAGTCAGGGCTAGAGAATTATTAGAGCATGTACTGTCCCAGGATAAAGGGGACATGGATCTCTTGCTGCAGAAATCAAGGGTTATCTTGGGGCATGGCAAAGAACAACTGGCTAAGGATGGCATCCTTCCTTCTTCCAGATTGGATGAACCTTGGGAATGGTTCGAAGCTCTGCAGATTAGGCAGAAGGTCATAAGGAAGATCCAGAAGCGGAAGAAATCAATTGATGGGGATCTCACTGCAGTATATGATGGATGCATTGCCTTCTTTGAGGTAATGACCGGTAGGAAGAAGATAGCTCCCAAATATCTGAGCTTGGAGCAACTGAAGGAATGGTGGCATGAAGTTTATGCCCCGGATTCTGAAGGAGTTATAACGGGCCACCAGTTGGATGATGCAGCCACCTACTTGGCGGTAATGGATAGATATCTGTCCAGCAAGGAAGATTGGAGTAAAACTGTTGAACAGTCCAGGGAGGAAATTGACTCTATTAAATGTCGGCTCAAGGTTTTGCCTTTGCCACCTGTCACCGAGTTGGATGGAGTATTTTTGAGGGTCCAAGGGTCATCGGTTCAGAAAAGGGGTAAGGGAAATGGCAGTTAATGCTCATTTCAAGATTTGTGCTTCCCTATTATCATAGGGCATGCATTGGACCAGACTTCATTGGGGACTGTGTCAAGGCCGACCTTGATGGTGGAGGGCATTTAATGTGTGCCTTTGTTTTATTTCCTTCCTGAGCCGACCTGTTTTGGCGGTTTTTATTATTTTGTAAAAATGTTTGGCTGGGCCGACATATCTTGGGATTTGCTATAATAGGCATTCTTGCCTCATTGTAAAGGGTTAGACATTAGCTAGAAGACATTAGAAATAAAAGAGCAAAGGCTAGAGTATTTTTGTAATAGGAGTAGTATTCAATTTCTTGAAGCAAATACTGTATCAAAACAGTGGAATTGTTGCAGCATTTTGGGTGATTAATACAACTGAAGACATTGTGGTTTTCCTGGTGCAATCTTTTGTGTTATTCCATCTTGCATGGTTCCTGTTGTTTTATCTTTTAATTTGCTTGAAGATTTAGGGTTTAATGTTCAGAATTAGATTAGTTTTAATTTGGTGAATGATGTTTGTGATTTCATATTTGGAATGTTTGTAGCAATCTCTGGTCTATACTCCCAGTAACTATCTGATTGTAGTAGGCTGGTGAAGTCAACCTGGACCGAATATTTATTTGTGCTTAAGTTCAATTGTAGATGCATGTCTATGATTTGAAAATCTATATACCTTAGAAGATTGCACCGTTCTTGTAAGATTGCCTTGTGGGTTGATCAGGAACTGGTTATTTGAGATTGGTCCATTCCAGATATCAGTCATTTGCATTGTTCATTCTAGGAATAGTTTAGATCTTATTCAATCCTTGCACCCTTGTCTTTTGCTATTTCTTTATTATCCGGTTAGATTTAGGATTTAAGATCATCAAATTGCAAGATCTGATAAGTGGAAAGATACAGTTTGCTTGTAGTAAGGTCCATTGTGATTACCAGCGTTTTCACATATTATCTGAGTTGTTTATGCATTGTTATGACCTAACACCCGAGAGACCTTGGGGTGATTTTCAGTAATTTATTGTTGGAAATAACCTTTCAAGAGAGATAGAATATTGCATTCTGTCTAAGTTGTGGTGTGCAGAAAACACCATCAGTTCCAAATTCAATATGCAAAACTGAAAGGAGAATTCAAAAAAAAATATGGCCAAAAAAATCTCCACCCAGCTGTAGGATCAAAATTCAATCCACCCCCGAGCTAGGGTCGCATAGCTTTTCCCATGTTCACAGATAACCACTATTCACATGGACTACTCAAGAATTTCATACCCTATAACATTCACAATTGTAACCATTTTCACATTACAACCATTTATACGCACAAACCAATAAAATCCCGACACATAACTCACAACCAAAAAAATACAAGGAATTCAACTTAGACTTTCACAAATGAATTAAAACACTACAAACATTCATTTACTCATCAACAAAGATATAGCAAGGGAAGATCTTACCAAAAGATTTATTGTCCATCATGTGGAAGCCTCTCCTCCTCAAGCCTTCCCTTCCTTCCATTCTTCACCAAGAGTTAGCCTCCAAAAATGAGAAAACTTCCCAAAAGACAAGAGTAAAGAAAAATAAAAAAGAGAGAAGCTCCTTCTCCACTCAAGGAGAAATAATAAATAGAATGGGAAAGGTAACTACCTTAACTTCTCAACCACCCAACCAAATCCAATTTTCACCACTTTTCATAAGTGGGTAATTAGAGTGGGCTCTATACTTTATTAAAGTGGTTTTGTTAGATAAAAAGACCTCTAACCTATAAACCTACCCCCTAGGGAACTTTTTAAACAATAAAGACTACATAAGGACTTCATAAAACACAAAAATAAGTAATCATATTACAAAGGTAGCTCAAGGGACTAAAAAAATAAACTATCACATACACACAACTCCTACCACAAAAAAAAAGAAGGTAAAATCACATGTCCTTGACAAGACTAAAAATTCACAAGGATAAGATGAAGGAAGTAGCCATGTGATCCCCTGATCAACATTGACCAATTTTCACCTATTCACTCAACCAAAAAGGTGTCAATACTACTAATGATTAATAATAATTGAAACAAATGATATATGAAAAATAACATTTCAAGAATAATAGTCAGTTCTAGAAAATTAAATCCACTAATCTACACAAGTAACATATAATTTAACACTCCTTACCTACAATCAAGCAATAATTGATCATACTATATGTTATCAAAATATCACCACTTATGACAATAATCTATTGAAATTTAACTTATAATAAATACTACTACAAGTAAACACCAAATATCAATCATCATCTTTATAATCATACCTATTCACACCCATAGTATGCAATCACCTAACATATTGTAAACCACTTAATATAATAATAATATTAACAATAACTAAATATATCGATCATTGCATACTTATGTAGACAAGGAATGGAACTCATCTGACTACCACAAGAAATCACAACAACCATTAGTTAGATAGGATTAATAAAAAATATGAACATCTTTTTTATTTAGGAACAACCATCACTTATGTGTATTACCTAACATAAAGGAACATAAAATATTGGACATAAACCATCAACGACTAACATGATCACAAAAAAACAAGGTCTTACACTCTCCCCCTAAGATTGGGCTTCCTTCGAGAAGTCTCCAAAGTGAGGGTAAGCATGATCACTTGTCTATAATGAATATTTTCAAGTATATCAACAAAAAAATTTATCTTACAAAGGTTCTTTAAATATTAGGGCAAGATTTATAATTTAACTAGCAACCCAAATATGATTTATCCACATTACACAACAATATTATTGATGTCAATTTCACACTATTTCATTGATTATTAAAATACTATACTATACTGATATATGTGTGTGTGTATGTGTATGTATGTATATATATATGTATATACACATGTATATATATGTATATACATGTATATACATATATATATATATATGTATAAATATATGTATATACATGTATATACATATATACATATGTATATACATATATATACATAAACATACATATATATACATATATATGTATATATGTATATATGTATACATACATACATATATATAACAATTTCACTTCAATTATAATTACTTAGATGATTATGTTTCAATTCACAACATAATCAAATTAATTTACATCTTAACAATCACTCATTTTCTTTTATTAAAAAAATTACTATCATTAATCCATGAATATCACCAAAGAGAATTAGTTTACAACACACACAATATCAACACAACACTGACATATCACATGGTTCATGGAATAGGATTTATAAGGAGGAACGATACCAAATGCCATAAGACTATGATTTGAAGCAACTTCCATCACTAAGTAACCATGATAGTATTAGGAAAGATGGTCTCGAGACACTCTCTAGGAGCCCTCCTTACATTTCCTAGTACCTTCCCCTTGTTTGTGTAAGGGGGTTAGCCTCCAAGAAGGAAGGTACACAAAGAATCACACATGAGAACTAGGGAAGAATGGATTACGACTATCCCATATTGGTCCCATTTACATCCCCATCCTCACAATATAAATTCCTCAATGCATTTGCACCCCCATACGGCCTACCAGGGATCCCTTATGGATATAAAATTTTACAGAGTTCACATCATGACACATATGCTAGTAGTAAAAAATCATTAAGGAAGCATCAAACTTAATAAGATAAAGATTTCAAAGTTTACAATAAAATCTCAAGAAAGAAAAGTAATGACTAACCAAAATACAAAAGGAAACTTTTCAAATCCAATTAAAAATTGTTTAAATTGAATTAAGTCCTGAGGCAAAAGGACCATAGAAAAATTTAGCACAAACTAAATATCTCAAAAACACAACATTACTAGTGTCAATTATAAAGAATCATCAATAAATAAAATAATACACATTTCACAAAATTTGCACATTACATGTACTATGTGATTTTTCTAAGCCACTAGAGGGGTGGAGGGGAATGGTGGTTCTCAAACCACATAGCCAGGAAAAAAATAGTGGTCTCAAACCACATAAGAATATAATATCATGGTGGTCTCAAACTACATAATAACCAAGCATAGTCCTACACAACCCAAGACATGCCAAATAATTAGCCATAGATCATATATATATATATATATTTGAAGTATCCTACAATAAAAGTTATTTGTATATTGAATCTTACCCAAGAGAACATTATTCACCAATGCATATCTCTATCACAATCTTTGTAAATTTTGTAGCTCAAGAAATGTCGTAATGTGCCTTGAATTTTGTTACTGTATATTATTATTTTTAATTACATGATGATGCAATTAAACAAATTCATTCATCTCCGTTTGTTTCCAACACTGCTTTCAGCCCATGACTATTGAACCCTTACCTTTATGTGAAATAGATCAATAATGATATCACAAGAACACTGTATCTAATACCCATGTCTCTAAATATCCAATACATGTAGCATCTATAGCCCAAGTGGAAGTTCATCCAAAGTTTTGGCACACAAGATCCATGTCCTCAACCCATGGGATACAACTCAAGGAAAAAGGTCTTGCACTATGGACTAACAACTGTGGTCCTAGAAAGGGGGAGCATATTCAACTCAACGTTCCAAGGGGGGACATAATCTTCTAACATCAATCCTCTGGCTAGCAAAGGGGATGATATCAAGGAAGAATCATAATGTTCCAATGAATGGGGGACTCCCTCAACCCCAAGCACACTAGCAAAGCCTTTCTCTAAATGGAGTGGTATCACTAGGGGGTTTCCAACACACAATTACAAAACACACAAAATTAACATCACATAAATTAACACAAGGGTATACACAAGTAGATCATACTAGATGTCCACCACATCCTTATCCCAAGTTGGATACCTAGTATCTCAAACTCGAGTCATGAACATAATATTCACCGGTTTCTCACAACACGTATTATAATGCACTTTCTTAGCCTTCAACAACACTTATTAAAAAGATAAACAACCTTAATTTTATTGGAAACACTTAGCCACCTTGGAACACATTAAGACCACTTAGCACAAACAATGCACAAATTGATTTAAACTTCATACAATTACCAACACCAAAGCACATCAGTATCACATTGGATTTGTAAGAAGGAATTCCACATAGGGGGAGTAGGGGCTTTACCTATTAAGGGGGGAAATATATATCACATTCACCCAAAATCCAATCACATCAACACCTCCATACTCCATAATGTACCATCCAAACACCCTTATCCCTCTAAAACAAGGCCAATATACACATAGATATGGGATACTCCTATCCTTGAATAAGTATGGGTACTCATACTTTGCAAGTAAAGATGCCCCTATTTGTGGGAGTTGCGCCCACTCAAATCCCTTGCACATGGAGGACCCAAAATTTTCCTCTTTACAAGGGGGGGTTCAACTCCCCTAGAAGTGTTGGAATAATAAGGAGATGTCATTGATGCATTTTTTGGCAACATGAGCATGTGAGATGAGCACAAGGTATACATTGTAGTGTTGTCATTGATGTCAACATTGTATCCCGGTATGAATACTATGGTGCAGATTAGTTTGGGTGATTTGAGCATGTTTGAGGATGATTGTGAAAGACAATTTTGTAAGAAGGTTTGATTCAGTGAAGGCAATAGTTGTGGAAATTAACTAAGTGTCAATTCAGGTGATTCTGTGTACATGGGATCCAATATTTGGGTCTCTATTGGTCTATTGATGAAGATCTTGCTCTGCGCTTCTAACATAATTTTTTTGGTTGATAGAAGAACCTAATTCAAGAGTTTCATCTTGTTTTGGTTTCTAGTTTTAAATTTATGAGTAACAAAAGTTCAACTTGTAATATCAGATGTTTCCAGTTCAGAACATATGTTTTGGTGAATCCGCACTTCTCCGTAGATTGGAATTTTACTTTATGGTTTTTTGGAGATGTTGATAGGTGTTAGTAGATTGTATATTCTAGTTGGATTAGATTTTGGAGGTCCACCGCGTGTCCAAATGTGGGTGTACAATTGGAGAATTTTGTAATTAGGTCATTACTAGTGCTGACCTAATGAGTTGTGTGTATTGCGGAGTTTAAATATGTTTTGATCCGTTATGTGGGTGCTATTTTAGGTCTGTGCTGGCTTTTTTTGAATTTTTATAAGGTTTGAACCTTGGCACGAAGCGTGTGTGGATGGATCTTGAGCTGAAAAGTTACATTTTTCTTATTACATCTAATTAGGCTAACCTAATTGTTGTTATAGATGAAGCAGATATATAAGAAGGATATTTTTCGATGTTTTGAAGAGTGAGAAATGTGATAAGAGTTTGTGGATGTGAGTTGTGTGAATATAGTGCGAATTTAGAGAAAATAAGAGTATTAAGTTAGATCAATATGAAGTGCGTTGAGTTTGTATTCTGAGCTTCATTGAAACTATATTTCATGCATGTGTTAGATGCAACTGTAATAGTTCAAATCTAGCTATGAGCCACAATATATTCTATCTCTTTTACTACTTCTTAGTGGGCAATGAATCCACTTGGACAGTGAGTCCACCTGTAGTGATAAATTATGTAATATACTATAGCTGATTATAATATATTGCGAGCTAACCCTTATTGTGGTTTTTCCCATTTCGGATTTTCCACATAAAAAATTTGGTGTTCATGTGTTATGTGATGTTGTTGGATGTTTTCATGCTTTCCTTCATTATTGCAATTGAATATGCTATGTGAGTTGGATGTTTAAATGCTTAAATGGTTTAAAAGAATATTGATTCACCCCCCCCCTCTTAGTATTCTGGATGTTCAACAATTGGTATCAGATCTTGTTCCTTGGAAGGAGCTTAACCAATTAGGGAAGATATTGGAGGTTGAACATATGGTTGTTAGAAGACTACCTATTCCTCTAGAAGAGGATCTTGTTGTTGGATCTATAGAAGAAGATTGCATGTTTGACATAAATGGAGAACTCAAAGTTGCTCTTGAATATCTTGAAAGAACTAGAGGTGAAAAAATAATCTAAAAGAAAATGTCAAAGAAGTAGATGAACGCATCAGAAAGTTAAGAGAGAAAATCAAGAAATTCAAAGAAAGGCATAAGGAAGTCAGTGAGTAGTTGAAGCAAGAAATGAAATAATTACTGTTTTGAAAGTGCAAGTTGAAGAAAGAAAAAGAGTTGAAGAGTTTTTGAATGCAATGGTGAAAAGAAAATCTAAAGAATGCACAAAGCTTGAACAAGAAGTTGTGAATCTAAGATCAGATCTGAAGAAAGCAAGGAGTCATGAAGATAAATTCAAGATGAGTTCTACAAAGCTTGATGAAATTATTGCAAATTAGAAAGGATCCAAAGAAAAAGGTGGATTAGGGTTTCAGTAGGAGAAAGCTCAAAGACATATCAAACTACAAACTAGCTTGAAAAGACAATTGAAGACAAGAAGAATAATGACAAGTAGATTAGGAATCAAAGGAATAAAGCTAGAAGACCACTGATTAGACAACCAAATGCACAAAGGTACCCATCTTTTAATGGTTTTTTCTATTATTGTAATAAATTTGGACATAAGGCCATATAATTTAGAAGCAAAATGAATTAGGATGTTCCATATTTTCCCAATCAGTGCTTTACATGCAAGATATTTGGTCATAGAGCTAGTGAATGTAGAAGTCAAATGATGAATGGTTATAACAATGGTATAATGGTTTAATATTTCAATAGATATTGTTATACATGCAATGGATCTAGGCATAAAGATAATCAAGGCAGATCTAGAATGAATGGAAGTAAGATTGGTCAAAAGAATGACATATGCTACAATTGCAATAGGCCTGGAAATATTTCTAAGTTTTGTAGAAGAAGAAATATGAAGAAGAATAATCCAATAAAGATGAATGATCCAGTACAAAAATTTGATCTGATAGAGACAAAGAAGGAAATGGACAAGATTTGGAAAAACAAAGAAGAGATAGAGGTTAAGGATGAGTCTGTACCAAAATCCTGTGCAGATATTTCCTCGAGAAACTAAGATGAGAGCTTTGGCTCAGGGGGAGCTTTAATGTAAACCTTTCATCCCCTACCAAATAAATGGTGTTGATGCTTCAACACATGGATACGAGATGTAGATCAATGCATTTGAAATTCTTGAGAAGATCCTAGTAAAAAAATATCTTAATACAAAAGATTGCAGAGCATTTGAAGTTGATTGTGTATATAGTTATGAGATGAATCATTTATGGAAAATTAGGTCACCATGAAAGTTTTATAAGTGGTCTCACTTAAAAAAAAATCATTTACATTCAAGTTTTCAAGCAAAGGAGAGAAAATGAAGAGAAGACCAGTGCAATTGAAATGATTAAGTCCTGGTGCATGCAAACCATAGTCAAAAAAGTGAAGTGAAAGGTATTTACAATCTTTGTTACCCTATTTTTTTAGAAATTTCTTTGAAAGTAGTTTGGAAACTTTTGAAATGGCTACAACAAGGGTTGTGGAAGTGTTCAAGTGACCTTGACCTAAATTTAAGAAGCATCTTGACAAATCCACTGAAGTTGATCCAAAAGGCGCATTTTCAAGGGTTCCTTATGGTGTTCTACACACCGAGGATATAAGAATATATATTCATGGAAAGCTTGAAGAGTATGATAATTCCAAACTAGGAGATGTGTGGGAAAATGAGCTCACTGTTGATGACTTCGCACTTAAGCCAAAATATCAAAATTTGGTTACGAAGAGACTCGATGTGTGGCAAGGGTTTCCTAACTTTTTCCAGGATAATGCTTGGGTAAGGATTGCTTTGAGTCACATCCATGACAAGTTTGTATGGATAGATATGCCCATATTGATCACAAAGGAGGTGATTAGAGAAGTTACAGGGTTATGTTCAATCAAACCCATTTCGATACTGAAGTCAGTAAATAATGAAGTTCTGATGGAACTCACTAATGCTACATATGACAAGAGGGAATTAAAAATAAATAACATTAGAAACTATGCTGTGAAGTATTCATCAATGATGATAGGTTACAAAATATACTTATCAAACAGAGAGAACTTTGTATCTGCCACTACCATCAATATTGCCTATGAAATGGTGGAGAAGGGAGCTAATTATGACCTATGTGAGTTATTGAGGAAAAAAATTATGGAAACCCTATAGAAAACAAATGATTCTAGGTATCCTTTTAAGTATGGAACTTTAATTATATGCTTACTATTTTATTTCTTGAAATAAATCCTCAGTACAAAGAGTGTGGTATGGTTGAAAGGAAGACTTATTGCACACCAAATTAGAGACTTATTAAGAGGTCTAGGAGATCCTAAGGCACACAATGATGCCCTTGAGGTATTCTTTGTAGCATTTTAGAAAAGGATGCAAGAGAGGGAGATAATTCCCTGGAAGATGGTGTAGAAGTACAAGAATGATATCATCTTCTTGGTTTCTAAATATGAATGCATAATACAGGCTATAGAGCCTAGGACTATATGGATCTTAGAGATGGGCTATGAGATTACTAAGGAAGAGATTTTAGCATCCATAGATTATATTTTAAACAAACCTAAGGAAACCTCTAAAGAGAGGTATGAAACTTATGAAGAGAAATCAATGGAGGTTCATCTAGAGCAAAGACAACCACAAATAAAGAAGAATGTGGAGAAAATGACTACATAGTTTGTAGAGGCTATGGGCATCTCTAAAGAGCAAGTTCATGAAACTAAGGCTAAATATGGAGCTCTGGGAAGCTCATTAGGTGTGAGGAGATCTAGTAGAATAGCTACCACTCCTCTGGTTGCTCAGAAGTCCTCTGGGACTATGCCTTCATCCAGTGGTACCAAGAGGAAGGAGATGAGCACACCTACAAAACAAACTAGTGCTCTAATAAAGGAGAAGTCCTCTTTGACAAAAAAAGAAAAGAGGGCTGAGAAAGAAAAGGCTACTCCAACAACACACCCAACTATCCTTGTAAGGAGAAGAGTGAAGACTAAAGCCACTATAGAGTAGTATTTGGGTGTCAATGTTGAAGATGAAGAGGAGGAAGAAGAAGGACCACAACTGGTCCAGAAGAGAAAAGGTGAAGTTGTTACAAAGAAGAAGTTTGATATCATTGATACAGATGTAAGGAAAGACTCTAGTGCGGAAAATGCTTTCCTAATGTCAATTCACAGGGGAAAAATGCATGAGTACTTTTAATTGCAAATCACAAAACATTAAGATTCACACATAAGAGGATAGAAACAAAATAGACAATAATATCAACAGAGGATGGACACCAAATTTACGCGGGAAAACCCTTTCGGGAGAAAAACCCACCACCAAAGAAAGATCACTTTATTCATAGGTATTTGTTCTCTGATATTACACAACAACATTACAATCAGGAAAACCACAGTCAATCGCAACACTGTTGCAATGTTCTTTCAACATACAATACACGCTCAACCAAAACCAATCTTTTTTCTTCCTTCAACAAGAAAACTCCTCCTCAACTGGTCTGCCGTTTTCAACCATACTCTACAAGACCCTTCGATCTCCAAGAATATTTTGTCCAAATTGGTTTAGTTCGTTCAATTGTCAAAGAAGTTCAACCGTCGACATTATCCCACATTGGTGTGGAATATGAACAATCAATAGTTCAAATCCAAAAGCCCAAAGACTTTATGTGTCCATGAGTTAGCCCTTTTGTTAATTAATCGCTTGTACATCCACGACCTTAATAAAACCATTAGAATGGATCCAACGAAGTGAACAACCATCGACATGTCGCGTAAAACTCTAACTTCACAACCACCACACGGAGGTTAGGAATTTCTTGATCCTTGTGACAAGCTGATACCACTGTCGCCTAGTCAGAGAAAACTCAAACTTCATAACCTCCATAGAAGGTTGGAGAATTCCTGAATGCCGCGACCAACACATTGTTGCCAAGTTAGAAAATTTCAGAACCCCATAGCTTAGGTTACAAAGTTAAGAACTCCAGCGATTGTCCGACAAAGAAGACCAAACAAAGGAAAAGAACGCCAAGTCTTTAAGAGAGATTCAAGCCAGCAAGTTGAGGCACAATTTTCTAACAATCTCCCACTTGACGAAGACTTATTGGCTTCCTCTAAACTCAAAGTTAATGAAGGTCATGGGCTTCAAGGCCCATCGAACTAACACACCACCTGTACTTGTTTGTGCTCACAGGCTTTGTCAACACATCTGCAACATTTTCAAGAGTATCCACCTTTTCTAAATTGACCTTTCCATCCTCCACCATATCTCGTACAAAATGATATTGCACATCAATATGTTTCATCCTGGCATGGAAAGTTGGATTTTTCTCCAAACAAATAGCACTCTGACTATCACAACAAATTGAAAATTTCCTTGCACTAAACCCAATATCAGAACACAAACATTTAAGCCATACAAATTTTTTGTAGGCATGTGTCACTGCCATGTACTCAACTTCAGTAGTGGATAGAGTGACTACAACCTACCGCTTACTCATCCAACTAACTGCACCACCATTCAACATGAAAATATATCCACTAGTGGATCTTCGACTGTCAATGTCCCCTGCCCAATCATAATCCACATAACCTTGAATGTTGAGAGAATGTTGTGATCCAATCGAGTTACCATGATAACACAAAGCGTACTGTGATGCACCTCTTAAATATCTAAAAAATCATTTCACAACATCCCAATGTGGCCTTCCTGGATTCACCATAAACCAACTAAGAACTCCCACTGCTTGGGCAATGTCTGGCCTTGTGCAGACCATTGCATACATTAAACTTCCAACTGCACTTGCATAAGGAACTCTGGTCATGTCCTCCATCTCAGTAGGAGATTTTGGACAATCTTCAACATATAGTTTTGTTCCTAGCAAAATTGGAACAACTAGCTGCTTGCAATCAGTCATACCAAATCTCTCCAAAACAGTGTTAATGTACTTACTCTAGCTAAGCCAAAGTTTCCTGCTCTTTCTGTCCTTGGTTATTTCCATTCCCATAATATACCTAGCTGCACCAAGACCTTTCATTTCAAACTTTGCATACAACTGAGATTTAGATCAAAAATCATAAACTTACTATTCCCTGTGAACAACATATCATCGACATAAAGGGAAATAATAAGAACACGATCATTTTCAGTCTTGTAGTACACACAATGGTTAGATTTTGATCTTACAAATCCTAATGAAAAAACAAACATGTCAAATTTTTGGTACCACATTCTAGGTGACTATTTCAAACCATACAGAGATTTCTTTAACTTGCAAACTAGATTTTATTTACCCTTTACCACAAAGTTCTCAAGATGGGACATATAGATTTCTTCTTCAAGATCTCCATGAAGAAACATTGTCTTCACATCCATCTGTTCAATTTCTAAGTCATACGCTACTGCAAATGACAAAAGAAATCTGATAGATGTCAACTTAGCTACAAGATAAAATATTTCTCCATAATCAATTCCATCTACCTGGGAATATCCCTTCACAACCAACCTCGCTTTATACTTTTCAACACTGCCATTCAAACCAATCTTCTTCTTAAACACCCACTTACACCCAACAACTTTTTTCCTTCAAGCAAGGGCACAAAAATTCAAGTTTCATTCTTCTCTAATGATGCCATTTCTTCATTCATGGCTTCCAACCAAGATTTTGAATCAAACATTCTAATTGCCTCTTTAACAGTCCTAGGCTCATCAGTGCCAGTAATTAAAGCATAGGCACAGTTCGAATCTATCATAGAAAACCCATACTTGTCAGGTTTATGCTTTTCATGTGTAGAACTCCTCACAGGCTGAGGTTGAGGTTCTGGTTCTTCATCTTGTTCAAAATTCTCATAGTTTCTCAAACTCTCCTCAGATTCAGGTACACTATCAATTTTTTGTTCCTCTTTTTCAGGTGATAGAGGAATTTCAACAAAATCATTTTTCTCCTTGACTTCTTTCATCCCTGACTATAGATCCACTAAAGAAGGTTTCATCTCACAAAAGGTTACACGTCTGTTGTATACCACCTTTTCAGTCATGGGATTCCAAAGCTTGTATCCTTTCACTCCAAGGTCGTAGCCAATGAAGATACACTTAACAACTTTGTTCTCCACTTTAGTTCTCTTCTCATTCAGTACATAAACATATGCTTCACAACCAAAGACATGAACATGTCTCAGAGAGGGATTCTTACCAAACCAAGTTTCCATAGGCATTTTGTCAACAAGTGTCGAAGAAGGAGATCGATTTACCAAGTAACATGCTATAGCCATAGCCTCAGCCCAAAACTTCTGCTCTAGACCAACACTGCTCAACATAATTCTTGCTCTCTCCATCAATGTCTTGTTCAACCTTTTAGCAACTCCATTTTGCTGCGGAGTGTAAGGTGTTGTTTTATGCCTTTTAATTTTGTGGTCTTTGCAATACCTTTGAAAATTTGTAGAACAAAATTCACCTCTATTATCTTTCCTCAAGCATTTGATTTTCTTACCAGTTTGATTTTCAACCAAGTTCTTGAACTCTTTAAACCAACTAAACACTTCTGATTTAATTTTTAGAAAATATACAAATGCCCTTCTCGAATAATCATCAATAAATGAAACATAATATCTTGATTTTGATAACGAAGGAACATTTACTAGACCAAAAACATTAGAGTGAATATAATCCAGAACACTAGAAGATTTGTGAGGACTAGAGTAAAAAGAAGCACAACGATGTTTTCCATATATACAATGTTCACAAAATTCAAATTCCAGGTTACAATCTTCAAGCCCCTCAACTAGGTTTTTATTTTTCAAGGCTTTTAAGCCTTTCTCACCAATATGACCGAGCCTTTGATGCCAGAGCATAGTCTTCTCTACAAGAAGTTTATCTTCCAAAGAATTTTCCCCTTTAGGGATTTTAGTCTCCTTCACATGAACAACCTTTTGTGACTTTTCAAAGACATTGTTACATTGAACAACAAGTGCATCCAACTTGTACAGAGTACCAATTTGGGCACCCCTAGCCAACACTATCAAGCCTCTAGTCATTTTACAACCATTGCTTGAGAACAATACTTGCACTCCAACATCATTTAGCTTACTTACAAAAAGTAAATTTCGAGCCAGAGCTGGTATATGCATTACGCCATCAATTCCCTTAATTCTTCCATCGGGAAATTGAATTCTAACTCTTCCATGACCAAAAATTTTCAGAGATGAATCGCTTGCTAAATACACCTTTCCACCATCGTATTATTCATACTTTGTGAACCAGTCTCTATGAGATGTCATGTGGAAAGATGCTCCAGAGTCTATCGGGTAGACATCATTGGATGCCTGAGTTGCCAAGGCTACAATAAAGGCACTTACTTCGCTCTGAGAAGAATCATTATCGAAAGGGTTCTTCTTCTTCTTCTTTTTCTCCTCTTTGCAATCCTTTCGGACATGATCAGGTTGCCCACAATTCCAACACTTCACCTTGGAATTTTTTCTAGGAGACTTTGATCTCCCTTCAAATTTAAATTTATACTTCTTGTCCTTCTTCTTTCCTTTCTCCTTTGATCTGCCATGAACAACAAGAGCCTCCTTCACCATCTCAGAAGATTTTCTTCTCATCTCTTTTGATAACAAAGAAGCAACCACATCTTCCATCTTGAAATTGGTTTCCGTGCTCCCAATCGCCATCACTAAATGATCCCAAGAATTAGGCAAAGAACACAACAAGAGCATACAACGATCCTCATCATCTATCTTTACACTCACAAATGCTAATTGAGCAATAAGCATGTTAAAAGTATTCAGGTGATCAACCACAAATGCTCCTTCCTCCATCTTCAAAGAGTACAACTTCTTCCTTAAGAACAACTTATTCACCAAGGACTTGCCCTGATAAATATCTCCAAGCTTCTTCCACAAAGAAGATGTAGTCTTCTCTTCATGAACGTTCAAGAGAACAGAGTCTGCTATACAAAGTCTTATCAACCCTTTTGCTTTTCTGTCTGCAAGATCCCAATCTTCTTGCTTCATGCCTGAGGGTTTCGTTCCAGACACAACAAGCCAAAGGTCACGATCCACCAAAAGACCTTCCATTTTGAGTTTCCACAACTCAAAATTGCTACCATTGAATTTCTCAATTTCAATCCTTCTTGACATGCTTGCCATCTTAATCTGCAATCGAGATTACCTAGTTTCTACAAAACTCCCACTTCAGAATTGACACAAAAAACCAACCCAACCCACAAGGATAACACAATTGGCCAGGCTCTGATACCACTTGTAAGGAAAGACTAGTGCAAAAAACGCTTTCCTAATGTTAATTCATAGGGGAACAATGCAGGAGTACTTTTAATTGCAAATTACAAAACATTAAGATTCACACGTAAGAGGATAGAAACAAAATAGACAATAATATCAACAGAGAATGGACACCAAATTTACGTGGGAAAACCCTTTCGAGAGAAAAAACCACCACCAAAGAAAGATCACTTTATTCATGGGTATTTTTTCTCTGATATTACACAACATTACAATTGGGCCAACCACAGTCAATCACAACATTGTTACAATGTTCTTTCAACATACAGTACATGCTCAACCGAAACCAATCTTTTTTCTTCCTTCAACATGAAAACTCCTCCTCAACCAGTCTGCCGTTTTAAACCATACTCTACAAGACCCTTCGATCTCCAAGAATATTTTGTCCAGATTGATTTAGTTCGTTCAACTGTCAAATAAGTTCAACCGTCAACATTATCCCACATTGGTGCGAAATATGAACAGTCAATAGTTTAAATCCAAAAGCCCGAAGACTTTATGTGTCCATGAGTTAGCCCTTTTGTTACTTACTCACTCGTACATCCACGGCCTTAATGCAACCATCGACATGGCTCTAATGAAGTGAACACCCATCGACATGTCGTGTTAAACTTTAACTTCACAACCACCACACAAAGATTAGGAATTTCCCGATCCCTGTGACAAGTCGATACCACTGTCGCCTAGTCGGAGAAAACTCAAACTTGACAACCTCCACAGCAGGTTAGATAATTCCTGAATGCCACGACCAACACACTGTCGCCAAGTTAGAAACTTTCAAAACCCCGCAACTTAGGTTACAAAGTTAAGAACTCCAACAATCGACTGATAAAGAAGACCAAACAAAGGAAAATAATGCCAAGTCTTTAACAGAGGTTCAAGCTAGCAAGTTGAGGCACAATTTTCTAACAACAGATAGTGAAGTCGAGGTGGAAAAAGAAAAAGAAGGCTTCAAAATGGAGATAAGAGAGAAGAAAGCAAAAGAAATAAAGAAAAGGACACCAAAAGAAAAGAAGAAGCAAAAGAAGAAACCTCTGGTAAAACCACACAATCCTATGAAAGTAGATGCACTTTTTAATGACATTGTTCAACATGACATGTTAGCAGAAACTCAAACATTATATAATGAGGTTGATGAGGTGGACAAGTCCACCATAATAGAAGCTATCATAAAATATATTATTGTTCTTGAGGTTGATATGCAAAATATAGAGAAACAACTACCTGTGGAGTTGTGGAATGTTTTGATTGAGAGGAGACATGAAGCTATAAAATAAGATTCCAAATTGAAGGCCTATGCATTGGAGAATATTAGTGCTCCTCTTTTTGAGGAAAATAAAGCCACATTGGCTACTTTATTCAATAAGGAACTTAGAACTAAGAAAAGGGTGACAACCCTTATGGGAAGAGATCAAGTTGATGTCAAGAGGCTTAGGAAGGAGAGTTTTGAAAAAGAAGTAGACCTAGCATAAAGATTGGGATTGACCCTAGAGAGCAAAGAGGAAATGCATGTGGAGATGTCTGCTCTAGAAGAGAATGTCAAAGATGATGTGTAGATGGATGATGCTCAACATGAGCATGAGACAAAAGAAGGAGATACAAGAAAACATTCTTTTGAATGTGGAAGAGTTTGCAAAAGAGGATGTTGATGTTGAGAAAAGTGTTGATAAGGATGCAACTACCAAAGAAGATGTTGCAAAGGAGGATATTTCCAAGGACCATCAAAATCCTCCCCTGGTAACTGTACACATGGTGAGAACATTCAAGTTCTATCAGAGACAATTATATCTCTGGATAACACATAATAGGTCACCAGTGAAGATACATGAAATTAAGATGCTTAGAGGAATGAAGATACCTCTAGAGATGAGGAAAAGAAAGAAGCAAAGACACCAATTAGTACTGGTGATAATAAGGAGAAGGAGCTAAGAGAAGAATGTAGAGGAAGATGTTAAGGCAATTGGTGAATCCTCTGGATCCTCCAAAGATTCTCTAAAGAATCTATTGAACATGCAGTTGCAATTCCGACCTATTGTGTCCTCACAATTTCTACAACTACCCATGCGAGAGGGGAATGTGGACTTAGCCAATATTTCACCACTCCACAAGCTACAACCAGGAGATGTCTTCAATGTATTTGCTCGAAAGGAAATCATTGAAACACATCAAAAGAGTGGAGAGCTAATTAAAGAAGCAGTGAAGACCTTATAGGAGGCCATACCCAGAACAACCATTGCTCATTATTCGGTATGAAAAATATCAAATTTTTGATTTATTCTTTTAAAGAATATATACCTTTGGATTGAAAGAAAAACTTGAAAAATAAATAGACAAGAAGATGGATGAAAAGAGGCTAATGGATATTACAGAGAAGTATGCACAAGCACACAACAAATTTCAGGGAAGTCTCAAGGGTGCATAGGCTTGTGTGGCTGAGGCCAAATCCTCATTCCAATTTTGTATGAAGTGACTTGGGGCCACAAAGAGCATTAAATATGAAATGGAATCAATTGAGTCACAAATAGACAGAGCTTCTAGTTTATAGGATCTAACACTTGACCTAGATGGAAGAACAAGATCAGCCATAGAAGACTTACATGAGAAATACTTCCAACTGCAAGGTCAAAAAGAGAAAATCATTATGCAATTTGGGAACCTCATGGACTTGGTGAACTCAAAGTTCACATCTGTTTCCAGTGCCTTGGTAAGGTTGATAAAGCTACAAAGATTAATTTGATACCCAACACTTCAGAAGAAGGGGAAGAATGCTTAATGGAATTGGAGACACAATGCAAAATGCTTGGCATTTGTCATGCCCAGGATTTTACGCTAGAAAAACCCAAGATTTTTTTTTTCAATTAATTCTATGACTATTAGTAAGAAAAATTTCTTATAAAATTCATCATGACAAAACTCCAAAAATATACATGACTAAAAAAAATTATTATTAGTGTTATATTACTATATTCATGCTTAATCATCCCACTTATGATTATTATATATTAAATTTGTTTCGATCACTAATACTCATATTATTATTGGCATTGGTGTCACTCCTAAAATTGTTACTACAGATGAAGGCTATTATCATTGGTGGTAATGCTAATGATAATATTGCTTTTGGTACAATTATTAATATTAATAATTTACCCAACAACGACTTATATATATTTTTATAAATGCAACAATAAAATTTAATGTTGTCCCTTACCTCTAATAATCATTAACTTATCTTTATTTATTTTATTATTTATAATTTTGATATCATTATTAACTCTATAATACTTATAAATCTATCTATTTTGATTCATTATTTTTTTCATTTTAACTATTAATATTATTGCTCACTAAGATTAATGTTACTCTTATTTGTTAGTATCAATATTAATGGCATCCTCATGTTGACATTACTATTGATTATTAGTATTATTAATACTCACTAGCACTAGCATTGATATTAATTACAATGCTAACCCTTCCCTTAGTATTAACATATATACATATAATATAAACATCAATGTTACTTCTTTATCGTTAATGCTAGATCATCCTTGGTTTCATATTACGAGATAGGATTAATGTTATTCATAATCTACTTCATGATGAGAGTAATGTTGGTTCATTTTAATATTAATACTACTAATTATCAAACTCTACCTGTAATAATGGAGATACGTATTAATACCCGTATCACAAGTAAATCCCAAATATTAATACTAAATTGCAAAATGATGTCCTTCTCTCCAACCCATTTTATCTTTGCTTAAGTTTATATTTTAAAGATTCCAAGCTCGAAAATTTAACACATCAAAACTAGATAAATATACATATAGTACATCTATATACATACTTAACAAATAACTTTAAAATTATTAACATTTTAATAATTTATTTATTGTTACCCCTACATTATTATGTGCCCATTTATTTATGATTAACTATTATTTATTTAATCCTTTTCTTACCCTTATAAATAATTACTTTAAGAAGTAATTTAAAAAGAATTATAATATACAAATAATTATACTATTTCCTATGTATACACATAATATTATTTTTCTAAGAAAGAGAATAAAGAGATAATCTCCTTCCTAAAGAAATCCTAGTATGCTAACCATAAATAATCTTTAACTTTATTTTAGGATATGGGAATATATTCCCTTTACTTTATTTAAGGGCTATTTTAAAATAAAGAATACCAACGATGACTTTTTTTTTCCCTTGTTTTATTTCTAAAGAGGCTTCTCATGAGGGGTTTAGATGGGAGATTTTAGAAATCAATATTTAGGAAGGCTGTCAGTCAGGAAGGCGTTTGCCCTTGACAGATAAGAAATGGCGGTTGGGATTGCACCACATTTAAAAAAAAAAAAACCAACATTATTATTCTGGTCGCTCTTTAAACTAGGTAGTGCACTTAATAGATTCAACATATAGACTCAATAGATTCAGTAGTTGTGCATCTTAACTTTGCGCTTCTAATTATCCTGTGTGGAAATTTCAAATCACTCTCAATTTTTTACAACAGCTTACTTGGCAAGTCCCAGCTTATAACTAAGGTTTCAGGGCCACATCATCAAATATGATGCCACATCAGCATGCTTTTTGTCAAGGTGTCCAAAAAGGCCCAAAAAAAAAGTGAAACCAATACTTGTGTATTCACAGCGTGTTTTATTGAACATTGATATGGAATCACATGATTGGTTGCTTTTTAGATCAAAAGAATACATTTTGTTTAGTTATGGGTAGTCATCATCAACACTAACAACTTTAAAGTCACATCTATTGATCCAATATTAATAAAAATATTGGACATTATATAAACAACTACTATCACAACTATTGAAATATGCGTTGTCTCCCCCAACTTAGACAAGTTGTTTAATACAATCAAATCATAACTCCCTGTACCATCTTCCCAGACAAAGAGATATTAATTGCGTATGAGTTACAGAAAATTGATCTTTGACCTACCATCCAACTTAATTAATTAATCATACAAGGTGATGGCACCAACTCACATCAGTAATAGGTATTACCATCGCTGACATCCCTATTTCTACCTCATAACTCTATTGATTGACTAAAGAAGTGGCAGGCATCACATCAGTTTCAAAATTAATGTTACGGGTAGATCTAAATAAATGCAGATGAGGATGGCACGAGATTAAATTATTACTACATGAGATTTCTAAGACGACTGAAGAAGTTTGACATTTACAGCTGCAGACGAGTGGAAGGTCAATGAGGATAAACTTTGGTCCATTTTTTTGTTTCAGGATATTCTTGGCCGTAATCTTCATTTTAACTAGACATACTCGAACCTTATATCTCGCCAAATTGGAGAAGTAAAAGGTCAATACCAGTGAGGAAGGAACCCATTAACAGTGGCGAGGAACACAGCAAAAAGAGGCAAAAGGAAAATGATAGAACAACAGAGATTTATTTAATTGTCGCCTCGTTCATACAAGGAATAACCATGATGGAGGGCTGGCGATTGGTACAAGTCATTTGCTTGCTCAAAGAAATTCCTATAACCTGATCAACACGATTCAGCATATATTTTCTTTTATTTTTTTCAAGGCGAATAGCAATTGATCCCATTTCCACTACAAGAAACCCTGCAAGTGTATCTATGGTTTATTTGCTTATTTTATCTTTATTTTAAAACAGGATAAATCCAGCTATTCCATTGGTTGCCATGATGAAATAGACTCAGGGTCACGGAAATGGCTATCCAACCCCTATAATGCACGGGGGCATGGCTTAACCAGCACACACAAAGCTGGGGCCCACTTAATCTGTCCCGTTCTCTAAACCATTTCCGTTCCCGTAGACACTCGCCATTACAGTCAGTGGTCAGCACTTTCAACAGTCCACAATTCCCGCCCATAAGAGAAACAAAAACTCAAATTCAAAAGTTGTTCCCGCATTGCTGTGGCAGTTAGGTGGACGCAACTTTTTCTTCATAAAGGCATAAAGGATATACATCTTTTTATCAGATGCAGTTGGAATGGCTTTCAAAATGTGGAAGCATAGACAAGGCTCGTAAGCTGTTTGACCGAATACCTCGAAGAAATGTAGTTTCATGGAATGCGGCGATTGCAGGATGTCCACAAGATGGATTGTTGAAAGGTCTTTAGAAACGTTCATTCAAGCAAATGCAATTTGCAAGTGTGAAGCCAGTCTCTGCAACCTTTACCAGCATCCTCTCAGCCTATGCCAAATGAGAGCTTTGGAGCAGCATATGGGCGTCCATCAAAGCATAAAGGATAGAGGAATTTTGCCAGATGTTGTAGTTGCTACTACTCTCCAGTCTCTGCAACCTTTACCAGCATCCTCCCAGCCTATGCCAAATGAGAGCTTTGGAGCAGCATATGGGCATCCATCAAAGCATAAAGGATAGATGATTTTTGCCAGATGTTGTAGTTGCTACTGCTCTCTAGTAGACATGAAGAATGCAGAAAGTGAAAGCATAGACAGGGCATGTGAACTGTTCGACAAAATGCCTCAAAGAAATGTGGCCTTGTGGAATGCTATGACTGCAGGATAGGCACAAAATGGTTTGTTGACAAGGCTGTAAAAGCAAATTAAATTGGCAGGTGTGAAGCTAGTCTTTGCAACCTTCCCCAGCATCCTCTTGGAATCGATAGCCATTTTGAGAAGAAATAAAATCAATTTTGAATTATATGAGTATGTCTATGCTCCTTGCACCTTATTATCTCCTCTTACAGAATTAAATCTATGTTATGCTTGATACAATATTAGATATTGGAGTGAAAAATGTATTTCTTGGAGGACGAAAAAATGGCATTATTGATCTCAGCACTATCGAATTGGGATTTTAATTTTTTGTGTGAATGAATATTTTATGTATCTAAGTATGTGTTTTTCTCTTAAAGTCTTCATATTATTTTTCAAGTCTAGCAACAAGTAAATATGAATATAGAGTTTTTTTTTTTTTCAAGAAATGTTTTTTATTAAACAATGTATCTAACAGATTTTTATTCACAATTTTAAATCAAAAAAGGAAATTCATAATTTTCCCTAAAGAATAATTTGAAATCAAAATAAAAACCATGGTGGATTTGTATCTATCCTCTAAGATTTCTTTTCCAAGAAAGAATACCATGAGAGGCTAAAGCATTCACCTCCATATATCTAATATAAAATACAAGCACCCTAAAAGAGTCATAAATTAAAAGATAAAATCCAAATTCTAGTAGAAGAAAGTATATAAACTTTATTTTTCAAGTTCATTGTGTGTTAACAACCAGATGACATCATAACTCTATATTTCATATAGGTGGAATATGTTATAGATACCCATGGAGATGTAGAGTAGTCAAGTGGGAGGCGTTGAACTTTATCCAAATATTTAGACAAGATACAAATGACTGGATGTTGTTGGAATGAATCTATAAGTGAGCCCTAACAACTTTTGTGAAATAGAAAGACAATTCAATTAAAGTATCAAATCTTAATGGTTTTGATAATTCTTTCTTTTAGGGTGTGAAGTGAATGAAGCAAAACGATTTTAGAGCTAGCAATAGTGGATTTCAATATCTTGCAATCTCACCAACAAAATGAACTCAAATAATTGGCAAGTAATACAACTATATCTAGATTCTTTGTGATAGTTAATATCACAGTTTATATTAATTTTGCATAAGAATTAACTCAATAATATTTTTTAGAAGATTGGAAAGGAATACAATCAAAGTTACAATAAAAACATTCAATCTATCATTCATGATATACATGCTCATCAATTTAGCCTCAAAATATTGAGTCAAATTCAAAATAATTGAAAACTTATGGTTGTTTATCCTTTAAATTGAGCTATATATTTGTTGTGATACAAATGTTTAGATGGTGGGATGAGGTGATTGTGAAGAAACTAAGTTTCTTTAAGCATTTATGTGAAATATTATTTTAATTATACATGTAGATTATATGAGTCTAAACTTATAGCAACAAGATTATGCTACGCCAAATTGGGTACACTCATTATTATTGTTTATGATATTTTTGATACTTATGGAACAATAGATGAGCTCATACCCTTTAGGGAGGCTTTGATCAAGTAATTTATTTATCATAGAGTTTATTACTATCATAACCTAATTTGAAAATAAACATTAAATTTTTAAATCATAATTTAATGTACAATGTATTATCTTTTTATTTTGATTTTATTTGGTATATGAAGTTATCTATTTTGACTTCAATATGCAATTGTTATATGTCAATGATGGATCAACTTCTAAACTATGTGCAAATTAGTCTTCAATTTGTCATAAAACATATATGGATATAACTATTGAATTTGAAAAGATACATGGTCCTAGTGTGCAACAATGGATGAAAGATTATTTAAGTTATGGGTTGTAATGTAGCACCAAGTTGATGTTTATAAATCTATACATATTAATTTTATGCATTTATGATTTTTTAAACTTTATTTAACACTATTAATTTTAAGTTTCATTTCATGTCTCATTTTGTAATGGAAGACACTAATTTGGGTAGAATTCTAAGATGTTGAATAGATTAAAATGACTATCATCCAACTCTATGAAAATATTTAATAAATTCCTTGATATCTTATAGTGTTCACGTGGCTACATTATTTCCCTTGATTTTAATTGACACCTATCTCCTAGATCATATTTTGAAGAAAGTTAATAAGTTTGAAAGTAGTGTAGCCTTGGTTTGTCAATTAATTGATGACTCCAAAGATTTACCATTTTTCATAGTATAAATATGGATTTATTAATTTTATAAATTGTATGTTTAATAAAATTTCTTAACACATTTTTTCTTATTCGTGTTGTTAAATCATGTGAAATAACATAGAGATATTGCTCAATTGATATAATGAACTATGTGAGAGACAACCCTATAATAACTAGGAAGGGAGCTCTAGATCATATGAGGATTCTTATTGAACTAAACACATAAGAATTGATCAAGGAGGCTTTAGGGTGAAATGATAACTTTGAACTAGGGAGAGAATATATGCGAGTGTGAATAAAGGGGTGATAATGATGAGTAGATGATGAACATGTCATGTAAAATGATGAAAATAGGAGTGAAATGAGATTTAATAGGAATCTAGCCATGAACCAAGCTTAAAATAAGAGCATGCCACATGTCATTAAGGCATTCCAAGTGGGTACACAACTAAATGGGAAATATAATGAACATGCTAATATTTGAATAAATGTCCCAATCATGACACTACAAACATCTCCTTTTGGCATAAATTAAAATTTATAACTCCCTTAGCCCATTCTACATTTTTAGATATTATTGCAATTATAGCTATGCACATGTACTATTATTTATAATGGTGTATTGAACAATCTTGGTATTTTCCTTATTACCTAGTGGATTGTGATGATATTCACAAATAAGAAATGTGAGTTGTTATTCTAGTCAAAACATACTAGTATTTTTCATGTTTCACCAAGAATTCTGAGTTTCTTGTTCAAACCATGAATTTTGGTTGTACATCTACATAAAGGAAACACAATATATTTATTTTTCCCAAGTCTACATCAATATATTCAAAATTATCTTAATTCATGCAAATGGTTAGTTTAATTTAATTTATTAATAACTTTGATTCTTTGATCATATAAGGTTTTTTCTAATGTCTTAATATATTTATTTTTCCCAAGTCTACATTAATATATTCAAAATTATCTTAATTCATGCAAATGGTTAGTTTAATTTAATTTATTAATAACTTTGATTCTTTGATCATATAAGGTTTTTTCTAATGTCTTAATATTTGTAATTTTTTTTATTTCTCTATTTGGACGAGGTCATTGGAAAGTTTTAGGACATTAAGATAATGAAAGATGCAAGCACACTTTCTGAACATATATTCTATTATATGAAATGTGTACTATTTGTCTAAGGGATGTTGCAACATGCACTAACAAACAACTAGTGCAATAGTGAATATTTATGATGGTTGTGATTTTAAGGAATATGATAGATTAGTCTTATGTACCTTTTATATTGATAGCATAGATTTATTGATTTTATGGTACATGAAATATTTGATGAATTGTTTAGTACTTGACAAGGGAATATAATTTACTTGATCAAATTATTGTACAACTCATTTTTTAAGAAGTGAACCATCTATTAATAACTGAAAGTATCATAGACAAAATTGTTATACATTTTTTACTAAATAAATATATAATATTTATATTACAAATGATTTGCACAAAAATGTGAAACATTTTAAAAATGTTCAATAAACATACCTTAAAGATTATTTATTTATACATTTATATGGAAGAATAACACTTGTATGGACAAAGTTGCATGACTTATATATAGGCATGCACAAATATCTTTACAAATGATTCTAAATAAAATATGTCTTTGAACATGTTTTGACAACCATAATTACAATATTATTAGGATTACCCTTTTTCATGATTGTTTAATGTAAGAGTTGGTATAGAATTCTCTATACCACAAAATATTTTATTGAAGATTACATAGCCACCCAAGATATAGGAGCTTCAATGAAAGAACAAGAGAAATCAAATATGAGAGAATAATTCTCCTCTATCAAAGGATGCACATATACAATGAGAATAAGTTAAGAATACCAATGCCAAAGTGTGACAAATGATGATGTGCATAAGGAACAAAAAGGTCTAAAGGTCCCCCCACATCATTTGAAGAAGATGATGCAATTCCATAAGAGATAACATCAAAGACAAGATGAATATCCTCAATAGTGTCCTCCAAGTCTACAAGTTTGGACTCACAAAATAAATCTATAATTTCTATCAAATAATCATCCCAAATAGTTGTATATGGAAGATAATGAACAACTTGTTGCACCAAATAATTAGAAGTCATGGATGTAGAAATACTAATCTCATTAGAAGTAATAATCGACGGTGATAAGAATTCAATACATGAAATTCAACTACACTGATAATCCCTCAATGATACGTCCACATAAGATGCCTAAGTGTGAGCATCAAATGAATCTGCCAATGTTGGATTACTAGATTCCTTAGCCTCAAGATTTTGACTCAGAGATGAAGAAGATGAACCCTCTAAATATATATTAGAATTCATCTAGATTGAAGTATCAATACCATATTTGGAGGAGGAGAAGGAGCATTTGTAGAAGTCTGTATGTCATCATGACAATCAAGATCTTCTCATTTAGCAAGCACTACAACTATTTTTTGATCATATGATTAAAACAAATAAAATCAAGAACAAGACAATACACAACAAGATCCTTTGGGAATGGAGGCTCATTTTAGTCTCTATGCATCTCTTAGATTGTGGTTTGAATATCACAAGGGCACTCAACACTAAGAGTGGCTGTTGGGTGTCAATGTCAATACCACAACCAATTACTCCTAAATGTGGTCAATCTTAAAATTCCACACAATTTTCTTCCAATATGATGATATAGGTTTAAGAACTAGCCCATAGAGATAGAGCAAAAGATGAAGCCACTTGCAATGTGTCAAGATTCCATCTCGCCAAGACTTATAGTTCCATCTATCTAATCTAATTACAACAAAGTGTCTTTTCATAACCATGATAAACTCCTCAATTTTAGTCACACAATAGACCAATCAAGGGTGTAATTTAATAGTTAAGCATATATTTTTTGGTTACAACTATATAAATTTCTTTTAAATATTAGAATAAAGTAACTTTTACGACTCCTTGAGGTTCCTTTTTTATTAGGTCATATCACTTGGGTTAAAAAAAATTAGGGCTACCTATCAAAGAGATATGATAGTAATATTCCATGAAATGCTACATGAAATCATATAATGTTATGTAGATGTCATCTTGAGTAAATGAAAAGAAGGGATGAACACCTACATATCCTCTAGAGAATCTTTTGATGACTACAATAATACACGGTTTGCCTCAACTTGAAGAAATGAGTCTTTGGGCTACAATAGGTAAGATAATAAGCTTTAATGTCTCTAGACATATAGCATAGAGATGGATCCCACTAAAGTTGTAATGATCATTGAAATCTCTCCACTAAGAAATCTTAAGAAATTCCACAACCTCCAAGAAATATTTAGGTTATCCATAGGTTCATTGCACAACTAGCCAATAAATATTAGCCATTGTCCTATCCTCTCAAGAAAGTGTTAGCTTTCACTGGGATGTGTCTTGTTAGAAGTCCTTTGACCAGATTAAAGAGTACCTTTCTATGTCACCTTTGCTGATGGAACCCATGGCAAAAGCATTAGATTATTATTTTACATCTCCACTATTCTAGTCACCTTGGGAGCACTTCTACCACATCATGATGAATAGGGCCATACATGAGCAATCTACTATATCAACAAAATATTCAAAATATATATGAAATCCACCACATAGCTTCAAAAAAATTATGCTTGGACATTATCTTCACCCCATAAAATCTCTAACATTACATGCTTAATCAACACATTCAAATTATTTCCTAAATTGACCCACTTAAGTATCTTATAGCAAGAACTTTCCAACAAGATGCATGGCTAAATAATTCATGAAGTTTAGTGATTTTGGCATTGAGTATGTGGATTGCAAAGAAATTAAAAACTAGATTTTAACTAATTAGCTAGTCAAAGCATGATTAATCAACACTCATCCATTGATCCTAAACTTTCTTAATGAGCCCATATTAACTCTTGAAAATTCTCCACCTAGAATCTCTACCTTTTTTTAGCCTACCCTAGTCCAATGTTTTTCCCTTCCTCCACCCTTCATTCCTTCTATCCTATAGAATTCTTCTACTCCCTTTCACTTAACCATCTTACCCACCCCATGCCTAACCTGGACCAAAACATAGAGTGTCATCCCATTCGTTTCACCTTCCCTATAATCCTAATATTCTCACATTGTCCTAGCTCACTCTATTCTCTCACCTTTATTACTTGGTGTATACACTCAAAAGTGGTCTAGAGAATATTAATTAAATATCAATTATTTAATTAATAAATTTTTATTCTTCTACTATATAAATAAATTGCAAATTTATTTACATAGTTCCCATTTTCTTAATTCCTCTATTCTAATTCACCCTCTTCATGACTTAATTAAAATGAACAAATCTAAATAATTTGTTTTATTTTACTTGATTCCCTCTCATTTAATTCAAATATTTAAATTTGAATTTCATCACATTTCTACATATTTCTCTAACTACCTTCCACCTCACCCTCCAACTCACCATGTGTCACATGAAAATAATTATCTTTATTTTCTAAATTGGATATTTAATCTCAACCATTTAACCTCCTCAAGGACACATGGCTCCTTCATTCAAATGATTCCTTCTCACACTTGGCAAAATGGTTTTACTCAAGGGAACCATTTCCTTGTTTTCTCCATCCTTTTCATTCTTCTCCATTTGATTCTTCAGGCCAAATCTCAATCGTTCATGGCTGCCAACTCACCCAATGCCTTGGAAAAATCTATAAATTGGGGCCTATTTACAAATTTTACATAAGGATCATTTGCATAACATCACTCTGCAAAAATTCATCCATGTTTTAAGAAGCTTAGTTTGCATTTTCAGCTTAACATTTAAGATAGTTTATCAATTTTCTTTGAATCATGGCTTCTTTAGACATTTCCTAGCTTAATTCAGTATGTAGGATCATTTTCATTTCATTATCACTAGTTTAGTTTTGCATTGTCTTACTTTCATGTCATTTTGTATGCAGCAGTCCATTTCACCATATCATTTTATCATTCCATACAACAATCATTCAATCATGTAGATGTAGGTTTAGAATCTGCATAGTAAATAGGTAGGCTACTTGTTTCTTAGATGACATCTCAGTGATTTGTGCAAGAATAAGATCTAAGAGCATAAATTACCCAGACATTTGAGATTAGAGGAAGATGAGAAGTTTTTAAAGAATTATATTATTGAATTATGTTTGATTTAGATAGATTTCTTTACTGTAATACTTCCTATCTAAGTGTGTTTGTTTTGATATAATTCACGCATATTTTCCTACACACATAAATTGGCACCCACCGTGGGGCCTAGCCCTTGTTATTTTAACATTTTCTGGAAAGTTTGTTTTACAGGATCAGATGTGTAGTTTTCTAGTGCAACTGCATAATTCCCTGGTGCTTATGAAAGACTTTCTGGCATTTACATCGACTATTCTGGCACTTCAAAGGATTTCTCTGGCACTTCAAAGCCATTATGTGGCACTTTCACCCTTTTTTGTGGTGCTTTCACCATTTTTTGTGGCGCTTTCAATTAATTTTGTGGTGCTTCTGTATTTTTGGTGCTTCTGCTTTCTATTATGGTGCTTTCAATTATCTCTGTAATTTTTCCCGAGACTGAAAAATAATGTTGGTTTTTCTGTTTTGTAGGTTGCATAAAATGCTATCAAAGACCTTGTTCAAACTTCAAAACGCTTGTCAAAGAAAATCTATGATAAGCTAATGATGGATTTGATGCAGGGGCTAGATTTTATATCTTTCCTTCTTGCTTTAAATTAGGAACATAGATTAATTAACAAGGAAAGAACACCATGTTTGTTGCGTGTTTGGAATGGTAGGCATATGCTCTCCCCTTAACTGGGTGACCAAAAAGCCAAACCCATTCCTTTTCATTGTTTGTGGTGTGTTTTGAATGGTAGGCATATGCTCTCCCCTTAATTGGGTGACCAAAAAGCCAGACTCGTTCTTTGTTAATCTGTGAGTGTGAGTAGGGCATACAACATGGGTTCTCTCTTTATTCATGCAGAATAAAGATTGATTGAACTATGGGTATATTCTCTCGCTTTTGTTTATCCTAGAGGGCCTGCCTTGGGGAAAAAGTACTCACCTAAGGGAACGACTCAACCGGTAACACTCTAAAGCCAAGAGTATTTCCAACTGAGATATAAATGTGGGTATTGGAACAAAGGCCAATAACACAAGGATAATTCTGACGAGGAGGGTAGCAATGGTCTTTCGCCGCATGGATTATCCCCCATGAATAGAAAGTCCTTACTAAAACCCTTGTAGTAGTTTGGCCAAATCCTTTATCTATTCTCTTGGTACGGCAATGGTTGTTGTGAAGGCATCCACATTCTCGCAGTCTTTAGTATAGATGATTAGTCTGCCATGGGATTTTCATGGAGGCTGGAAGCTTGGTTGACCTAAGAAGAGAGTGCAATATAAGGGGGAGCCCGTGTGGCCAAGCTTCTGAATTCATTTGCTAAAGATAAGTGCGGTTGGGGTAAAACCCGCATGGAATCCAAGAGAATATAGTCCATCACAACCCTAGGGAATGTATGTTGTGCTTGATTGTGCTTGTCAAAGTGTTTTCAAAACAAACCTCAAACAAAAACCTTACACACTGGAAAACTACAGAAACTGTGATTCATAATACATCATCTAGAACAAACTGTCCTTTGACCAAAAACTAGAAAAAATGAGTAAACTGGAAACAAATTATTGCATACCCTATTCAGTGCTTCTATTTCTTTTTGTAGCGCTTTCACAATTTTACCAGCGCATCCACCTTTTGTTACAATGCTTCTACCTTATTTACCAACACTTTTGAGCTTTTATGTGGCACATTCGCCTCATTCTATGGTGCAACCCAGCCATTATGTGGTGCACCCAAGCTTTTTTGTGGTGCATTCGCCTCATTCTGTTGTGCGTCCTCATCATTCTATGGCGCATATGAGTAATTTTGTGGCGCTTCTTCCTTTTAGCACTTCCACCCTTTGTAATGGCGCCTCTACCAAAATCCAGAAACAAACAGTTGAATATAATTCCCATATGTTATTTTGGAACCAGAATTCAAACATCTTTCTAGTCTAGAGTCATTTTCATCCTTGACAAGAGTCTAAACATGGTTTTTATCCAATGACTTCATGAAAGATTAAAATTTGAAAACCAAAGCCCATACCTCTTAGTCCAAAGGATCACCAAAAACGTCTTGCAACACTTTATGACTTTAGGGGCAGATTGCTCTTCAATTTTTACAAAAAAGCTTCAAAGAACAACCCTGGTTTGTATTCATTTTATTATTGTCAAAATCCAAGACTTTTCCAAAGATTCGAACATCTTGTCTAAAAAGGAAATTCCTCACCATTTCACAATTGGGACCCAAAATTGCAAAATTTCCTCAAGTTCGAAATTATCCCTTAGAGTCCAAAACTTTGTTAAAATTGACTTCCACAAGTGAAACACTTTACCTAAATTTTGATCAAACATCTAAAAGTGCCCATCCTCATCAACACCCAAATTTGATCATCTAGTTGAGTTTCCCCATCAAGGTTTTTATCCTTCATCTTGAAACAATACACTTTGTATCAAATTTCATCACCTTGGTTACATCAATAAAATTAATCATTCTAGTTGACCTAGGTATTTCCTTGGCACTCTCAAACAATGGTCAAAATTTAGCAAACCTTAGTCACTTGTATGCCCATTTTAACAAGGTCCCAAAAACAAAAGCTTAAGGACAAAGAACCAAAATTTCAAAATACCATGACAAAACCAAAGGAAAATCCCTTTCACAAGGTTTCCCAAAATGAAGCTGAAGAGATAACAAAAGAGGAAGTATAACAAGCCAATCAAGATCCCAAATTCCATAAATTCCTAGAATGAATCTTTGAGAAAGATGGGGAAAAATATCTCTTAATGTTGGAAAATCAAGGAGCCAAATCACCTAGTGACTTTGACATTAATAAATTGAAGAGTATCCCAAAGAAAACTGAAACTGAAATGCCTACTACCGATCAAATGACCACATTGACAAACCAGATGCAAAACCTTCAACAACAACTCCAAGATATGCAAGGAGGGATTCCGAAACGATACCTATTGCGAGATATTTTTCCATATCCCTTTGATAGAAGGTTAAACTTGATACAATTTCCTGCAAATTGCGACTTACCAAAATACAACAAATACAATGGGAAGTTTGATCCAATAGATCATGTGCGAGAGTTTCTAACCATGAGTCTCGAGCTCGCTCATGAGGACACATACTTAATGAGACTCTTTCCTCATAGTCTAGGGGACCATTGCATGGAATGGTTCTCAAAGTTACAACCAAGCATAAAATCCTTCGAAGAATTGGTTAACAAATTCATCACACAATATTCCTACAACATCGCACATGAGATAACCATGAAGGATCTTTGTAATACCAAACAAAAAAAAGGAGAATCTTTTCTCATATTCCTCCAAAGGTGGAGAAGATTATTCGCTCGTTACGCTTGTCCTATACCCGAACAAGAAAAGATGGAGATTTTTATCAATAACCTTAATAGCGAAATGAACTATCGACTACAATTGCAATGTCCCCCTAGCTTTGAAAAAATGATAGAAAATGGTGTAAAAATCGAAGAAGCTCTAATAAAAAAAGGAGTATTAAAAATTCACAATGAGGGATCAAACAATGCTAGTTCTTCCAATCATCACCACAATGAGAAACCCAAATTTTGGACAAGGAACAAGAATTCCACTAATGGTGCTAATGAAACACATAATACGGAACCGAATTTCAGTTTGTCAGGAGCCACAACCAAAACTGATTAAAGCAACAATCAGGGCACCAATCAAAATATCAACCCACCCAACAATCAAAACGGTCACAATCAAAGTAACCCCACATCAAAAACTTTACCATATCAAACACAATCAAACCACAGGAAATTCACACCTTTGGGTCAATCATATGAATCTGCATTGAAGGAACTTCTTGAAAATAACCTCATAACGTTACCTGACACTTGAGGTTTTGAACCAAAAGTAAAATCATCATGGTGGAATGATGCTTATTACTGAGAATTTCATTGATACAAAGGTCACCAAACAAATAGTTGCATGCAATTGAAACATAAAATACAAGACCTGATAGACAACAAAATCATACGAATCGAGGGACTCCAAACAAACGCAGATCATGGGGCATTTAAGAATCCATTTCTGAACTATGAAAAAGGAGAATCATCTACAACAAATAGCAAGGGAAAGAATGTAAACTATGTTCATGATACTATCATAAATCACATTTCCACAGTAGAAGACCAAATGGATACCATTAAAACCAATAACCACCAAGGCATGACCCCAAACAATGATCTGATTTACGACATCCCCGTCGAACGAGAACACGACATCATCGCCATTGAAAATCATATCAATGATACATAACTAAACATGACCACAATAGATACCCAAATCAATGTCATTAAAATCAATGGGAAACAAGACAATATACTGGTAAATGTGACCACAAGGGCTCAAGATAAATATGTTTTAAAAGGAGATTCATCTAAAACACTCGTAACATTGTCCAATCAATACAACATAGTGGACCAATTATAAAAGATCCCTGCACAAATATCAATATTGGAATTGCTCAAGATCTCTCCTACTCACAAAGAGATTTTGGAAAAAGCCCTAGTGGACACAACAGTACCAATTAATCTAGAAGTATGTAAATTTGAAGCCATGGTGGGACATTTGACTGCACCACATTGCTTATCCTTTTCTGAAAATGATGACACATCCATTTCTCATCCCCACAATGCTGCTCTTCATATCAAAGTCCTAATCCATAAACATCGTGTGAAACATGTCCTAATAGATGGAGGAGCTAGCTTGAATATATTCACTTTGAAGCTTGTTCATGCCTTAGGATTCTCTGAAAATGTAATTGATTCAAAGAAAAAGATTACAATAAAAGCATATGATGATGAGGAGAGAGCTTCACAAGGGTTAATCATCCTACCTATTCAAGTGGGACCAATCCAGAAAGATGTAATTTTCCAAGTCTTAGACAAGGATCTGACCTATAACATATTATTGGGTCGCCTGTGGATCCATGAAATGCAAGCAGTCCCATCAACCTACCATCAATGCCTGAAATTTCCTTGTGGTGGCTAGGAAATTACCATTTCTATTGATTCAAATAGCCCTTAGTATTGCAATACACTAAAATCTGTCCAAGATATCTTTGTGCCTCATAATAGAGAAGCTTTCACTCCCACTGCTTCCACTAACCAGAACTAGTCAAGTTCCTCATCTAAGTCATTGGTCCTTTCCACAAATCATGAAGGTCAATCTAGTTCCATATCCAAACAGTCTGAGAAGAAATAAGAAGTTGCTTCATCCACCCCCTCAAATCATGAAGCCCAATTGAATTCCTTGTCAAAACAATTTGATGAAAAATTCCAAATCAAAGACAAAGTTGTTGGTGAATATTTCTTTGAACGGTCCCTATGTCTTTCACACTTTTCTTCTCCAAAATTCTACGGACAACGATCAACTTCAACACAACAAATATCTCAACCAGTTACCAAATTTGATGGATGGTTCATAAAGGAAAGCACCAGGTTTGGTGAAGTAGAAGACAATGATGTTCTAAACTGGCTTTATAAAGATGAAGAAGAATCCCAAGCAACAACTGCAACTGTACAAACAACTCAATATGGAAAAGGTTTTACTATCTTGGAAAAGATGGGATATGAAGGGAAAGGTCTCGTGGGTAAAAGGAAAGAGGGAATTATAGAACCAATTCAACCCATTTTAATCAATCCAAAAGATAAAACTGGTTTGGGTTATAAAGAGGACACAAAAGAAAAAGGTGGTCAAAAGAATCCTACAATTAGAAGCCAGTGAAGAGCATGAGACTGATTCAAATGAATATGAGTGGGATTCACTATCAGAAGAGTCCTATCATGACAAGGACATTGATGTAGTACAAAAATATGCACCCCTACTCGAAGAGGGACAAGGTTCAAGTTCTAGACCATTTGAATTTGGATCGCAACATCTTGATGATTCCAGTGAAAATGATTCAACTCAGAGTGACATGGATAATTCAGAGGAGAGTTACCTGCTAGACCTCAATATTTCTATTGGAAAAATTGAAGACACTGCTATCTGAACTCTTACCATTTACGACCTTAACTCATCTGGTGACTGCTTACCCTTAGTGCATCTCGAGCTTATAGATTGGGACTCAACCGAGCCATTTGACATCCCCACATTTTCAAACGATGATGCCATCGTCAATTTCCTCTGTGCTAACGATCCAGAAATAGATTCCACCAATGAACATCATAACAAGGCTTCCACACAGGGAAGTACCAAATCTTCTAGTTGAAAAATGAATAATATAGGAAATAGATATGATATTGAAAACCATTCAGTGGCAGTGTCAGGTCTAGAAAAAGTAAAAACAAAGAGCGCATCCAATGGTGAAAACCTCTATGAGGCATCAAAGGATGGAAGATTTGATACTCTCCCAGAGCATTTTCAAGAAAGATCAAAGGTATTGATTGAACCCACACAGTCTGTCAACATCGACAATGAAGAGACAGTGAAGACTATTCATCTAGCTACATCTTTAACAGACTAGGAAAAGCTGAGATTTCTCAAAATTTTCATAGAAAAAAAAATCAACTTTGTTTGGTCATATGTTGACATGTTAAGAATTGATCCAGAACTCATCATGCATCATCTATCATTACCTCTAGGAGTGAAACCAATCAAGCAGAAGTTGAGAAAGATGCACCCCCATATTGCACTATTGGTAAAGGAAGAGTTGAAGAAGTTGTTAGATGTAAGATTCATTAGACCCATTGATTATGCCGAGTGGATCTCCAATATAGTACCAGTTTCAAAACCTAACAAAAAATTTTGCATATGCACAAATTTCTGAGACCTTAACAAAGCTTGTCCTAAGGATGATTTTCCTCTGCCCAATATAGATATCATAGTAGACTTGACGACAGGACATGGCATGCTGTCACTAATGGATGGATTTTCTGGGTACAACCAAATCAAAATAGCTCTAGAAGATCAAGATAAAACAACCTTTACTTTTCCATGGGGAACCTTTTGTTGGAACGTCATGCCATTCAGCTTGAAGAATGTTGGAGCTACTTACCAATGGGCCATGACAACAATTTTCCATGATATGAAGCATACTTTCATAGAAGATTGTGTGGATGATTTATTGGCTAAATCATATACCAAGGAGGGTCATCTAGAGATCCTAGATAGAATCTTCACCAAGCTGGAAAAATTCAATGTAGGGCTAAATCCCAAGAAATGTGTGTTTGGGGTGACATCAGCTAAACTACTAGGGTATATAGTCTCGGAAAAGGGAATTGAAGTAGATCCTGCCAAAGTCAAAGCTATTATGGAAATGCCACCGCCAAAGAACATTAGTCAAATTTTTTCCTTACAAGGGAGGTTTCAGTCCATTCGCAGATTCATTTCACAACTAGCAGACAAGACCCATCCCTTCACTCATTTGTTACATAAAAATGTTTCCTTTCGATGGGATGAGAAATGCGAAGGAGCCTTCAACCATTTGAAAAAATATTTAATGAATCCACCTGTCCTAGTACCACCAATAGAAGGGAAGCCACTACCGTTATATATTTCCACAACAGAGACATCATTGGGAGCCTTATTAGCACAAGAAGATTCAATAGGAAAAGAACGAGCAATCTACTACATCAACAAGACGCTAAATGGATATGAGATCAACTATACCTCCATTGAAAAGGATTGTCTAGCAGTAGTCTTCACCACCCAAAAACTATGACACTACATGCTAACTCACACCATCAAGTTGATAGCTAAAATTGATCCTCTCAAATATCTCATCAACAAAGAAAACCTAACAGGGAGATTGGCTAAATGGGTCATGATACTCAGTGAATTCGATATCCAATATGTAGATAGGAAGGCAATAAAAGGACAAGCAATTGCTGATTAGTTAGCGGAGGCACCACTATCGGATAATCATCCTTTACATATTGAATTTCCAGATGCTGATGTTCTCGCCTTGGCTACGAAATAGTGGACACTATACTTTGATGGATCACACACCCAACATGGATCAGGAGCTGGAATCCTATTTGTCACTCCACAAGGACATACCATACCTATATCATACAGACTAATGTTCCCTTGTACCAACAACATGGCGGAGTATGAAGCATTAATCATTGGCATCAAAATAGTTGTAGAATGGAAGGTCTTAGAATTGCAAGTGTATGGAGATTCTCATCTAGTCATTAACCAAGTCAATGATGATTATCAAACAAGGGATGAAAAATTGATGCCTTACAAGAGAATGCTAGGTGATTTCAAGAAATACTTTGTGGATATCAAATTTGAATAGATTTCAAGAGTGGACAATAAAGCCGTTGATGCCATGGCTACTATTACTTCCTTGTTACAAATTCCAGAGAAAAGAAACCGTTACGAGTTCTTGGTGGAACAACTGTTTTCCCCTACCTATGATGATACTAAATCCCATGTTATCTATGACCTATCTAATACCCATACCTCAATCTACAGTGAAATTTACACCTATCTAAAAGATAACACTCTTCCACCTGACTTGTCACAAAACCAAAAACACAATTTCATTCGCCGAGCCACTCAACATACACTTATAGTAGATGTACTATACCGATGAGGTCTTGATGGAACTCTCTTACAATGTCTGGAACGCGATGAGTCTGAAATAGCTTTATGGGAAGTCCATGAGGGTGTCTGCAGAACACATTCAAGTGGCCTAACATTAGCCAAGAAACTTCTTCATTTAGGATATTACTGGCCAACTATGGAAAAGGAATCTTTTTAGTTTGTGAAGAAATGTTAGAAATGTCAGATTCACGACAACCTCATCCATGCACCGGCTCAAGAACTCCAACCTTTTGCATCCACATGGCCATTTTTTCAATGGGGACTGGATCTTGTTGGTAAAATTCATCTGTCTTCATCAAATGGACACAAGTTTATCATCACAACTATAGAATACTTCACAAAGTGGATTGAAGTTATTCCTCTAACCAACATCATGGGAAAGCATATTTCATCATTCATCCTCAACTACATTATCTGTTGATATGGCATTCCCCAATCCATAGTCACTGACAATGGAAGACCATTCAAAAATCAAGACATGCAAGAATTGTGTGAGAAGTTCAATATTCAACATCGCTTCTCTACACCATATTATCCCCAGGGGAACAGTCAAGTCGAGGCTTCAAATAAGACTATTATGAAGATTTTGAAGAAAACTGTCAATGACGCAAGACATGATTGGCACATCCAATTAAACCTTGCTTTGTGGGCATACCGCACCAATATTCACACATCGACATGAGCTACACCATATGCTTTGGTATATGGGTCTGAGGCCATTATACCTATTGAAGTTGAAATACCATCACTCTGAGTTTCCTTGAAAGGTATCATTACTGATGAAGACTACCAAGTCTCAAGATTACAAGAATTGGAACTATTAGATGAGCGATGACAACATGCAGTAAATCACCTAAAAGCCTACCAACAATGGATGTCCAGAAGTTTCAACCACAGGGTCAAACCTAGAACATTCCAAGTTGGTGACTTAGTGTTGAAGGAGAACCCACACAATCAACATGACAGAGAGAAGAAAGGAAGATTTGAACCAAATTGGTTGGGGCCTTTTGTCATTGTGTTAGTATGGTTCAAGAGCATATCAACTATCCATTCCATAAGGAGATCAGTTTGAATATTCTTCATCTCAAGAAATTCTATGCATAATCCAACCGTTGCATCCATAAAAGTCCTGAAGAAATCCAAAAAACAGTTGAAAAAGTCTTGAAGAAATCCAAAAAATAGTTGAAAAAGTCCTAAAGAAATCCAAAAAAAGTTGAAAAATATCCTGAAAAAAATGGTTACCCTGGTGAAAACCTGACAAACAAGCATCTTGGTAACAAACAAAAAAAAAAGAAGAAAAACAATAAAAAAGAGAGCAAAAATCAACAAAAAAAATCAAAAATGGAAAAAAAAAAGAAAAAATACAAAATGGAAAAATACAAAAAAAAATGAAAAAGGGAAAAAATACAAAAAAATTATAAAATCTAAAAAAGTGCAATAAAATCAATTAGTGAAAACTTGGCAACAAGCACTAGTTGCAACAAGCTAGCTTCTTCCTCTATAAGAATGTGTGTTGATCACTGGCTTTATACCGTTAACATCCACACCCTTCATTTGAGCTGCATACACAAATACTATGATGCCAGTAATGTCTCACCTTAGTTTTTCGACCATTGTACATATCCATAATAAACTGGTTTGTGTCCACTGGGGGAAAAATCCTGATTTCACCGGGGGCAACGAACTTTGAGCTTGAACAAACAGACAAACAACAAGAGAACAAAATGCAACAAAAACAATGATCATAGTGAAATCGAACGTGGAATATTCAATCACCATCGGAAATGCATCACACCATCCTTATCATGTCAGAAAATCCAAAAAAAGGTCAAAAATCCAAAAAAGCCAAAAACAGAGTTACATTGTCGAATTGTGTTGTGGCAATTTGTTGTAATTAGTTGTATGTTCATACGTTGGTCTTGTAAATCGGTCGAGTCGGTCGAACTACGTGGTCTCTGCATGTATAACGTAGGCAAGGATTATATTTGATCAGTCCCCGAGACCCCTAGGATAGGTCTTTAGGTTAGGTCCTTGGGCGAAATCTCAGAAAACACCTAAATATTAGAAAAATAAAAAATCCCAAAAAAGTAGTAGAAAATCGAGGTTACAAGGATGATGCTATTCTGAATCATGGTTTTACCATTTCTACATGAATGTTCAAACTGTTTGCATTATGATTGATGTTATCATTTCTCAGGAGCAATTCAAGGATGTTAGGGAACTAGAAAAGTTATGATTGAGAATGATATTTTTCTTTGTCTGCTTCCTGCGAGTTAATCACTATTACTATGAAAATCATTGCGGGACGTGCTCTACAAAGTATCACTGATGACATTCTGGATTCACATAGGAAAACAGTTAACTGTTGTCTGTTTACGCAAGGAATGCTCAGGTCATCTTGGTTTAATTATACCTAGATGCTTGTGTTAACTTGCACTATCAAACATCATGGAAGTAGTACTCAGGTCATCATGGTTCACTTATACCATCGATATTTGTAATCACTTTCAATATTTCAAAGGCTCAATGATGACAATAAGCATAATAAATCACTGGGATGTCACTATTGCATTATTAGTATAGCATGTCTAGGTTGCATTTGTATTTGGTTGTTGTAATGGAATTTATATATTTTTCCAGGACTGATGTTATTTCTATCATTAACAGATTGAGTACATTTTGATATTACCAAAAACATCATTTGGAAGCATGAGCATTAGGACATCAATCATATATTTGCATTATAAAAACCCAAGAAAAATAAATGCATTGATCATATCATTTTCATTCATAACCATTTAGTAATTCATCATAGGCATCAACATATGTAAAGCATCATTCATTCCTTTCATATATGCATTAGATCATAATATTTGCATCAGAAAAATACAAAAACATAAGTTACCATGCATATCATACATCCATGGGACCATAATAGAGTTCTTCATTATTAGAATCATTCATCTTTGCATTAACATCATCTCACATTCATCACATCATACATCATTGCATTAGAAAAATACAAAAATAATAGCATATGGACATTTTCATGAAATCATAGAATCATAACATGTATTGCATCCATAAAACATCATCATCATAACGCATCATAAAGCATACATGACATAGAAATTAAATGAATACATCATAAATCAATGCATAACACATAGGATCATCAACACCATCACTACATATATATCTCGAAATATATCAAATGTACAAGGATATCAGAATGATCATAATGTGTCATCATCAAAAACGGTGGTAACATAATTGAGTATCAGAGTATACATCAGTAATACAACATCAAGTATCAATAAACTATGTGGTACTGCCCCCAGACGCTATTGGCATCACTGGACATGTACCCCCTATTGCACCTGAGGGACCTGTACTTGGATCCCTCTGATCCCTTGGTAACGACTGTGTCACACCTATGCTCATTGTCCATAATTAGGATCTACTGGTCTGAGATTGGCTAAAGCTCTCTCATTGATCAAGAGGCGCTAACTCATGATATCAGGTCTTGTAAAACTCCACCTCCTGAACTGTGCGACAGATCTCTCGAAAATAATCTACAGATCCTGTAGCTGTGGCAGCCTGCTGCAACCTCTTTGTAATGGCCTCTACTTGCTCAGTCTATTGTCTTAGTGCATCTCTCTCAGTAGTCAATATTGCATCCTGTCCTTGTGCCTACCCCTGTACCTATCCCTGGCCCTATATCTGTGCCAGTTGTTGTCGAGAAGCATCCCTCTTAGCTGTCAAAGTTTGAATTTGACCCTGGGCCCACAAGAGTTGTGCCTGTACCTCAATCAATAGCTGTGTCTATGTCTGTAACTGCCCTTGTAACTATGTCAGTTGCCCCTGAATAGTTTGAACCTGTTTCTGCAAAACAGTGATCTGTGATTGCTGCTGCTGAGAAGGTAGGCATATCTGTACACGCTGTTGTGATGCTGCCACCAAGGATTACCTCCTGCGAGGCACTCTAGCATCGAAACTAAGATGTGCACCACCTCCTCCATCTCCTCCACCTCCATCATCCCCTCCATCATCATCATCACCCTCATCTCCACCCTCTCCCTCCTCATCTCCACCATCTCTACCTCGTCTCCGCCTGGGTGGCCTATCCTCATCATCCTCAAATGGCGGCATGCGTCATCAGGCCCTGAAATCCTTGAAAATGGATGATGACCAAAATACGCCATATAATCCTCACTCATATATCCCTCAACAATCTCTAGATGATAATCCCAGATAACCGACTGTAAATGCAGGTACTTGTCACACGCAACATCACGGGACAATGTAGGTCCCCACTCAGTCGTATCTTGCTGTCTACGGGCATATAAAGCTAATCCTTGTGGCATCCCCTGAACTCGACCATACTGCCTCAACACTCTCAGTAATAGGAATCTCTCGATGATATACCGAGTCTGTCCAATGAGGTATATGGCAGTCATGAGGTAAGGAACCTCTAAGTGATCCTCCGCCCACTGCTCACAATCCACATAGGGTCACTAGGTAAGTGCATCTAAGTCATCTAACACCCACTGCCAATACTCCAACTTTCCCAGCTTATGTTGGACAATTGCACTTGCATAACAATAGATATAGGGCCTCCCAAATGGTCAAAATTTTTCCGTCTCTAGTTGTGCAACTACAATATACTCCCAGGCCCAAACTTGGAGAAGGTAACCCCGATAGACAAGCTGGCTCCTCTCAGATACACAACCTGATGCAAATCATGATACAGATGGGCGAGCATGCATGGACCCCAAGCAAAATGGGTCCCGAACTGAACCATCTGATCCAATGTGCACCCCCAACCAACAAAGAATCCCTTTTCCCTCTTGTTGGGACATAAGAAGCCATCGAAAAATCCTACAAGAACGAAAGGCAAATGGACATCACTAGAAAATATCTCCAGCCATGGCATCCAACATCCAGGAATCTAATCATCATGGAAAATTCAGTGTAACGCATCTGTCCCTCCCTGCTCAGTAGAATCATAAGTAACAATCTCACCAACCATAGGAATCCACAAAATCCTGTACACATCCTCTGGTGTGATAGTCATCTCTTCGGTGGGAGATGGAAAGTGTTGTGGTCGCTATGCCACCTCTTTGCCAGCAGCGTCAACAAACCTCAGTTAATCCTAACCTAGGGCATATCGATCAAAGAAAACATACCGCATCTCTCAATAATATCTCTATCAACATGAGATAGTTGTGGAATCATCTCCCATGTCAACGAAAATCACTCTCGAGATTGAAGATTATCTAAATTTGTTTCCTATCATTTTGAAAACATCGCAAATCAGCATATCAATCAAACCAAAATCAACAAAATAATCAAACATCAAAATCAATCAACCTATCAGTCCTAATGAGATTTTCATCAAATCTCATCAGCATTTTTGTTTTGACTCTCACCTATCATGAGGTCAAAATGACATCATCATTAGTGTACCTCGCCTTTCATGAGGTCACTACATTTATCCTATCATCAATACCTAATCATCATCTGAATGCAATAGAACATCACAAATTCAAGGAGAAAATCACATAATCTTCATTATGTCTTGGAAGCACCAAAACAAACCATCAAAGTGCCATTTCAGGAAGATGCACCAAAAAATCACGTGGAGGTGCCATTTTAGGTGGAAGCACTAGGGAAATCCACCAAAGTGCCAGAGAAATGGGCGAAAGTTCCATTTCATTAGAAGTGTTGGAGAATCCCTCTAAAGCACTGGAACAGAGGGCAAAAGCGCCATTTCATAAAAATTGACCTATGGACAGCTTGGAGGCGCCATTTTGGACCTTCTACGCGCTAGAACTGAAGCGCCATAACAGACCTTGGAAGCGCAGGAGAATCTCTCTAAAGCGCCAAAACTTTTGGCAAAAGTGCCAAAACACCTAGTCTAAGCACCGCATAAATATTTGCAAGCGCCAAAATATTTTTTGAAATTTAAAAATCCGATTTAAAAACGTGGAAAAATTCATTTTCAAATCACAAATGTAGGTTTTGAAATTCTTACCGGAGGTCTGTATCTCGCTAGCCGATAATGCCATCGAATTCGCTCGAATTGATGTGTCTGCAGAGGAATCACCATCTTGCTCAGAAGTTCAAGAAAATGCTCTCTCACCTCAAACAATTTTCAAAATACAATTTGTAGAAATGAACTCCTTTTTACTTTTTACTTCTTAATAAAGGTAATTAAAGGGGTAATTTTGATGGCATTGTTTTTAATTTCTTTTGAGGGGCAATTAATTGGGGCAACTCAAATTCTTCCATATCGGGAGATAAATCGCTAGAATCTAACCAAATCAGGATTTTATCATCATCAACATCACAAATCAATTGAATTTTTCAAAAATCATCAAAAATTGTTTATCATCACAAATTTCTTAATTTATCTCCCGAGGGGGCATAGAGTTGTAATCTGTTGAAAATCACTGTCTGGGGCATCATTGAAAATTTTTGGCAGCGCTGGTAAATTTTTCTTTGAATTAATGCGTAAACACATCACTTCAAAGAGGGGCAGAATGTATACACTCAAAATTGGTCTGGAGAATATTAATTAAATATCGATTATTTAATTAATAAATTTTTATTCTTCTACTATATAAATAAATTGCAAATTTATTTACATAGTTCCTATTTTCTTAATTCCTCTATTCTAATTCACCCTCTTCACGACTTAATTAAAATGAACAAATCTAAATAATTTATTTTATTTTAATTGATTCCCTCTCATTTAATTTGAATTTTTAAATTTGAATTTCATCACATTTCTACATATTTCTCTAACTACCTTCTACCTCACCCTCCAACTCACCATGTGTCACATGAAAATAATTATATTTATTTTCTAAATTGGATATTTACTCTCAACCATTTAACCACCTCAAGGACACATGGTTCCTTCATTCAAATGATTCCTTCACACACTTGGAAAAATGGTTTTACTAAAGGTAACCATTTCCTTGTTTTCTCCATCCTTTTCATTCTTCTCCGTCGGATTCTCTAGGCCAAATCCCGATCATTCATGGCTGCCAACTCACCCAATGCCTTGGAAAAATTTATAAATTGGGGCCCATTTACAACTTTTGCATAAGGAGAATTTGCATATCATCACTTTGCAGAAATTCATCCATGTTTTAAGAAGCTTAGTTTGCATTTTTAGCTTAGCATTTAGGATAGTTTGTCAATTTGCTTTGAATCATGGCTCCTTTAGACATTTCCTAGCTTAATTCAATATGTAGGATCATTTTCATTTCATTATCACTAGTTTAGTTCTGCATTGTCTTACTTTCATATCATTTTGTATGCAGCAATCCATTTCACCATATCATTTTATCATTCCATACAACAAACATTCAATCATGTAGATGTAGGTTTAGAATCTGCATAATAAATAGGTAGGCTACTCGTTTCTTAAATGGCATAGCAGTGATTTGTGCAAGAATAAGATTTGAGAGCATAAATTACCCATACATTTGAGATTAGAGGAAGATGAGAAGTTTTTAAAGAATTATGTTATTGAATTATGTTTGATTTAGATAGATTTCTTTACTGTAATACTTCCTATCTAAGTGTGTTAGTTTTTATATAATTCATGCATATTTTCCTACACACACTTGGCCATACTTCTTCTCCCTCTACCATTGCCCCTATAATTTCTAATAATTTTTTTATCATTCCTCTTACACTTGATACTTCTAACATTTTTGATCCATTATAGTGAGACCTTGCTAGTTCCACCCTAATACCAACCCTAATGATATCTAAAACCTCTATCCCATAATTATCCCCTACTACCTCGATCTCCTCACAAGCACTAGTTTTCCTCCAGATGACCCTCAAATGAGTTGGCATATGCTACCTCCCCTTCTAGTAGAAGACTTCTATGCTTTGAAATTTCAATCTATATCCCACCTTCTAGTGTTCTTGCTATCATAGCAATCCCATCCACTCTTCTTAACACTTTTTTTGCAAATGCATTCCTACATTGCATGGATTCAATCTATCATGAAAATAGCAATGGAGAAGAAAGGGGAGGAGAGAACCAAATGAAAGAAGGAAAAGAAAGAACAAGAATGGCTTAATTTCCAAAAGGAAAACACTTAATAATGATGTGAAAGGAAAACAAAAATTGTACATTTTATCATTATCAAAGGCTCAAGTACAAAATAAATATAGGATCCATTAGGGCTCAAAACTTTAAAATATCAAGGATTCAAACATAAATCTTCTCACACCAACTCATATGAGCTCAATGCATTTATAGCTAAAATAGAACAAAGAAGTGTAGAGAAAAGAAATAAATAATTTCATGGTCAACATCATGGCTTGCATCAAATGGCAGTAATTCCACTATAAAAAAATTCCTTGTATCAACATGCCACCTATCACAATATTGGTCCCTCCTCATGGCACTTGATTCTCTTTTGGAAGTTGGTGCATGCTACTATATTTTGTTACATTGGTGTTGGAAGATCATGTTTGAATTTGATATCAGAAGTTCCATCTTGACTTATGTTAGCTATTACCTACAACAACTACCTTTGTCTATTCAGGAGGGTTAGAGCCTCAATGGTGGCATGACCACTTGTGTCCTTAAGGTTAGATTTTGTGTTATCCTTGTTTCTATCTCATTAGGCACTCAAAGATCTAAGTAGTCAATTTTACCTACAAATCCCCTACATCAAGATACTAAACTTTCATTGGTAGTAATTAAATCAAATGCTTGATTGAGCCTACACATACTTTAGAGTTTGTTGGCATGTGTAGTCCTTACTATTTATTTTAGAGAATTAATGCCAAATTTGAATTAATTTTAAATTGAGGAAGTCATGGGTATCCAACGTAGGACTTATCATCATGTAGGGTTGGCTCATCAATTAATTAGAACCATAGATCTTATACGTTGAATGGCCAAGAAACACCCACAAGCATTTCTTCTTAGGAATTGTGTCAATTCTCATGAGCTATTGGATCTTTGATTAAATGGTTTACAAGGTGTTAAGTACAATACCATCTCCTCATGCTTTTTTCCATTGATGATCCCTCCAAAGATAAAGTGGATCCACTTAAAATTCCATGTCATGACAGCTTGATCTTGTTATTGCATGGATCATGTAGGAAATTTCCAATTGCTGAAAAGTATCAATGAAAACATGTATATCATTGTTTGAAGGGCCCCACTGTATTGTTGTAATTAAACGGTTAATCTGGCGTAGACAAAAGATAACATAATTAATCCAAACAAAATAACTATACGAAAGATCAAGAGTAATTGTGAGTACCCCTCTCCCATTTCTCGCCAGTCAAGCATCTTTCCATTTACTTGAAGTGTTCCTCACCTTTTATTTTTTAATTATTCTTCACCTCCTCCTCCAACTTTTCATATCATATATATGTTCATTTTATGAAAAACCATTCAATTAAATATCCATGTTATCATAAAATTGATCTTTGATAGATATATATAAAAAGTGATTTGCATCAAGTACCCTATGCATATAATTTTATGAAGCCAATGTCATAGTCTATAAAGCCAAATTCTTAAAACAAAAGACAAAAGCAAAAGAAGTTTGTAAAAACTGAAAATAAAACTTTACTCCAATATTAGTTTAGGTATGACATGATGCACATTATTATAGTGCAAACCTATTTTTTAGATCACTTCATTTAGTGTCAATAATAATCTATATAAAAACATTCTCCATGTTTAAAATCATGGAAATAATTTGCATCTCTTACAACAATTTCTCTTGTAGCAATTGTGGAGATTAATTTTATTGTAGTTGGAGGTTCTTCACAACCCTAATAGTTGTTTTTGGGGGGCACATCTAACAAACCAAAAGCAATTGCCAACTTTTTCCTATTATGGTAGAAAAATAATTAGTTTTCCTCCTTTTCCATATCACTAAGTAAATGTCTTGAATCTAGAAAATACTGTCCTACCTTCATCTCCCAAGCCAATTTCTCCAACTTTGCAAAAATCTTCTATGTTTGAATATGATTTTTTTTCCTACACAAAATGCATGTACCATTTTTTGGCTTTCAATCCAACTACATCTAGGGATCTTTTAATTCTTTTATCTTACATTAAACTCATTATCATTTGAAGCGCACACCATTTTCCCACTTCTCTATAGATAGTTGATAAAGTCACATCATTTTTAGGATCCAAATTAAAAAAACCATCCTTGTAAATACTTCTAAGATTGCAATCCCATGGAAGGGCTTCAAGAGTTATTTTTATGGAACATTGGATTCCATGAGGCAAAAAAAATTATATAGGATTTATTAAAAAAAAATCTAATAAATAGGAGACCCTACTTTTTAATTTGCAATTTTAAGTAGGTTCATTAGGGCTAGAAATTGCCCCCACTAGTTTGGAAAATTTTCTACCACTTTTCAATCATTTAGAGTTTTTAGATTCCCATAAATTTTTTATTTTTTATTTTATAGTTCTATATTCCCTTATACAAAATAATAAAGTTCATAGACCACCAACTTCTATAAATTGTTAAACTTAAGCTACCTTAAAAAATGCATGAGACCACCCACTTTAAAATACTTCTAAAAAAATTCAATACCACCCAATAATATTTTTAAGAATCCCTCCTCCATGAGATCACAGTAATTCATTAATTCAATTTTTTTGAAGGCATTCGAAGATTTTGAAGACATTCTTGAAAAATTTATTTTGCGCGTATCCTACAATTATTGCATTCCATGAGGTCACGTTTCTTTGAGGCATTCCATGAGATCACATTTCTTTGAGGCATTTTGTGAAACAATTCATGGTTTAGGCATTTTGTCAAACAGTTCACATACCCTGCTATGTGAAAAATATGTCTCCCTTATTGGTGTTGTGAAACCCAACAATAAATACTATTGTTTAAACTAAAAGATTCAAATAACATAAATCAAATGATTGAAACAAAGAATTCAAGAATGCACAACAACATTCATGAAATACTAAACACAACAAAAATCAGAGAAAACCAATCACACTTTGACACAGTGATTTACCTTGGAAAACCCCTAACTTTGGGGAAAAACTAGCATTCAATGAGAGATTTTATTATAACAGAAAAAATAAATTTACAATAACTGCTAGAACTTGGCATCCACAACAATATTGCAATCATGGATAATATTTCAACTCCTCGTTCTGTTCACCCTAATCTCCCTTTCACTTGTGTCATTCCTACAAAAAAAACTTCATCTATATATCTCCAACACTCACATCAATCTCCTTTTTATAACCTTTCATCACCTACGGTGGAGTAGAGATTAACTTAGAAACAGAGCAAAGTTGTTGCTAAAAAGGAAATTTGCATAACTAGTAAGTATGTTGTAGATAAGAAGAGAAGAAGAAAAAAGACATGAAACTTAGAGATTACTTCACCACAATTGCTCCAGCCTGGATGACACAGTTCCAGGCTGGAATATCTTCTAAGCTACTATTTTTAACACTCCCTCTTAGTGAGGAATTTGTTCCCTACTACACCTAACTTGTCCCTAAAGAAGACATACTTTATTTTCATCAAGGCCTTCGTTAAGATGTTTGCAACCTACTCATTTGTAGATATACACTGTAGTAGAACTAATCCATGTTGTACACAATCCCTGATAAAGTGATATCTAATGTCAATATGCTTTGAACTATCATGAAACACATGATTCTCAGAGAATTTTATGCAACTTTGATTATCATAGTGAATGATGGTCGATTCTAGCTCCTGACCAAACTGCCACTAACAGCTTCCGAAGCCATATGGCCTCACATGTTGCCATGCTCACTGCCATGTATTCTGCTTCCGTAGAGCTGAATGCAATGGAATTTTGTTTCCTGTTGTACCAAGAGACAACCCCTGATCCCATGCTGAAACAACACCCCAAAGTGCTTTTCTTGTCTATTGCATTACCTGCCCAGTCTGCATCCATGTAGCCAATCAACCTGACACCATCACCCTGAGTATATCTTAACCCATACTCAGCTGTACCACATAGATACCTTAGCGCATGCTTTGTTGTTGTCTAATGTACTCTCTTTGGTTCTACCATGAATTGACTAAGAGAGTTGACTACAAAGCAAATATCTAGTCTTGTATTGACCAAATACATCAATGAACTAATAAGCTATCTATACAAGGTGGGGTCTACTACCTCTTGCTTTGATGCATTGATCTTCCACCAATTTGTAACCATCGGTGTAGACATGGGTCTACAGTCCATCATTTTGAATCGCTTCAAGATTTCCATAGCATATTTCCCTTGACTAAGGAAAATCTCTCCCTCTGTCTGCCACACCTCTAGTCCCAGAAAATAGTGCATCAACCCCAAATCCTTTATCTCAAACTTTGCTGCTAGGTCCCTCTTGCAATCCTCTATGAGCCTCAGTGAACCAGTCATAAATAAATCATCCACATACAAAACTAGAATGAGTGGTTCACCTCCCACCACGAGATAGTAAAGGTTGGAGTCTGCCTCACTCTTCACAAATCCCATGCTCTGCAAGTAGCTATCTTTGCGCTCATACCACACTATGGGTGCCTGCTTAAGTCTGTATAGTGATTTCTTTAACCTACAAACATGAGAATCACTCCCATGTGCCACAAAACCTTCTGGCCATTCGATGTACACCTCCTCTATAATTCCATTTAGGAAAGCCATCTTGACATCCATCTGATGGACCTGCCATCCCATTTGTGCTGCTAATGAGATCACAACTCGTGTGGAGGTATATCTGGCCACTGGAGTGAATGTCTTGTCATAATCGATTCCCTCCTTTTGAGAGAACCCCTTGGCCACGAACCTGGCTTTGTATTTCTCTATGCTACCATCTGTAGCATGCTTGATCTTATAGATCTAGCAAGAACCAACCATTGCCTTATCTATAGGCCTTGGCACTACCTCCTAGACATCATTCTTCATGATGGAGTTGTACTCCTCCACCATAGCATCCTGCCAAACCTGCTGCTATGCAGCATCCTGATAACTAGAAGGATCACTGTCAATGAGCTCACTTATTAATGCCACATAATATGAATATTTAGCTAGTGGTCTCCTCTCCTTGCCACTCATTCTAGGAGCTCCCATAAACTCCTGAGCATCTTGTGTAATCTGAGTTTCCACTCAGCTAGTCCTTCTCTTGTCGGTAGGAGATACACCAATAGATAGAGCTTGTTGTTCCTTATTTTGCTGCTCCTGATCCTGTGGACTCCACTCACCCAAAGTACATGTATATGCATTTGTACCTATCACAATGCCCTATACCTGAGACTCTGAATCCACTTTTGGAGCTTCAACCTGCTAAATCTGCTCAACTACTGGAAAATCCTGAGATTTTCTAAAGGCTTTCTCCTCCAGAAACTTCACATCATGTCTCACTATGATCCTCCTCATCCCTGGAATAAAGATCTTGTATGCCTTGGAGGTTTCACTGTACCCAACAAAGAAACCTTTCTTTGTAGTCGAATCTAACTTGGTTCGTTTCTCTGATGGAACATGATAGTATGCTATACTGCCAAAGATCCTAAAATTCCTAACCTCAGGCTTCTTCCCTATAAAGGCTTCTTTTGGTGTCATTTTCCCAAAAATATTATGAGGTACTCTATTCTGAATATAGACTGTTGTGCTGCAAGCCTCTGCCCAAAGATACTTAAACAGATCCTGATCAAACATCATGGCCCTGAATGCTTCAACAATTTCCCTGTTCTTACGCTCAACAACCTCGGTTTTTTGTGGGTTGTAGGGAATAGTTCACTCTCTCTTGATTCCTTCTCTTGTGAAGAACTCCTAGAAGGCTTTGATTTTATACTCACCCCTGTTGTCTATCCGAAGAACCTTGATCTTCTTGCTTGTCATATTCTCCACAAGAGCTTTAAATTCTTGGAAGCGACTGAAGACCTCATCTTTTTCCTTCAAGAAATATGTCCAGGTCTTCCTGGAGAAATCATCAATGAAGGTTATGTAATAATGATAACCCCTCAAAGACTGAGTAGACATGGGACCACAAATATTAGAATGTATCAAATCAAGAATACCTTTACTTCTACTGTCACTTCTAGGAAAGGCTACCTTAGAAAATTTCTCGAGTACACATCCTTTACATGCGTCACTATGTTCTACACTCAACTTTGGAATTCCTATCATAATTTCTCTGAGAAATTTCAATGCCGCATGGTGTATATGTCCCATCCATCTATGCCATAGCTCCCCTATTTCCCTGTTGTCATCATTGCTCACTAGTGCCTTTGGAGTTTCAAACTGCAACGTGTATAAATTGTCACTTCTAACCCCAATCTGCTTTGCCTTCTTCCAGTCCTTGTGTTTTAAATACACCTTATTTCCCTAAAAGAGTACGCTATACCTTTTGTATTCAAGAGCAGATACTAAAATCAGATTCATGCACATCCCTAGAACATACAATACATCTGTGATCTTAATATCACTACTTGAGTCCCTCTCCCAACTAGAGTGCATGTGGTCTTGTTTCACATTTTATATAGAATCCTATCTCTTCTACTTTGTAGTTTGAGAAGTTTTCTCTAGATAAGCAGTTTAGAAGAGCAAACTCATTTTCTAGTCTGGAGGATAGCTCATCAACATCTGCTGAAGCTGTTGTCTGCTTCTTCTTCTTGTCTCCTTTCTTCTGATTCAAACATTGATTGGCATAATATCCTAGCTAATCACAACCATAACATTTAATCTTGCTCAGGTCTTTCTTTTTATTCTTGTCCCCTTTTGAGGTAGACTCATTGATTGAGCCTTTCTTGGCTTTGCCTTTGCTGGCAAGAGCAACATTCTCTTCTACCTCACCCTTACGACCATTGTTGCTACCTCGATTAACATAACTCATCCATAACTCTTCTTGAGTGAAATCAGTCCACAAATGATCCCAATCAGGAATATCTTGTCGTCCAGATACAACTTTGACAAAGATGTCCCATTCTTTTGTGAATCCTGCTAATGCAATCCTAACAACCTCATCATCTGGTATTGCTACCCTGACAGTTATCAGCTCATCTTTTACTGTTTTGATCCTAGTAAGGTAGTCCACAATGCTCTCCCCTTTCTTCATTCTGGTGTTTCTCAGCTTATCCCTGAGAATTAACTACCTGTTCAAATTTGAACTCTGGTATAGGTTGAGTATGGCATCATACATCTTTTTGCAAGTGTCTAAATTTTCAATATGAGGAACAAGGTGATCCTTGACCCCATCCATAACGATGAATCTAGCTTTGGCATCTTCTTTTTGGTAGGTCGCCAGTAGCGTAGTATCTGTCGAAACAAAAATGGTAGTGGTTGCGTATTCCTTTAGACCATTCTCCTCCAGTAACAAAAGAATTCTTGCTTTCCACACGCCAAATTTTGAAGCCCCCTCAAGTTTATCTGAATCTCTTAATCTAATTACTTCCATTGCTAAAACCCTTGAACATAAACCTTCTTGAACACAAAAAGAAAATTGAAACTTGCACCTACGTGATTAAGCCCTAGTTTTCTCTTTCAAAATCTAGCTTTGATACCATATGAAAAATATGTCTCCCTTATTGGTGTTGTGAAACCCTACAACAAATTCACCATTGTTTAAACTTAGAGATTCAAATAACAGAAATCAAATGACTGAAACAAAGAATTCAAGCATGCACAACACCATTCATGAAATACTAAACACAACAAAAATCAAAGAAAACCAATCACACTTTGACACAGTGATTTACCCTAGAAAAACCCTAACTTTAGGGAAAAACCAACATTCAATGAGAGATTTTATTATAACAGAAAAAATAAACTTACAATAACTGCCAGAACTTGGCATTCACAACAATACTGCAATCTTGGATAATATTTCAACTCCTCGTTCTATTCACCTCAATCTCCCTTTCACTTGTGTCATTCCTGCAAAAAAAAATTCATCTATATATCTCCAGCACTCACATCGATCTCCTTTTTATAACCTCTCATCACCTATGGTGGAGTAGAGATTAACTTAGAAACAAAGCAAAGTTGTTGCTAAAAAGGAAATTTGTAGAACTTGCAAGTACATTATAAATAAGAAAAGAAGAAAAAAAATAGGAAACTTGGAGATTACTTCTCCACAATCGTTGGATGACACTGTTCCAAGTTGGAATATCTTCCGAGCTACTATTTTTAACAGTTTATTCTTTCACTTTATACATACATGTCTACTAGAGAGCGGTAGCAACTACTACATCTAACAAAATTCCTTTATCATTTATGCTTTGATGGATGCCCATATGTTGCTCCAAAGCTCTCATTTGGCATAGGTTGGGAGGATGCTGATAAAGGTTGTAGAGACTGGCTTCACACCTTCAAATTGCATTTGCTTGAATGAAACGTTTCTAAAGGCCTTTCAACAATCCATTTTATGGATATCCTACAATCACGACATTCCATGAAACTACATTTCTTTGAGGCGTTCGGTCGAACAACTTATGAGCCTTGTCTATGCTTCCACATTTTGAAAGCAATTCCAATTGCATCTGATAAAAAGATGTATATTCTTTATGCTTTTATGAAGAAAAAGTTGCATCCACCTAACTATTGTAGCAACATAGGAACAACTTTTGAATTTGAATTTTTGTTTCTCTTATGCATGGGAATTGCGGACTGTTGAAAGTGTTGACCACTGACTGTAATGACGAGTGTCTACTGGAACATAAATGGTTTAGAGAACGAAACAAATTAAGTGGGTCCCAACTTAGTGTGTGCTAACCAAGCCTAGTCGCCATCCCATACATCATAACTGTTGTTCTCTATTCTTCAGCAAGTTGACTCCCCTTTCACTCTAGTTAAGAGTAAATTATTTGGAGCCAATAAAACTGTAGTTTACTCTGCTTTTTTTATTTTTCTGTTTTAATCCCCCTACCAAATAGATGTCTGTCATTTTCCCAGAATATCTCAATTTTCAAACTCCTCTTCCATACCATTCACAAGATTTGATTTTTCAATAGTAATTTATTAATTTTATATATTATAAATTTTTTAATAAAATAAAAAATTATTAAATTGAACTTTGTATTAAGAAACTATTTGAAATTTTATTTTTAATTAATATTGTTAATAAAATTTTAAAAAAATATAAATTAGATAAAAATAAATTATTATTAAAGATAGATTTTTTTAATAATTAAATAAAATATTTATTATTAATTTATGAGAGATATATAAATTAAGAAATAAATTCAACTTAAAATTTATATGAATTCATTTGAAAAACGTTCATTATGTTTAGTTGAAAACATGCTTTGCCATTTGTTTTGATGAATTGAATTTTATAAATCTTTGATTAATTTAATCATCTTTAGATTACATTTCTTTATTTTGAATAGTTTAATAGTTTAAGTAATTCAATAGAATGATAATTATGCTTGTTTTAAATGTTTTTTGTATGAGCTATTTTCCAATACAACCATTTTCTTTTATTAATTTTAATTAAGTTATATTATTTTTATGAAATTTGTGTTATGTGAACTACAAAGTAAAATCTTAATAGAACATATAGGATCTCTAAAAATTAAGGCATGTCTTATTTTAAATTTTATAAATAAAATTTTATATTTAAATCTATTTTTATTTTATTTGAATATAAAAAAATTGAATTTTAATTTTATTTATTTTATTTCAAATTTAAAAATTTAAAAGGATATACTATATATATAACATAGATAAAAATCTTACAGTATTATCTAATAAAAATATTTATCTTTTAAAAAAATATTATTTAAAATAATCTTTTAAACTTTTATTTATATAGTTATTATATTAATAATTAATTTTTTAATATAATTCAAGAATAATATTAATTGTTTTTTATATTGATAAAAATTGGGATTATTCTAGGGACTGTACTCTATTACAATGAAATAATCAACAGATAAATAAAAAATGTCTCATGAGATATGAAATAGAAATAATCGAAAAATCATTGAAACTAGCAATCCCACATAGGGCTAACAAACATATAGCAAATAAATGAAATAAAAAAAATGTAGACTAATCATTATCAACTTGATGTTGTAGGCCGATAGTTACCTATGACTCCTTGAAGAAAAAATAACTTATTCTTCAAATGTGACCTCCATTGGATCAAGCATTTGAGTGTTAGGGTCCCTTCTTTGTCCTTAGTTTTAGAAGTACCCACTTATAATATGTAGAGGTTGATGGTTCTAGTCTTGATGGTTTCTTTACTCATCGCTAGGAGGCTATAGAGTTTATTCTTAATTTCTTCCTAGTTTTTCTATATTTTAAGAAACTTCCTCTCAAGGCTTTCCTATTGTTTCAAAAGAGGCCACAATTTTTTGCAACTCAATCCATATTTCCTCATTTGCATATTTATTTTTTGGGCCTTTAGCTTGATCAAACACTACTTTTGCAATGTGTTGTAACCTTAGGTTAAATGTATGTAGCTACACAAAAAATCACTTCATAACATTGTTATGGAGATCATGATTTTCTTGGAGGTTTCTTTTTTTGATAGACCCAAACAATTATGGTACTCAATAGTGTGAAGAATAATTGAAGAGCTACACTAGTGGATAGAGTCATTTTTTTCTCTTTATTTTGGGCATCTATGTAGTCCGTTTTAGGTCAATACCTTTGGTGCTTGGTAACATGGGGTTTGTTAGAGGGGTTGGGACTAAGGAAATGATGGGTTTTAGAGGAATCATTAACCAAAATGTATTTTCCTTTATCACATTTTCAGTGGGAGTAGAGATAGAGGGATCTGTAACATTAACCTTAGGGGGTTGGTGGGGGGCACAAGAATCTTAACTATAGGGGTTTTTACAAGTTTATCTTGCATAAGAACTTTGGGTCATTGAGGGGTGTTTGGCTTGGCTAGATGATTTTTTGAGATACTGGAGGAAGATTGACTATAAACTTTTGGGGGAATTAGGGTCATGTCAATAATTTTAGGCCTAAAAGAATGGATGGATGGTTTAGCTAGCTCATATCTAAACAAGTGATAGATGAGACCTTGATGAAGAGGTAGAATAGATTTCCCAAAAGCACATTGAGAAAAAAATGTTCAAGATAATTGTATAAGAAAAAATAGAAACTCATCTTTTTGTTATGCTCAAGATGGTTTAACATAAGAAAATGGTAGGAGTAGAAAAAATTGTACCTACTTTTCACAAGTGAAATATCTTATGAACTTTCTATGACTCTAGTAGATCATTTTAATTGATTGCATTTTGGTATCTAAATTTTTTATCCACTTTTTTGATAAATTTGATCATAAAGTAGTGGTCTCATGCCTTGGTGATTTTCAAAATCTTGAGCCCCTCTATACTCTAGTTGATGGCCCATATGTTTGACCATGATTTCCATAAGTTTTGACTAATCCATCTTACATCTCATGGATTATAAGTATGGGATAGTGGGGGCCTTGGGTTAGTTGTTTTGAAATCCAAAAGAAAAATGTAGTGTAGCTAGCTTTCCTTTAAGGAGGTTTTCCTCCAATTGTATAAAAATATTCTTCCCTTTATGGCTACTTATTTCTTATCCTTGTACTATTATTTGTTTTCTATATATCTTGTTAGGAAACTAATTCAAGATGTTTTCTATTGAAATAAATATTCACCCAAAAAGGTATTACATAATGATTCTAATAAGGATGTCAAATCTACAACTCTACTTTTATATTACCAATATCTTAGGTCAATATCCTCCTAGACTAAGTATCTTATTTCTCCTTAAATAATATAAGACTATGATGGATTTTTGATAGTTAAGTGTTGCACCATGTAGTTCCAATCCCTTGGAACCTTTGTACACCATCAAAATTATTATATTAGAATTTATTGCACTTAAATAATCCTTTGCATTAAATATGCTATTTGATATATTTATATGAGGTACATGCGATTATTTATCGCTCTATTTGTTTTCCCCTAAATTCCATGTACTTTATTAATGGTTTCTATCTATCTATCTATCTATCTATCCATAAATAAAGGATTTTAATCTACTTATAAAATCTTTGTGCTCTAATTGCTTCATCAAGATCCACTCTTGAATTAAGGATCATGATTATTTTTCTTAGCTAGGGTTGATCCTCCTCATTCATTGACAACTATCATATAAAATGGTTTGCCATGAGAAGTATCATTTGAGAAGCCTTCTAGATTGTATTGATCTTAAAGGTACACTCCTATAAGCTAAAGGCATCTTTCTTGTTGTTAGCAAGTGAGGTGGATCACTTTAAAATATTGTATATTACTTATTTCTTCCACTTGAGGTTCCACTAGTATTTTGAAGAAAACACATATATTACCTTATGAAATACATATCAATAAGGGTTGTCCTATTGTCCCCACGGGTTAGAGGAGTTGGTTCAAGTCTTGGGTTTGCTTCTCGAGGTCTTGGGTTTGACTCTCTCTGGCTTTGAAATCACCCTGTCACAGACGTTGGGGGGCTGCGTTGGTTACCCCGTGGCCCCAGAGGATTAGTCTCACCTCAAGCTCACCCCGTAAAGGGAAACTGCTGGGCTTGAGTCACAGGGATACCTCTGAGGATACCAAAAAAAAGAAAAAGGTTTGTCCTCTTTATTTCTTCTGCCAATATGGAGGACTTTATAAATAACACATATACTATAGATTCCTCTCAATTTTTTCCTTCTTCACCCCCTTAGACTCTATTTGAACCAAATTTTCTCTCTTTCTATATTAGTTGAATCTTGTTTGAACCCTTACTTTAATCCCCATCATATTATTCACATTAACAATAATCTATGTTACTCCTATTAATTTATTTCTCAATCCATCCATCTCAATTTATTGCTATGAAAACTTCTTACGTACTATAAACTTGGTTTATTCATTTAAAGAAAATTATCCCAAAATCAATGACTTTGCATCCTTTTTCCTGCTTATCCCATCAAAATATCATCCATTCCCTTGTATTGTGGAGTTTCATTCATTTTCCTTTATTATCATGTATATAATTTTTTCCAATATGTCATATTTTTTATCACTTCATAATTTTCAGTCACTATACACATTCTTCCATTCTCATTCTCCAATAGTCCTATGTCTTTATGACTTTTCCTAATTCATTTGTCTCCTTTGTCTTTTTACATTCATTGAAGCCCACAATTCTTAACTAAATCCTTAATACTTATGCACATTAGGGAATTCTCTATTTCTTATAACATGCCTTTATGTTTAACCTCTAGTTTGGCATTCCCTCTTCAAGGGATTATTTTTAATTTCACACCTTTCATTTCATGCCTTCTAGTCCATATTGGTGCAGTTAAAATTTTCCTATCTTCTCTTGTTGCACTTTATTACCTTTTTTTACCCTAATTATTTCACTCTTTTTTCCTTAGCCTTATAGTCTATGTATTCCTACTAACATAGTTACTTTATTAACACTCTATATTCTTAAAATTCCTATTTCTATATTATAGTTGTCCAACCTTATTATATAATATAGATTTTTTTATTATTTTTAGATTTAATAGTTAAATCTATGGATTGATCTTCATCTTCCATCAACTTGAATTTAGTGGATATTTCAAATTTTCCTCCATAGTTATTAGTTTCATGTGTGGGACCACCTTTGGATTTCTATATATGGATCTCATTCCATTATTAGATTATTTTCATATTTCTTTGCTACATTAACTATTTAACCCTTTCCATGAATGGTGGTAATTCACATGATTGAGCTAGCCAAACCTTGTATTTTAGTTTTTCTTAAATTTTGTTGTGCATGATTAATCCATGTTGTTTATCTTTTCATGCTCTCAATTTGGCATATATTTTTTTTAAATTATCACTTTAATGTGTGTTTTTCATAAGTTGAGTTTGATATTTTGATCTATTTTCCATAGATGTCTACTATGAGCAGTATGTTGCTTTAAATCTTTGGCATGTTAAACTATTAGTATTTTCATAACATCATCCTTATTACTTGTAAATTTTGAATACTTAAATGTGTAAGTAATACATATTCAACCAATTACTTCATACTCTTCTAAAACCTAAATATTACAAGAAACATGTGTAGCATCTAGCCTAACTTTACACAATATCATACCAATTACTTCATATGTTTGTCAAACCTAAATGATTAAATCTAGGTGGCTAATAGGCATATAGAAGTAGGTGTATGAATAAGTGTGAGAAGTAAGAAAATTAGGTGAATGCATGCAATGATAAATGGATTAACTATAAGGGATCGAGCCTAACTTTATACAAGATTGTATCATTTTTCATGAATATATATCAATATATTTCTTATAATTAGGCCAATGAGCCAATTTTGTAAATATACAAAAAAAATTGAAAGTACACTAAATTGTATTTATTATGGGGCATTAGATTTTTGACATGAATTATGATTTTGACTGATTGTTTTTTAATAATGTCAATTGATAGTTTCTATTTTTTTAATTTTATACATATTGGAGGCATGTGATGGTCTGTGGTTGCAATGTTATCTTGAGGTACTTATACGATGCTAGTTTATTGTCAAAAGGATACATGATTTTATTAGTGGACCTACTTGTTATTGAGATCAATACAAGCTTGGGTCTCTTTAGTGGCACAAATATTTTTATATAAGGGTTTCTCCATGTAAATATGGTATTCATATGGTTTGCATTTTTTATGTCTACTTATTGATTAGTATATTAATTTTAAAAGTTTAATACATTATTAGATTATATTAATTTTGATAATATTCATATTGTGTCATTTGCCTTAAGTTAAGGAACATGAAGAAGACCTTACCTCATTTATACACACAACATAAACAATGTGAATTCCAACAAACTTTCATGATTGCAAGTAAAGTAGTGTGCCATTACGTTACATGATCTTCTTATTTATACACAAATGATGCCTATACTAGATGATTGTTTAACTTCCATATGTAATACAATATTTTTAGGGAAATGAACTTGAATAAAATTTTCTATGCCAAATTCTAGGGACTCTACATATTAATGCAATTTTCTATACATATTAAATTTTCTATGCCTTCCTCAACTAGAAATTTTAATGCAATCTCATTTATTAACAACCATAACAATTATAGACCATAGCATATTGCTTGAACAAAAAAAATTCAATACACCAGTGGCAATGTAAAGACATTACACAAAAGGAAAAATGGATTTCAATTTTTTTCTTAAATAATTTCTATTAAGACCTCCTTTGTTTGGATCAAATAATGAAAGTTGTCATCAATTTTCTTGTGAAAAAGGAAAAAATAATCTTTAATTTGAAAAAAATGTAGAATTGAATTCTTGATCTAAGTCAAAATAATGAATGATGTAATCATTTTTCTTGTAAAAAAGGAAAAAAAAGTTTTTAATTTGAGAAAAATATATATTTTAAATTAAGTTTTAAATATATTTGATTCTTGCTAACTACAACAATATCATGATTTAATCATCGCACACATGAATGAATTTCCTTTACAATACTTCCATTTAAAATAAATTAAATTTTAGTAAAGTTTTAAAATTTCAACAAATTATTTAGTTTTAAATTTATTTAATTTAAGACTATGTCATGAATGACTTTCATTTAAAATATATTAAATTTTTGTAAAGTTTTAAAAATTTAGGAGATTTTAACAAATTATTTAGTTTAAATTTATTTAATTTAATAAAAAATATATGTCAAAGTGATAAGAGTAATACAAAATATTGTAACAATAAGTTTAATTTTAATATAGAAAAATAGAATTTGAACCATGTTATTCATTTTTTATATCTATTTTCAAATAAAATATAATATACAAAGTTAAAATCAATTCTTTGATTTTAAATTTCATAATTTATTAAAAAATATTTATTTATTGATGAATAGGTAGCTATCTATATTAATTCAAATATAAAGATACATATTCACAAAAAAAGGATGGGTGGTAAAAAGGCACACCCTGAGAGTCAAATGGGCAACACCCAGAAAAACCAACAGATCACATGGGCGAAGCCCAAAAGTCCAAAATTACAAAGTAAATAAAAAGGTCATTAAGCGGCCAGAGCAGTGCCAACAGAGCCAGGAGGGTCTCTGTCATCCAAAATTTTCCCCCATACATCAGCGGGGTCTAGAGTGATGTCAGGAGGAGGACCCCAACCGTCATCAACATTTTTTTTCTCTTTATCTTTTTCCTCACGCTGAGGTAAGATTGCAAGCGCCAGACGTGAAATTTTTTTACCAGTGGCTGGCCAACCAAAGCCAGAAGCATGAGGGTCATCAGAGGGTCACCCGGAACAACCACCGCCACTCCTCGAAGCACCGCCAGAAGGCCACCCTTGGCTAGCCCATGGCGGAGGAGAGTGGTTTCGCCGAGGAGTGCAAGAATCCCACCGAGGTGGAGGCTGGGAACAGGGATGTGCAAAGCCACTCTGTTTCCGGCCCTTGGAGGGCGACTGGCCACAGGAAGAGGTGGGCGAAGCGGGGACCCGAGCAACAGTGCAAGGGGCATTACCCTAGTGATCCAGGAGAACCTGAAGGTGAGCAACCTCAAGTGCAACTTTGTTAGCTTGCACCTAAACCTGTAAAAGCACATTAGAGCAAATCATAGCTTTAGCATATAAAGATACATGAATATCCATTTGAGTATGTGAAAAAATGCAAGCATTTTTGTCTTTCTAAATATTGAAGAGAATTTCCACCCTAAAAGTGTGCCAAAGCTGGGTGAATTTTGTAGGAAATCTAGGAGAATCTCCTAGCAACACCATATGCCAGGAGAAAGGCTCTAGCCTAAAGAGCCGAAAAAAATCATGAATCCAAGTCCAAAGCTACTGGGCTTTGGGAAAAAACTAGAAAAGATGCTTAAAACTCTCAGCTCGCCCACAAAAAGGGCAACGAGGGTCCCAGACCCCCAAGTGAACAAGCTGAGAACCCACAAAAAAGCCTTGGAAAAGAATACACCAGGAAAAGTGGGCAAGTTTCAGCTCAACACTTGCAGACCAAGTGGCAAGAAATATTTTACGCTAGACATGAGCAGGAGATTGAAGAAGCCACCTCTGGTTCAAACTCTGAATCATAGGAAAATGTGGTGAGAGCCACCTGTAACCGAGTCGGGGCTTGTAATTTCTGAAAGGGGTGTCTGGATACCACTTCCAGTCTTTCCACCAAGGTTTGGTCCCACGAATTCCAACTTTATGAAGCATCTCAGCAGGAATAGCATTCACCAGACCCTCATAAGTAGCACGATCCTGGCTATGAAGCCTGAACTGGGCATGAAAAACTTTCCACGACATAATACACATGGTGGGTCTATGAAAAATCTGTTGGAGGGTCTGGATACCCTTCTCGTGAAACCTGAGTGCCTTAAGCCAAGGCGACTTAGCCAATGGCTGACCATTACAAGCAAAAAGAGGTGACCACCAAATATTGTGCTAGTTGAGAGAAAGCCCATCTCGAAAGCCAGAGCTAGCCCAACGAAGCCAAGGTTTGATAGCCTCCTAGGCTCGTCAGATGCTTTTGGCTACAAATGTCCCCATAATTTGGGTTGGTTCTTCCATGACCATAAGGGTTTGAAATCCAATCCCCTTCCAAGTAGGTCTATGGATAGGGAAGCCAGATTGAATACTATACCTGAGAAGGATTTTCCAGGCCCCGTCCCCAGTAAGGGCACGAATAATCCATTTAACACATAGAGCAGCCCCTTTTCATTGAGTAAACAACAACCCGAGACCTCCCGAGTCTCTGGGAAGGTAGCAAAATTCCCAAGCCACACGGTGAAACCCTCTGTGAGACTCAGAGGAGGCCCAAAGAAAGTCTCTAAGCAATTTCTCAAGCTTGCCATAGGCAGCTTTGGAAGGGGCCCAACAAGAAGAATAATAAACATGGGTGGTCGCTAGAACTTTGGAACACACCTGAAATTTCTCTGCCAAAGAGAGGGGCTTGGTAATCCAATAAGCAAGCTTCTGCTCAACCTTGGAGAGCACGACTTGCCAAAGCTCAGTTAGGGATGCCTGAAAGGAAAAGGGAATGCCCAGAAACTGAAAAATTTCTCCTGACCCAATCCATTTTCATCCATATTGTTGCAACCAAGGTGGAGAAGGAAAGATAGACTGTTGGTAACACAAAGTTTTATACCATTGGATGGCAAAACCGAAAGAAAGACAAAAGGTATTAAGAAACTCAAGAGCCGCTACAATGGATCTTCTTCCTCCAGAAGGGTGAGGAATGAGTCATCAACAAAATGGCCATTAACAAGCTGAGCCTGATAGTTGGGCAGAGAAATTCCCTTGACCCATTGCTGGGAAACCACGTTGGCCAAGAGGTAGCCAAAGCCCTCAACTGCAAGCACATACAAAGAGGGGGCTAGCAGGAACCCTTGCTGAATGGAACGAAAGAGTCCAAAGGCAGAGGATTGACAATCATTGATGGTGATATAGGTTGAGGCATTTGCAAAGAGCATTCGAACAAATTGAATGAAGTTGGGCCCAAAATCCAAAGCTTGCAACATAGCAAGAATAAACGACCATTCGATGTGGTCATAAGCCTTGGAAAATTCAATTTTAATGAACACAACTTTCTGGTTTGAACGTCTGGCCCATTCCATGCCTTCCCAAACAACAATAATATTATCCAAAATAAATTTGGATTTGATAAACCCATTTTGTTCGAGCACACAATCTGAGGTAGAAGATGGTAGATTTTAAGAGCCAAAGCCTTGGCGATAATCTTGTAGGAGACATTAAGAAGCGTAATAGGTCTCCAATTGCAAATGTCTTATGGGTCACTAGGCTTAGGTATGAATTTTATGTTACCTTTATTAATTAAGTTACCTAGAGAATTAGAATGAAAAGCTTCTAAGTAAACTTGATGCAGATTGTGCCCAATATAGTCCTACATGGCCTTGTAGAATTCACAAGGGAACCCATCAATTCACGGGGCTTTTTCATCAGCCATGGAATAGACCTCTTTCAGATCATCAACTAATAACAGTTGGTCACAAAAAAAAATTTGGACTGAAGAAAGCTTATTTGACACTACAACAAGACAATCCTGAAGGGCTTGCTGTCACATAGGTGTGAACTCCTACGCAGTGAAGACTTGCTCATAATGATGCACAAAGGCCTGGAGAATATCAGGTAGCTCAGAAATCACCTAAACGCCATCTTTGATTTTTTAATGCTCGGGGATGAGTGCCTAGCATGTAGAGCCAAAAAAAACTCTTTGGAGGCACGATTGCCAATTTTTAGCCAATGTAATTGGGCTTTGATTTGCGCACCTCTAGCAGCATAGTTGTCAGCAATTTGTTTCTTGTGCCTTAATTCCACCACCATAACTTGCAATGATGGAGAAAAAGGGTTGGCCGCCAAAGCCTCAGTAGCAGCATGAAGGTCAGCGGTGGTATCCTCATAAGACCGCCAGCGAAAAATAGCTAGCTAGCACCCATAAATGCGCAAAAATCTAGCCGTGTGGATGATAGCCTCATTCCACCAATTAATCCAGCATGTATGGTGAGCTAGTCTACACTCCAAATTCCAGAATCTATGAATGTGGGTCAGGGTAGGCTTGTGGTAGAGTAAAGAAGTGTTTAAAAAAAATTGATTTTTACACGTGCGAGGCTAGTTTCCCATTCAATGCAAGAAGAAATGGGGAAGTGGTTTGACAAGGTCACATCTACTAATGAATTAACTGGGAGAGAGGAGCTGTCAAAAGAGAAAAAATATTGCGCTGAGATCATGGCATGATCAAGGTGCTTAAATATTCTGTCAGAACCGGCTCTGCAATTACACCAAGTGTGCCAGAGAGAATGAGAATGGCGACAGCCAATATTGGGATCAAAAAGCCCCAATTTATTGTGCATGTAAAACCACGCCTCCCTTTCCCCAGCTGTCCATCTGAATGGAAATGTGCCATCTTTTTCAGACACCTTCTCCACCATACTGAAATCCTCACATAGTAACCAGGTAGCAAATGGTAAAGAATCAACAATCCAACGCCAGAGCAAAGAGCATTCCACATTATCATTAGAAGCATAAACATTAATAATCCCAAAGGAATGATTATCAATGTTGAGAAGGATCCAGACAAGTCAATGAGTGGGATCAGACTTGTGGTTGACCACACAAGAGTGCCACCGTGGGGCCAAAAGGGTGATAGCTCCGCCACGCCCAACATCATGAGTAGTATAAAACATTTTACTAGCTCGCCAAATAGAGCGACAAGCCGCATCAAGCAAAAAACTAGAAATTTTAACTTCTTGGAGACAAAGCACTTCAATATCGGAGTAATTACACAAGGTATCCTTGACAGAATACTTCTTGGAGAGGTCTGTCAGACCTCAAAAATTCCATGAGAGGAACTTCATGAGTGAATCTCCTCTATGTTTTTGAAACCCGATTCCTCTTCATTCAGAGAAGAGAAACGATTCTGCAAAATTTTTGGTGGAACTGATCCAATCTGGATGGATGGAGAGGAAATCCTCCACTTTTCATGAACATATTCCCCTTCTTCCCTAGGAGGGGAAGGGTTGCGAGATTTCCTTTGAGCTCTCGTCAAAGGAGAAGAAACATTCAGTTGTGTTAACATGACCGCAACCGAATGAGGTGTAGCCTTTGGCCTAGGTTGCGGTGGAACATAATTATCTCCAACTAGAGCTTCTTTCCCCTTCAAAGAAGGGTTTGAAACATCTTTCATTGGTTCAGAGGTCATGGGAGCTGACCCAGAACCAGTGGAATTATTCTTTTAGTTCGTAACCGTAGTCCATTTCACATTAGGTTTGGCAGCAGATGCAGCCGCCGAATGAGGCTTTTTTAGCATCTCATGGCGGGGAAGGTGTATGAGGCACTACCAAAGGGAAGTCCTTAATATTGTGGTCTATTGACTAACACCTATAGCATGTGTTGGGAAGATTAAAATATGTGACCTTCTTGGTGTGACAAAGAGCTCCAATTTGGATATCAATGGAGTCTTTCAAATCTTTGGAAAGGTCCACTTCCACACAAACCCTCTTCTGGGGTTGGGCTTGAAAGAACCTATTTGGCTCAATGCAAATAACCCTCCCTAGTGAGGAAGCTATATTATTCAAAAAAGGCACACAAGGCAAGGGTAAACCAAGAAATTCAATCTAGACTGGGACCCGCAACTTGGTGTCGTCCAAGACAACAAAATCACGGGTCCACGCCTGGAAAACTAACAAAGAAGACCGTACATACCAGGGCCCATGGGCTAAGATAGCCTGCACATGATTGACCTCTGCGAAGCGAACAAAAAGAAACCCTTGGTTAAATTTTGGACCATATCAAGGCAGACCCCATGAGGGACACAAGCCTTGTTAACCCATTATCTAAGCACACTTTCAGGGGGAGTTCTCTCAACAAAATACCCAACAAGGGTACATTTCTCAAGCCATTGACAGGCAGTATCAAAATCTAGTAAAGGAAAAACCACATCAGCTGGTGAATCAAAGCACTTACTTCGTGAAATACTTTCAGAACAAATTTTCGGGGACATTTGTTCAGAGGAGGAGCCATTGAGCAACGTTGTCGAACCGCTAACACCAGCAAGAACTATTGGGTTAGAGCCAGTTGAAGGCATATTAAAACAAAAAAAACTGCAATAAATGTGACCATACACACAAGAAAAGAGGGGCTTCTTGTGCAGGATGCGCAATATGATGCAAGAGGGGCCAAGGGTGACCGCAGAAAACACAAAACCCTAGCAGAGCTCATACCTTCCATTTTTCGATTTCATGATCAAATATATATATATATATATATATTTATTAAAACTAAATACTTTAAATATTTAAATTGTATTAAATAAATTTTATAATATATATGTTAAATATTTAAATTGTATTAAATAAATTTAATGATATATATTTAAAATATTTAAATTAAAATAAGCGAATTTTATAATAAATATTTTAAAAATTTAAATTGTATTTAATGAATTTTATAATATATGTATTATGTTAAAGAAAATCAAACTCTGAATGAAATAAATTATGAGGAAAACCATTTAAGAAAAAAATTGAAATCTATTTTGATCTACTCAAAGGAGATTTGAAGAGAAAGTTTTCAATACAACTGGTAACGTACAGACATTACACAAATCACTTATTTGAAAAAAATATTGTAACCAAAAGATTTGTTTAAAGGAATGCATTTTGATTTCATACACATCCAAGGAGAAAAGGCACCTTCAAAATCAAGTGTGTAGAAAGATTGCATGCACCCAGTTTTAGACATTAAAATAAATACCCTAAATGAAGATTGCGATGAAAATTTCCAGTACTAAGAATTACTTTGCAAGGAATTCCACACAATATTATTAGACAGATTTGATAAAGCATCATTCAAGTTACTTGCTAAAATAACTTACATTTAAGGGAAAATTGAGAAAAAATTTGGTGCTATGAATTCTCAAGGCTGCACAATCAAACGATACACTGATGGCCACCCCTTTGTTGGGTCCGCATTTCTACTGCAAACTTCGTTCAATGCAACTAGTAATTTCTATTGTTTTTCCTTCCTCATTTTCTTGACAAATTCTATTAGCTAGAAAACAAAAGATTGGTGCTAAGAAAAAATACAGATCTTTTAATCAAACTTGGCGCCAAAAAAAAATTAAAATAGAAACAAAAAAAACAACCTGTAGTGCCCCTCCATTGTGACCTTTCCGGATTTTGTGCAAGTGTTTAATTGCGTTATTGTTGTTTTGTGTGTGATTAGTAATGCAGTTAACATAATATTTGATGGAATTTGTACTCAATTAATTAAAATAGCATTGAGTAAATAGAACTAGAAATTAAGATGAAAATTAAATAAATTAGTTTTATAAAATATTAAGTAAAGAGTTATTAATAAATAAATAAACTAATTGTTTTGTAAAAATATTCTTTAATGAATTTAGTTGTTCAAAGATCATTATTATAATAAGGAATTTAAATAGATAGGAAGTTGAAGTGTTTTAATGCAAGGAAAGAAATTGGAAAATGGAAGGTGAATAGTTTATTGCTAACTAAATAAATAATAGCTATATTCAGCTTTTGTGGGGGGGGAGGTTTTTAGAAGTTTTCACCCTTCTCCTCCTACGAAAAGAAGAGCGATGTGAACTCCCGATGCCGGGGCATTGAATCTATCTTCATTTACAAGTAGCATATGGTGATGAATTTCGGTTTGGACAGGAGGATCTGCATGAGGAACGGAGATCTAGCTTTGCCCATTTCGATTCTATTCTTTCCCTCTCTCCTTCTTTCTCATCTAAGGTACAATTCCTTCTCTTGCTTGAGGATTAATAAGAAAAAAAGAAAAGAGACAGGGGGAAAGACTCTTGCGTTTTATATAACCTGCTTTGATATCGATGCTCTCATTGGGCTTACAATAGAAGCTTTCTGATGAATTCAAGTGGTTTGTAGAAAGCAAATTGGATACCATTTTAAAACATAGATATGATTCTCAACCTGCTTGCTTTTTATTTATATAAGCTATTGCAAAATATTATTTGTTACTTTCTCATTTATGCATTGTGTGGTTGACACGTTTCAAGATAACTTATTGATGCATGTATCATTTGGTTCAAATTATTAAGTCGCACAAGAAAGGTTAAGTTTTAATCTTAGTTGATCAGGTTTAATTTAGATCAAAATGTATTCTTGCTTCCCTTCCATTATCTTTCCATTCCTTCAACCAAGTAGTTTTGAAATCAGATGTAAGTGTACAGTTTAATTTTATTGTTTGGGATTTGAATGATTGAATTTTTTTAGCAGAATTCCTCATGTTTCCAACAACCTACACAAGTAACAGGAACCCCGTGTATATAAATTTCTCTTTTTTCCTTCTCTGAGAATGTGCCCTATTATTTTTGTAAGTGGATCACTTTGTGTTCCAGCAATACTTCTACTGTGGCATTTCTTGAAAGTTCCTTAAGTATTTTTTTATCAAATATGTTTTGTGCATATCCTGCATCACTGCATTCCTTAAGATGATGTCTTTATATCTGCTAGTTGCGTTTGCTTGAAAGACTCTTAAGTCACGTATTTGCACCTCACCGTTCTCCTTCTCTTCCGTCTTGTGGATAACATTTGGGATTTGATAATAATGCAAGTAGATGGCGATATTTCCAAATTCCAATATTCACTTTCTATTATACTTAGCAATCTGTCGCAGTTACATCATTTAGAGTTGAGGCGTTGTACAGAATTAAACGGCCTCCCTGAAACCATTGGCAACCTATCACACCTTCAAATTTTAGACTTACAAAGTTGTAGTAAATTAAATAGCCTCTCTGAATTCATTGACCTGTCTCAGCTATCGCACTTGATCATAATAGGAATTCTTAAGCACTTATATATAACCCCCCCTGATACCTTTGCAAACTTGTTTAACTTCTAACCTCATTCTCTTCAGGTGAATTTGATCTCCTCAGATAAACTGATGTTATTTCTGATTGTGTTTTGAAACGTAGGAAATCAGACTGAATATTGTCTCTCTAATTTTGTTTCCCTACGCCTATCTTTATTCTTATTTAAGCCTAAACTTGTGCATAGGTCTGCCTTCCATCTCTGCCAATTCTTTGGAGTTTCTTTTCTAATTAAAGAATATTTTCATAAATAGATTATGGCAGTAGGAATAGATTTATCTAGTTGGAATATATATATGATTATTGTTTCAATGACATGTAAATATATATAGATGCTCTCCCTGCGTATTTAAAAACAATGTTTCCTCCCCAATTAATATATATATATATATATGTTTGTATATATACGTTGTTGTTAACTTATTAATTGGAGTAATGAAATTTGTTTTCTGATCTTATTATATGTATATATGTATATATAAGTATATCATGATTATAATTTAAGAGTAAACAAATGAAAGATATAAATGTGTATACCCATGTATTTGTATGTTATTTTCATCATTGCAATAATTAGCAATTGGAAATGTAATTGGGATTGTTATAATAATTAAAAGTGAATTAATTGCATTTAGATATTTGAAAGGGTTGTTTAAATGAAAGTAATTTCTAATATGTGAGGTATCTATGTTGTAAGGCAATAGATAAGTTTATGATATTATTCCTTTATCTAAAATAAACTTTTGTTTTATTTTATAAGGACATATTTTAAGCATAGAATTAACTGAGAAAGAATTGTTTCACTTATTTATTTGATTTAGAATTTAAATGAAGGTTAGCCTTACTAATTTATATTATTTAGAGTTCAAATGGTTTATTTTATTTTATTTTAGATAAGTAGATTTAGTTACGAGTTGATTTTATTGCGTTAGGTAGTTGGAGGACTCTTTCTTCAATTAGATAATTTCTTTTATTGTTGAATTCCTTTAAGCCATTTAACAGATGTAAGTCATTCTTACGTGTTAATTGTTGTATATAGTGGGTTGGGTTATTGTGTTCTCACCTTGTTTTAAAATTGATTAAATAAGGAGGTTAGGGTTACTTTGGTATATCTTAATGTGAATTATTTTGGTTTAAATGTCACTTTGGTAGTTCTTGGAATCATGGTGTCTCGTGGCTTTAGGTGAAATATGTGGAAGTTGCATGTTTGTAGAAGTAGAGGTTGTATGTTTTATGCATATAGCTTTAGGGGAATGGAGTTATAATTGTGATAAATGTGTGGTGAGATAGATATTAAAATACGTCTCTTCATTTTCTTTAAATTGACTTAAATGAGGTCTCAATAGTTGGAGAGATAGGATATAAAGGAAGCCTTAAATGCTAGTTTAATGTTATCACTTTTGTAGGTTAGAAGAAAGAAAATGATTAAATGGATTAGATGATTAATTGATTAATATTAAGGAAGTTCTTGAATTATATCGTCATTGACTTGTTTTATATAAAGGAATTAAGTAATCTTGACAAAAAAAGAGAGTGATAGAATTAGGAATGGAGATTGTTGTTATTTAAAAGTAACAGTATAATGTGGAAATTGGAAAATATTTGTTTAAATTTGTGTTTGGAAGAGTATACTTGTGATTAGTGTCTTATGGCTTAAAAACATCAGATCATATCTTCACTTCGCATTATTGTGATATCCTTAAATGTTGGGAATGATTGATCTTTAAAATAATGTTCTTTTTAGATTGTTTCAGGTTACTTCTTATTGAATGAATGGATATATTGTATTTGAATGTGTGGTTTTATGGATTGTTTTGATAGATCCTTTCGATGTGACTTTTTGGTGAGTTGATTTTGAGTTGGAGATTTTCTCTCATTTAAATTATGTTGCTATTCGTTGGGAACCCATATGTTTTCTTTTGTTCTTTACCCTAAGTGGTAAATCGGTTAATGTTATCTTTGTCATGATTGATGATTCTGCTTGAGTTGTTAATGAGTCAAATTGAAAAGTTCCTTGAGTTATGGGTATTCCAAGAGGAGAAAATAGAGGTTTTCCTTGGATTTCTGATTTAGTTCGTATTGAAGTTGTTGATGTTGTTTGAATGGAGTTGTTGATCTTATTTTGATGTATCCTTTCATTATATATGAATCGCAAATGATGCTTGTGGCCTTGCAATTATTGTTGTCAGTTCTTTGATGGGGAAACCCTAGTGTAAACTTTTTGAGACACTTCCAGAGGCTGGAGATGGTTGTCAGTTGATGTTCTCTCTCTTTATGTGCCCTTGATGTGGCAAGTGTTTTGGTTTCATGATTTTAAAAAGGGTTGTACGAGAATTGTTGAGACTTTGATTATGTATTTATAGCGAGATGGGTAATGCCTTGCATGCTTATCAGTTGTGATCTAATATTTTTATTATGTTGTACAACCCTTGGTTTCTTGGTTTTTTTGATTTTGGTTGGGTCTCTAGGGAGAGTGGCTCCTTGTGGGGGCCGGCGCCCCATTTAAGGAGAAGGGCACAGGATAATCCACGAGTGAGTTAGTAATCAAGTGAAAACCTAATAATTAACTTAGGAGGGTTGGGTAGTAATATCATTATAAGATTTTTAAAAATGGATGCCTCGCCTTCATTAGTGCTTTCGCAGACTAATGGAAGGCTGAGAAGGCCGTGGTTGGCAAGGTCGTGACCTTGTCTTCACGAGAGGTCTACGGCTCCGCATGAGTCACCCTATGGACCGGCACCTCCAGTTGGGAGGAAGGGCACAGGACAGCCATAGATGGGGGCCGGTGCCTCCAGTTGGGAGGAAGAGCACAGGATAACCCATGTAGGACTATGCGATGACACTCTCCCCTAGTTGCCCATGTGCTTTACTTTATTGTGTTTCTCTGGAAGTATGTTATGGGAGATTGGTTAAGTTTGTTGTTTATATTGACTTAAATCGATTTATGATTATTGTCTTAATGCATCTTTGGTGTACTTTGTGATCTTGTATGATCTCATTGATATTTGACTTATGACCTTGTACTCTTTTGATACTGTGATATGATGTTATTGTATTGTTTAATTGCAATTTGGAATTGTATTATGTTTATTAATTCAGTTTGATGATCATCCTTTGGTTACTTATTTATTGGTCATTGCTTTGATTTATGTGATGAGATTTATGACTTTAAGATATTAAGTTGATTCTTGGATGTTGCTGATTATGTCTTTGTAATCCTTGAGTTTTATGATACTTTTGTATGTTGTTGAGTCTTGTGGTTCCCTGTTTGAATGTTCTTGGTTGAGGTCTCTTTCTTGTTAGCTCCTAGCACAGGGGGTGGGTCTTCGGACTCACATGGTCAGGTGGAATGTGCTAAGCACCCCATTGGGTCCCCAGTCAAGGATCGAGAGTTGCGGATTGGTGCTGTTGTAGTGACTTCAGAGTTGTATCCGTCTTGGAGCCAGTTATGATTCTGTGTATTCATCTATTCACTTGTATCATGGTATCTTGTGTATGGTTTCCATTTATGTTTGGAAACACTGTTGTATCATTGTACCTCTAGAACATTGTATTGTAATGTAACGTTAAACCTTATGTGGCTAATGGCAGTTGCTATTCAATGTGTTAAGTTAATCATGCATATGTTGTATTTATGTACTCAGATGGTTTCTTATCAATGAATCTTCATGTATGTGTTACATTTGTTAAATGTTTACTTTGTTATGGATTATATTTTTGTAATGACTCTTCGTGTACCCCAAGGGATGTATGTACTAATGAATCTTCTTAAATGAAATTCATGTCATGATTTAATGTGTATTACTTGTATGATTATGTTAATCTTAAAAAATAAAAAAAAAAAAAATTGTGCTGTAATTATTGTGTAATTGTCCTTTGGGGTTCGTACGACAGGGCATTACACAACCACTCAATTACTACAATTCATCTCAAAGATTTGAATTTTCCATGTTCCACGAAAAACTTTAGTTTTATATGTTTGAAACGATGTTGTCGTGAACTGGCGTTTAATGATGAGTTAAGACCCAACGAAAACAATGTAGTGCAGTTATGTATGGCTATGATGTATTGGATAGCATCCATGCTCCAGTGCATTCTAGGGGCTGGATAGCCGTTTCCCAGGGCCACAAAGGAGGGAGTTCATGGCCTTTTTAAAGAAACACTATATGTAAGTTTGGAACTAAAATAAATGAAATTCTATTAGTACATTTTTTGCTTTATTTATTTATTTATTTCTATATTTTGATTGTTGCAGTGGAACTCTCCTTCTCAGGAAATAGATGGTTATTACTCACCTAATATGCAATAATTAGAATGCAAAACACCTAATATAATGTATATTTAAGCTTTTAAAGAAAGACTTTATAAGATGAGAAGCTTTCATGATTAGAAATATTCAAGAGAAATTTTATAAGTATAGAAATATGCTTATAATTCAGCCTCCTTATGGTTCATAAAATGCACCTGTATGTCACAATATTAATAGATTAGGGGAGAGGGGCCCATAGTGGAGCACCCTAACTTCGTGTTTCTCAAAATCCTATGTGGAAATTTCAAATCACTCCCAATTTTGTACAATAGTTTATTTGGCAACTCACATACTTCTATATTTTGTTTTAGGGCCACATCATCAAATATGATGCCACATCAACATTTTTTTTGTTGAGGTATCCAAAAAGGCCAAAAAAAAAGTGAGACTGATAGTGGTGAACTAAGTCACGTTTTAATGGTGCGCTGATGTGGCATCACATGATTTGTCAGTTTGTGTACTTTATGGATAAAAAGTGTTTTGTAATTGGATATTAAGGTGCTCCACTATGGAGCCCACTAAGGACTACTTCTATCCCCACTATTGGACCCTGCTCCACTATGGGCCCCTCTCCCCTATTTACCCATATTCCCTTCCTCATTATTCGAGTTCAGGAATTTCTATAATCATGTATTCTTGGTTTATGCTAGATGAGAGGGAGTTAATAAAATAGTGATTTATTTCCAAAAATTCATAGCCCATCCATTAAAGTTATGTGTTCATATGGAAACATACTTAAATTAAGAGGTACATGCAATACATACATATATATATATATATAGATATATTCATGTCAATACATTTTACATTTTTCTTTTAATTTTTTTTTTTACAATGGAACACCATTCTAATACAACTATCCCATTCATTATGGAAAATACCATATTCTTTCCATACTAAATGAAAACATCCCTTTGGTTTCAAACACTTCCTTCAACATAGAGTTATAGAGTGTCTCTTTCTCTTTACCTCATCAAGATAGAATTTTGTTCCTTAAACTCTTCCTATTATATTTGATACATAAAAATGATTCAAATAACATGCCTATGCATAAGACTTGCTCTTTTCATGTCAACATTTAAGAAAATATTACATTCATCTCTTTAAAATTACAATATTACTGCAACTTTTGAGAAAACAAATGACTTACATGCCCCTGAACAAGGTCTTGCTCTCCACCCTATCGTAATGGTGTCATGGAGCCTCGGGGGCTCTAGCCATACCCTCAAGCAAGGATTTCTTAAAGCTCAATGATGATGAATGGAGTCTTTTCTCATCTTTACAAAGGATAAAACTAACACAACACCAATTTCATACATCTAGCTTCTCTACTTCTATTTTCAACCATAATCCTTATTCTATGTCACCTTCTTACAACCAATAAACAAGGGTAAATGGAAATAGAAAGAACTTATCTCTTCTTTAGGTGTAGGGTTTGAACTCTTTTATCCATCTTTCCTCTCCAAGCCAGCTAGTTGAGCACCATCTTCTAAGAAGCATATCTTCTCTCCTCTCACATCTCTCCAACCTCAAGTAGAATTCTCCAAAAGGAGAAGTGGGTAAAACCCCACACATCCTTCCTCTCCAAATTATATAGGAGTTTCAACTTGCAACTTTTGGGTGTGAAGGTGTGAAGTGTACCCACCTCCATCAATGAGAGTCTTTTCCTTCATAAAGAGGAAACATGCACTTAGACAACCCCTCCATCTTTTCATCTCGCCTCAAAACTCGTCATTCTCCATTATGAGGACCTTTTAGGGGTCAAATCATGTCCTTGGGGCACTATTATATGCCCACTTGACCCCTACCACTATGGCATAGACCCTAGGGGGTTTCTTTATGCATCCCAACCCAAGAAATTGACCAACAACCCTCTTTAAGGACCCATTCAAGGTTCCATCCGAGTTCCACTCTTGGATAAAATGGTTTCTAAATCTTAACCCCAACTTACATCTCACATGACACATAATTAAATACCCTTTCAACCCAAAAGAATAAACACAATAACTCTATTTCCTTCTAAGCTCCAAAATAAGGAAATCAAGTACATAACCACAAGAGGATGTGTTTCAATTTTTTCTCACTGGTTCTCCTTTCTCATATTGTCACCCTTTCTTTCCTGCACATTACTAATGAAATCATAAGTAATAATCGTATATCACCTTAATTTGGTAGCTGAAATAAGATTTAATTGTACAACATTTTCATTAAAATTCCAATTCATATTCATAGTTTACAAGTGCCTAATACCTTCATGGCAATGATAGTAAGATATGTCAAAATGAAATACAAGCACATTGTCACGAAATCACACTATGCATTGTCTGAAATATTTCTAAGCATCGATTAGGAGAAATACATAACAAAATTATGATTGTATTATTCACATGTGAAGCGGGGTCTTACAACATTTCCAAGAATATTTACAAAGAAGGAAAACAAGAGTGGCAAGCACACGCCGAGAAGCTCCAAGAGTCAACTTCTTCCAGTTGACAGTGCATATTTTTTATGCATTTTCAGTTTATTGTTTGAGAGTCCAATGTACATATGCGGATGGTGTTTAAAGTATCTTCTGGTATAAGTTTTTGAACTAGTTGTGGTGTATAGCTCTCTTAGGGGGAGTTAGTTTAGTTTTTTAGTTTCTATATATGAATATAATTGTCAGGGGGGAGATCTAATATGTCAAGAAGACTATTGTATGCACCCTTTTCCCTTGATTTTAAAGGAGGGGAATAATTTTGGAGATGATTTTGGCATGTTTCCATCAATGAAAAAGGGGGAAATTTTTGGAAGAATAAGGATATGTCATTGATGCATGTGTTGACAACATGAACATGTGAGATGAGCACAAGGTATACATTGCAGTGTTGTCATTGATGTCAACACTGTATCTCAGTATGAAGACTATGGTGTAGATCAGTTTGGGTGACTTGAGCATATTTGAGGATGATTTTGAAAGACAATTTTTCAAGAAGGTTTGATTCATTGAAGACAATAGTTGTGGAAATTGACTACGTGTCAATTTAGGTGATTCTATGTACAAGGGATCTAGTATTTGGGTCTCCATTGGTCTAGTGATGAAGATCTTTCTCTATACTTTTAACATAATTTTTTTGGTTGATAGAAGAACCTAATTCTAGAGTTTCATCTTCTTCTTTTTTTGTTTATGGTTTTGAAGTTATGATTAACAGAAGTTCGACTTGGCAGTATTAGATGTTTTTAGTTCAGTAATATGTTTTGATGAATCCACACTTCTCTATGGATTGGAATTTTTCTTTGTGGATTTGTGGAGATGTCAATAGGTTTCATTAGATTGTATATTCTAGTTGGATTAGATTTTGGAGGTCAGCATGTCCGACTGTGGGTGTATAGTTGGCGAATTTTGTAATTAGGTCATTACTGGTGCCGACCTAATGAGTTGTGTGTACTACAATGTTTGAATATGTTTTGATCCATTATGTGGGTGCTATTTTAGGTTCATTCTAACCTATTTTGAATTTTTATAAGGTTTGAATTTTGGCAAAAAGCATGTGTGGATGGATCTTGAGACGACAAGTTATATTTTTCTTACTACATCTAATTAGGATGACCTAATTGATATTATAGATGAAACAGATATATAAGAAGGATCTTTTTTAATGTTTTGAAGAGTGTGACATGTGATAAGAGTTTGTGGATGTGAATTGTGTAAATATAGTGTGGATGTAGAGTAGAGGAGTATTAAGCTAGATCAATATGAAGTGTGTTGATTCTATATTTTGAGCTTCATTGTAATTGTATTTCATGCATGTGTTAGATGTAATTGTAATAGTTCAAATATAGCTGTGAGACACAATATATTCTATCTCTTTTACTTCTCATTGGGTAATGAGTCCACTTGGATAGTGAGTCCACTTGTAGTGATCACTTTTGTAATATACTATAACTGGTTATAATATATTATGAGCTAATGCTCACCATGGTTTTTCGCATTTTGGGCTTCCCATGTAAAAATTCTAGTGTATATGTGTTATGTGATGTTGTTGGATGTCTTCATGCTTTCCTTCATTACTAAAATTGAATATGCTATGTGAGTTGGATGTTTAAATGTTTAAATTGTTTAAAAGAATACTAATTCACCCCCCCTCTTAGTATTCCAAGTGTTCAATAAGAAGCACATAAGAGAATACACATAATACAAGGAAATCATATATTCACAAACCACCCGCCCCCCCGTCCCCCAACATGACCTTTAGAACAAGCACATACATCATTTACATAAAATTAATAAGGAATTACACCATACCTCAATACACAATATACCACTAGGGGTAGAATCCTTGTTTACAAGCTAATATACATGATTCATTGTATAGTTCCATGGCACTAAATCATCACTATTATTAAATATAAAAGAGAATTATTGATAACTAAGTTTAAGTTTCTTCATGTAGAGCTATTGCATATTTTTCTTTCCACTTGAGTTTAAAAGAAAAATTATCATAACTATTATAATATTCTACACTTCATTTAGTAATACTAGTATCCATCTTGAAAACATCTAATCCTTTAGACTGCGAAACTCTTTAAAACTTCAAGTTACTATCGAGGATACTATAACCAACAAGTAAAGGAAAACAAGAGTTTCAACCATAGCTAACTTTTTTTGTTTCCAACAAACAACAACTATAGATTACCAATGTTTCAAAATTTTCAAGCATGAAATCAAACATATGAATAACATTGAGTTCAATTCATAAGAAAATATTGCAATTGTCTAAAGCCAACAACTCAACTAGATATCTTTCATAATTAATTGGTGACATTCATCAAATAATATCAAATATCTAGATAATGTAATATCCTTAAAATTAGCCCATGAACAAGACTAATATTTCTTCAAACTAAAAATTAAGTTCATATAAATCATTTCACTCCTTATAAGTTATTAAGAAATCCTTATAATGAGAGACATTAGAAAATAAAATTTAGAGTTAACAATAGAGGCTCTTCACATAACTCCTATAAGATAAATCTTTCATAGAACCCCAAACAAAACTTGTTCTTAAAAAGGACAAGGAGATAACAATCACAATCAACCTTGTCAAGAATCTAAGAAGTTTAATATCAAAGGATAAGAGAATATAGCTTTAGGTGTTCTAAACAAGATAGGATTGACATGCTACTTTTAACTTATTTGCAAAACCGAGGATGAAATCACTCAATTAATCCTATTTTGAACTTTTTCCCAAAATATTAATGAATCAAATTTTAATTCAATAATTAAGACATTGCACACAATATCACCTCTTTGATTTTCCTACAATGACTTATAATACTTAAAAACAATAGGAACATATGCAAAAATAAGTAATTAAAACAACCCCTAAGTCCCTAGAGTTAGAACTTGCCTTTGATACCAAATGCATAGGTAAGAATATTTTCAAGAAACGACCTTTGAATCATTAAAATAGAAAAATCCTCAACAAGGGTGATGATTAAGTATAACTAGATAAAAGATAATTCAATACATTATTGAGTACATAATTTAGATTACTATGGCTCCCCAATTTCACTAGATATATAAATCACCATTTATGGAATATTAACATGACCAAGCATAACATGCAAGGATTATCTAACCGTCCTAATAATCCAATCCTAATAGGTATCATCTTTTTGTAACTAAAACTTCAACACTAACTATTGAATCATAATGCACATTGAGACACTTAATACACAAGGATATTAACAATAGAAGAATATTTATAATAAAATCATGACTATTAATTTTGTCATTACTTATTAGTATCTATATCCAAATCTAAGATAAGTTGAAAAATTGCATTCCACAAGATTATCTATGGTTTTAAAATATAATCCAAATATTTCCCAACACTTTTCAGATTTAGTTTGAGTCCATGTAATAAAAATTTCTCTTAATTATGACTAATTTGTAACCTCTTGATAAATCTATGAATCTTACACAATTTCTTGATGCAATTCCAAAATTAGAACTTAAAAGATAATAGATTTCGATAAGAATAGTTTGGAAGTAAACAACAATTATCAACTAACTTCCCAAACTAAAACTAATCTTTTAACTAACTCCAGTTCCTCCTAATATTTGATTCTCTCCTTTCTATTTCCAATCAAATTTGAATGTGATTGTTGTTTTGCAGGTTTCGAATGAAATCATTCTGATGAATGGGAAAAAGGATTTTATTTTCACCAGATTGTAGATTTCATATGAATTCACATGCTAAATCTATTTGGCTTATAGATTTATATATGACAGAATAATGAGAGGATTCAATGCAAAAATATTGAGTATTTTATTTATGTATTATTGAACAATTTTTAAGCTTAAATTGGAGAGGGAATGGCCGCTCGATGGAGGTTGTAGCCTCCATGGTGTCATAGCCCTTATGGGTTGTGGCCCCATGGGGGCCGTGGTCCCTATGGCCACCCCTCTTAGGCCCCTTAGGCGGTCTATGTGTAGATCGACCAAGGGGTCGACAATACTTTCATTTCAATTTTTTTTTTACTTATAAATATTTAAAATTCCATCACTATAATTATCATTATTATTTCTAATATATTATAATTTGGACAATAATATATATATATATATACAAATTGAATTTCTTTTATCTAATTATATTATAAATATAATTAAATATACTAGTAGTAATTGAAGCGATCTTGTATTATCTTTTTGTAAATTTAAATTGTGGAAGTAAGTATATGTGATTTACCTTTCTCTATCAAAGTAACTAATTTAAAGTTCAACAAAAAATTAATCTTTTCTTTTTAAATTTTCTCAAAGCTAATTAGAAAATTGGATTTCAAAGAACAACCTTTTTATTTATCTAAAGGTAAAAGCAAAAGGCTTCTTTATTGTTTTGATAAGATTTGTGCTTTCTCAACATTATTTTTCTTTTTTCCTTCACTAATCAATTTAAAAACAAGTCTATACTTTCAATTAACATCGAATGTCACTAATCATTATACTTAGAAAGAACAATCTTTCAACTACATCTTGCAACCAAAACATATTCTTCTTTAGCCTTTTCACAATCTAGTGAAGAATTTCAAGCTTTTAAATTCCAAATTTGATATCCATTTTCACACAACTAAGAAATACACATAATTTTTACAACAAAACTACTTACACTATTCATATAGGGAGTTCCTTGATCATTTTCTTTAGGTCCTATTTTCATCCAAATAATGAATAATTCCCAATATCTTCATTTTGAATTTACTCAACTAGCTTTAAAAGGTATAACACATTCATAAACTTGAATCATTAACCACATACACAATAATGGTATTCCATATAACTCCAATCATGGAACTTGGACCTTCCCTATATCACAAGGCTAATATATATCTTCTTGAAACTTGAAATCAAAGAAATTTCTGATTGGTTCCAACTTCAATATGCAAACCTAAAAGGAGAAGTCAACAAAACCAATATGGCCAAAAAGATCTCCACCTAATTGTAGGATTGAAATTCAATCCACCCCTGAGCTAGGGTCTCATAACTTTTCCCATGTTCACACATGTAGTGCCCCTTAGTTGTTCTTTATTGTCTAACTATTGTTTGTATCAGATTGGGACATTATGATACTCTGCTTGGTGTTGGATTCACAGTTATGATGATAGTTGATGTTGCTTTTATCACTGATGTTTTATGCTTATATTATGACTAATATATGGATTTAATTGATTTCATGGATTAATCTTTTTATGTGCATCATGTGAATATCTTATGTATGTTCTTATCATGCTATTAGTATTTGATTATTGTGTGATGATGTATATTGGTGAAGGGGAACAGTGTCGCATCACTCACTTGTGAGTGCCCTGCGACACTGTGACTTTCCCTTCACAATGTGTTTGACTTTTTGACTATGTACATGCTCAGCTATGTGGTTTGTTGTAGGTTGCAGGTACCAAGCATCGACTCCACCTGAATTATGAAGTTTGAGCATGCCTTAAACCCAATGGAGATTATTGAAATGGAGATAGCATCTGGTCCCCTATATTGAGCCATCATCCTTCACAAGGATGAGTATCTGTTTGTCTTACCTTGTCAGTGTGGTCAGTTCGAGTTGGTATGTTTATGTCGTTGTGTATCGCCTTCCATTTTGCTTCAAGGTCAAGTACTACTTGGTATTATGTTCATTTGAGTTAATTTTTTTTATTAGTGCTTGATTGATCATTATATTAAAATAAAAGATCTTTGTGGAAATAATGTCGCTCAAAAAGTAATGTCGTTTGGTTATAGTTTGGAACATTGTGCTTGATTTTGAGTTTGGAATGTTTGGGGTACTATTGTTACTACCCTAAAGTGAGTCTTTTGTGTTTTATGGAATCAAGAGACTTCCAGAGGCTCGTGAGTCTTGTTGGATCGTTGTGTTTGACCCTTGAAGTGAGTAATGTTGTGCTTGTGACGTGTTGTTGTTGGTTTAGTCATGCACTCTTTACTTGTTGTTTCAATGGTGTTTGAGAGTGAGATGGACATGCCTTGCTTGGGATATATATATATACACTGTTGTGGATTTTCATTCTATATATGTGATGGCTTTACTCTGTTGATTTTTTTAGGTCTTCTTGTTGCTAGTAGGGGGAGTGGCTCTCAATGGGGGTCAGCACACAAAGTGGCACTAGGGTAACCCATGTGGGATTTTCTTAACTCAGTGATAACAAAAAAATGAATTAAGGGGTTGGGTAGTTTAAACATTATTCAAGATAAGTGAATTCCTCGCCCATGCCTGTAGTGCTCGTTTAGGCTAAGGATGGGTTGAGAAGGCTTGTTTGGAAAGACCAACTTCCTTTTCCTCACGAAAGGAAGATTGGTTCTGCATGTGTCACCCTATGGGGTCGACGACTAGTGAAAGACTGCCAGGGTAACCATAGATGGGGGTCGGCGAATAGTGATAGACTGTCAGGGTAACCCATGTCAGGACCATGCGATGACACTCTTCCCTATGTATAATAGTATTCCCTTGTTCGTTCTCTCCCTTTGATATGTGAAATCCTCTGGAAGCAATGTATGTTTCTTTGTGATGTGTTTTGCGGTAATGTCAATTGTTCTCTATTTAGCCTTGTTATGTCAGTTGTAGTTGCTTTGTTTTTATTGTTGTTGTTGTGGGACCAGGTGTTATCTCCTAGCACGGGGGTGGACCTTTGGGTTCCACATGGTTGGGTGGAATGTGCCTTGTGCTCCATTAGGTTCCCTTGCTAATGTTCGTGTTCGTGGTGACTACTGGCTATGACTCAAACTTTTGCACTTGTTTCAGTTCGTGTGTACTATCTTTCATGTACTTGTAATGTACTATCATTCAGTTGTATCATGTAATGAAACTCTGATGTACTTTTCCCTCTTATTTGAGGAAACATTGATGTAATAATGTAATGTTGTAAATTCATTGTTGGACTCTCTCTTAATGGATAATGCAATGTTGTATCTTGCATATGTTAATTAATTATAATGATCATGAATGTTAATATATTGTTAATATGATATAGATGATTCTTATTGGTAGATCATTTAATGTGATGGATTTAATGTACTCCTTAATGATGTTGTTTCTAACATTATTATTTGGAGATGTATGTCTTATCCTGATAAGTAATGCAACCATTGAACCTTGGAGGGCATCAGCTTAGACCGAGAGGTACCCAAGATTTGATATCTTGAGGAGTGACTTCCAAGGTTTAGGTATCTTGAGGATTCACTTCTAATATATCATATATTGAGGAGCTTCTTAGTGCGTCATAGATACCTAAATGCAGATCAAGATGACAAATCATAGTCTTGTTGAAGTTTTGTGTTCTTGGGTGCAACTCCTTGGTAGATGCCCCAATGTTCTAATTTAGTAGTCATATCTTAACTTTTATGTATATTTAGATATGTTTAACAATTCTTGTTACTTCACTTCAAAAAAAAAATGTTGCATTTTTGTGTGTTGTAACGTGTTGTCCTCTAGGTTTTGTGGCGAGGCATTACAACACATAACCATTGTTCACATGGATTAATCAACAATTTCATACCCTATAACATTCGCATTTGCTACCATTTTCACATTACAACCATTTATACTCACAAACCAATAAAATACCAACACACAACTCAACCAAAAAAATCACAAGAAATTCAACTTAGACTTTCACAAATGAATTAAAACACTACAAACATTAATTTACTCATCAACAAAGATCTATCAAAGGAAGATCTTACCAAAATATTTACTATCCATCATGTGGAAGCCTCTCCTCAAGCCCCCCCTTCCTTCCATTCTTCACCAAGAGTTCTCCTCCGAAAATGAGAAAGCATCCCAAAAGACAAGAGTAAAGTGAAAGAAAAAAGAGAGAAGCCCCTTCTCCACTCAAGGAGAAAGAATACATAGAAGGGGAAAGGCAACAACCTTTCCTTAACTTCCCAACCACCCAACCAACTCCATTTCTCACCACTTTTCATAAGTGGGTAACTAGAGTGGGCTCTAGACTTTATTAAAGGGGTTTTATGAGATAAAAAGACCCCTAATCCATAAACCTACCATCTAGGGAAATTTTTAAACAATAAAGACCACACAAGGACTTCATAAAATATAAAAATAAGTAATCATATTACAAAGGTAGCACAAGGGACTAAAAAAATAAACTCTCACATACACACAACTCCTACACAAAACAAGGTTCAATCACATGTCCTTGACAAGACTAAAAATTCACAAGGATAAGATGAAGGAAGTAGCTATGTGACCCCTTGATCAATATTGGGAAAATTTTACCTGTTCACCCAACCAAAAAGGTGTCAGTACTACTCATGATTAATAATAATCAAAACAACTAAAATATGAAAAATAACATTTCAAGAATAATAGTCAACTAGAAAATTAAATCCACTAATCTACACAAGTAACATATAATTTAACACTCCTTACCTACATAATACATTTTAGAATCAAGGAATAATTGATCTTACTATATGTTATCAAAATATCACCACTTATGGTAATAATCTATTGAAATATAACTTATAATAAATACTACTACAAGTAACAATTAAATATCAATAATAATCTTTATAATCACACCTATTCACACCCATAATATGCAATCACCTAACATAATGCAATCCACTTAATATACATAATAATATTACCAATAAATGAACATATCGATAATTGCATACTTACTTAAACAAGGAATGGAACTCATCTGGATACCACAAGAAATCATAACAACCATTAGTTATATAGGATTAATACAAAATATGAACACCTTCATTGTATAGGAACAACCATCACTCATGTGTATTACCTAACATAAAGGAACATGAAATAGTTGACATAAACCTCAATGACTAATAGGATCACAAAAAGGTGGGGTCTTACAATTTAGTGATATATACAATATGTTCATGTTATAATATGTCATAATATAGATGTATGACTCTTGGTATTATATGTGTTGGTTGGATAGTTAGACAATTGAGATCCATTTAGTCATTTGTAGATATCATCTCATGTGAAGGTGCCAAGGTTGGTTGGATAGTTGGCCAAGGTTAGCATTGGATATAATATTCTCAGTGTGAGATATTAGAGTGATTGTGGAAGTGTATTATATATATTGAGGCTCTATACAATATTTTTGTATCAAATCCTTAATTTTAAATAATATACCAATGACTATTTATTGGTGGTAGATTTTCTCATATGGATTTACTATGTGATCCTTTGAATCTTGTGTATGCATATTATCCCATTTACTTTTGTCAATATTGTTAGATAAATTTAGAAAATATTATTTAATATTTTTTGATAAAATTATCTTAAATTTATTTTTCCTAGTCTATTGATCATTTGTATTAGTGGTGAAAATCCATAACACTAGTTACCTTGGTCATTAAGACATTGCAATGCTCGATAATTTATGTACAAAATAAACTCTTTGTCCAACAAATAATGTCTCCATTTCAAGTTAGTAATTTAAATATATCACATAACTCCTAATCATAAACTAAATGTATTATCTCTACATCATTGAGGTTCTCACTAAAATATGCCACTAGCCATCCCTCTTTAACTAAACCAATCCTATTATTGTTCCACTTGCATCACAATCAACTTGAAATACCTTATCAAAATATAGTAATGTGAATACTAGTTACCTTAGCACTTTCTTCCTACAACTCAAAGCTTTTATTTATTATTGTAGTTGTTGAATTAAATCCATTTTGTCTCCCTTTGTTATTTTTGTTACAAGTATACATATCTCACTAAAATTTATCTTGAAATTCCTATAAAAACTTGTTAAGCTATGAATTTAAACTTCTTACCTAAAAAACGTTCTCTAGTATAGGCCAATCTACAATAGTGTTGACATTATATAAATCTATCTTTAAACCCTCATCTAAAATTAAAAGCCTTATATATACTGACTTTTTCTTCATAAAACTATATATTTTAATATTTATTAAATTGTCTTCCCTTAATTTGTGCAATACATATATGATAATCCATATTTTATCTTCCCTTATCTTACTAAAAATTAAAACGTCACTCAAATAAACAAAAAAAAACTTATCAAGATATAGCTTCAATGCATCATTCATTAACCTCATAAAACTACTTGATGTATTGGTAAGTCCAAAAGACATAATCATAATCAACCATTATACCATTACCACTCATCTCCTCTCCTCCACCCTTTAATGGAGTAAGAATATTTCTCACCTCTATTCACTAATGTATAAATATTTTCTCTACCATTATTAAGTTCCTTCCTATTTCACCACCATGGTCTACCTAATAGCAAGTGACATGTATACATAGGCATAATATCACATATAACTTCATCTTGATATGACCCTCTCTTAAATTTTCCTAGACATTTTCCACATACCAATACCTTATGTTCCTTTTACAACTATGAAACTTTATAAAAATGATGATGCTAAATCTTCTTCAACTTCAAATTTTCCACCATTTCACTTGACACAAGTTCATTTTTTATTTCGCCATTATGACCACTTTATAAAATTTACCTTTCTATATGTAAATTTTCTTAAATAAATTTCTTGTTTGCATTGGTTTGATATTTTCCAAAACATGTTTTATCAACAACTTATTCATCAACAAAGATTCACCACTTTTCTATTCATTTACATGTTCTATTGATGTTATTAACTCCTCTTCTACAAGGGTAGATCTTTGATTTCTATCTGGCCTTCTATTATTGCTTCCTTGTTGTTGGGGACACTCAAATGCCCTATCCATTTATTCCACACTTGAAAATAATATTATAAAATATTCTACCTCCTAGAAGTTACCAAATCTCCCTCTATGTCACTATATATTATAAAACCTATCACTATAGTATGAACTAGCACTCTATTTATTTTTGGGTCATCTTGATCTTATTTTAACACTAGCTCATCAATTTTTACCTCCTATTTGGAAAAATCTCTTTGTTTGTCATACTTATTTTTCTACCTCATATTCAAATTTTCTTATGCTTTTAGGGAAATTTCATATATCTCTTCAAATATCTATAGTCTAACCATACTTAACTCTTCTTAGATTCTACCACATTGATCTACTTCATGATGGTTGATTCTAATTTTCAATATACAAATCCTCTTTATATAATTATTCATTCTCAACTTTTTTAACCACAAAATTAGAAACCTCTTAAGAAGATATAATTGATAATCTATAGGAATAATATTGGCCTAAACTTAGACACCATTATGCACCATCTTAATATCTCCTCATTTCCTCTTCTTTCCTTTCAAACTAAATTTATGTTCATAATAATATGAAATGACCTCATTCGCTTGGGATTTGTAGTTCTTACTCTATGGATTTGAGATCACTTGGTGAGATGACTTTGTATTCATCTCCCATTGGTTGAGTGTTGTTCATCAACCATCAATAAAAATGATAGGTGAATAGGGTGACTTTGATATTTTGGGGTAGGGTGCAAACATACTTACACAAACTAAGGTGATGGATACAAGGTGAGGAAGAGAAAAGGAATTGTACCTTGTTGTTTTGCAACTTCTTAATTCTCCATTTCTTCACCATAATTATCATTTGGTATGGGTATACGATCCCTTGTTTTTTCCTCTTCAAAAACCTATATTCTATCTTGGACATTCCTAAACACATTAACCATTTCCTCTAATTTTCTTATAATAAATGAAAACTCCTTATCTTCTACCCAAAAAATTTCATGAATTCATATTGGCTTAGTATTTTCTAGATCTAATACCAATCAATTCTAAATACCTCACTTTGATACTCTATTTACAAGCTTGATACCTAAAACACCTTCTACCCAATAACTTTTCTTGAGAGGATTTCTTCACCACCCTTATCTCTCACTTGTAGAATTCAATCTTCTTTGATATTGCCTAACATAATCACAAATGAAGGGTCCAATAAAGGACTTTCCATCAATGTAGCTAGTTACACATTCACTATTAATTCACTTATAATCACACAATAAAATTTAAATAATATAGAATAATAATAGAATTATATTAATTATCAAACATAAAGTACATTAAAAATAAAGTATCTATGGATACAACAAGACCTAGCCTCAACCTTTAGTTACAAAATAATTGGCATAGAACAAGTGTATTTCTTCGAATTCACTCTTCAAGATAACTCTTGATTAAAATATATACAAGGATGCTTTTAGTGTGAATAATATTTCTTACCTAACTGGTTCACCTAGTAGGTCCTATTCACATGTTAAGTTTACTTAGGTCATATGAATCTTTCTAGAAGTATTGGTTGGCATTAGATCTTATCTTATCTTTTGCCATTCAATACTTGTGTCCTAAGTTATTTAATATTAGTTATCTCATGACATAGGATTAAGACATTTGTCAAGATATTTTCTAATCCTATGCCTCACCTTAGATATATAACCAAGGGTCTCTCATATATTGTATATGCATTCTATTTACATTATTTAATATGAATACATTTTATTCTTGTCATATTGATCTCTCTTTTCATTGTGCTTTCCTTTGGCCTCTAGATCTTGGGTGGATATCTCCATATCCAAATATGGTATCAGAGCAAGTTGGGTGCCTTTGGTTAGTCCTTTTTTGAGAGATCTTGGTGGATCTTGATGTTACAAATATGGTTTCCATTGCACAAAAATATCAACTTATTAATGCTTGATATAACCTCTAGAGTCAATGAATCCATGAGAGGTGGTTAAGCCATGTCACAAACCTGAGCGTTGTGTTGCACAAGGAGACCAAGGTCACACACATTGTAACAATCCCCCCAACGCAAGTGGTTCAAACCCATGACTGGCTCTGATACCAGTTGTTGCAAAGATGGTTGTTGTTGCACCAAAATATCAACCTATTAATGCTTGATACAACCTCTAGAGTTAATGAATCCACAAGAGGTGGTTAATCCATTTCACAAACCCAAGTGTTGTGCTACATAACACAAGGAGACCAAGGGTGCACACCTTGCAACACTGGAAAATTTGAGTATGCTCTTCTCTTACATTAAATGATGATCTAGTTAATCATAAAAACTTGATAGAAATACTAGATTCTGGGGGGTTCCTCTTTGCGGATTTGTATTTCAAGTTTGTTTTGGATCTTGGTGGTGTAGATCTAAGCTCACCATTAAGTTAAAGGTATTTGAGAAAGCTAGTTTTTCCTTTTATTTCATCTAAATAAAAAATATGAGGCTAGATCTGTGAGGGTTTGAAGTTGAAAAGTGTTTGCTAGATCTAAGAGGCAGTTGCAATTTTGGAGCATTTAGGGTCAAAATAAACCCTTCCATCACATTGAGAAGGCCCCAAAACCCCAAGATTGACCATCAAATCATCAAAATTGAGCAACTTTTCCTAGAGGCATCAAGAAAAATTTCTTCCCTACTCAGTCGTTGTATGACTGTATGGTTGCCTGACTACATTGGTGCAATTTTATTTTTTTTTAATTTTTAATTTTTTTTTTTTGTAAAATTAATATATTTGAAAAAAATGAAATAATAATAAAACTAAGTACCTCGCATAGATAGGTTACTGTAGATTTGTACCTTCCTACATAGGTACAAGTTATAGGCTTGAGAGGGCACCACACAACACCTGTTTATATGCTTGTCACAACCATTCGCACCATCCGACCGATAATATAAAACCCAGTGCCTCAAAAATGAATATTTTGATTGTTTGTCACAGATTTTTCCAGGATTCAAAGGATATTTTGTTCCTCACCACCCAAAGCATATTCACAGAATATTTTGGTGGAGGAATATTTCAACTAAAAAAAAGCATATTCTGACTAACTTGCGATGACCATATAGCTATCAAAATTAATCTATAAATTCTATAATTTTCAAAGAATATTCCTTGTTGATGTCAATAGGGCCTTTTTAATTCCCCCGTCTCCATTTGGATTTCAATTTTGGAGGGAAATTGTCAAATACTCATAACAGGACCTTTTTGCGAGATTTTTTTAATTTTAAGAAAAAAATGTTCTCTTCATAGTGATGTAGACATTTTTTTATTTTGGTGTCCGAATTTTTCAAAATTTTCATATTCCCATAGGTGTTGTTGAGCCTTTCTCATTTTGGAAACTTTCATAGCTCTATTTTCACTCGTATGTTAATGTTTTTTGTGGTTTTTTAAAGTGCATAATTTTTGTGTACTTTGTAGTGTTGTAATCAATTTTATCTCATTTTCTCAAAACAATGTACTTTGATTTTATGGTCAAATTTGGCAGTTACATGTACCAAGATCAAGACTACTTCTTTATTTTTGACAAGTGGCATCTATAATCCCACTAATCATAAAGTGCCAAGCTCATATATTTCAACTAGGGGGGTTCCTTGATTGAATGAATTAGAGGGGATCTTGTTGTGGTTGTGATTGAATTCCTCTTGATTTGTGTTCCTTCCTTCTTGTTTCATCATGGAGCACTCTTCAATTCCACTTCTAACAGCTTTCAACTATCCTAAATAAAAATTTGAAATGAAAAACATGATAAGAATTAAGAGGTTGTATAAGATAGTTCATGGGCTTGATGGTGAACCAAAAGATGATGAAGATAAAAAGAATAAGTGGTTGAATAGTTGTGAAAAATCCATTATCTATTTATGCGTGTATGTCTCTTTTGAGTTGTTGTTTCACATTAAGCACTTGGATACACCCATGGCTATGTGGAGTCTATTGTCTAAATTATTTACGAAAAAAGATGAAATTCAAGTATATTTTTTGGAGAATGAATTAATAAAAGTCTTTATCCATGTAATTTTGACAACATAGAGGACTTCATCACCAAATTAAAGTCACTAAGAACACAATTGAAGGATTGTAAAATTTAAAAATATTATACATGTGCTAAGTTTTCTTTCAAAGCTAGGACTTGAATATTCAACATTTGTGTCTAGTTTATATGCTAAAAAAATACGTTTGGGAGTGAGTTTTAAATGCCTTATTTTGAGCATTTTTCTATGCAACTCACTACAGAGTAAGATAAGCTTATTCAAATGGGTCCTTTGAATTCTTCAAAATCCCAAGCCTTGGTTGCAAAGAATGAGAAGTTTTCGAGTGGAAAAAATAAGAAAAAGAACAAGCATAAGTAGAACACCCAATCCACATCTAATTTCACTGAAAAATATAAAAATTCCTCTTCTAAGGGGGAATCATCTAAGAAGGAGAAGCATACTTGTGCATATTGCAAGAAGGATGGACATGAAGAAGACTATTGTTGTAAGAAGAACCTTGATAAATTGAAACATCTTCTTGTGAAGAACAAAATAAATTTACCTTCTAGAATGTTTACTTCAAATTATTCTTACAAAAACATAAAATTTGATAAGGAAAAGAGTCATACTATTGGGGCAAGCAAGATGAAAGGACAAGCTCTTTGTGATTTTGTAGGTCATGGATCATGGAGATGACTTCTAGATTCATGAGCTTCTCATCATATGCAATCTTTGTAATCTATGTTCTCTTCTTTTGAGCTTTGTTTTATGCCACCTATTTTGATGGGAAATCATACTTATGTGAATTTAATTGGGAAGGGATCTATTTCTATTTTGGATGACACCTTCAATGATGTCTTTTGTGTACCTCATTTGATAAACAATATCCTTTCTATCTATCAAATCAATCATGATGGAGTAGGAAGTACTATAGAATTCACTCTTTATTATATTATCATTAGAGACTTGGAGAGGAAAGAGGTCTTTGATAATGGGATGGTTGATCATGCATCTCATATATACACCTTTGTAGACTTTTTTTCTTAACATGATGTGTTTGATCCTTTGGATGATGATCACACTTATAGTGTGAACTATGATTTTGAGGAGAATTTTGGTTACTTAAAATTGGATGTTCTCACATGTGATCCAATTCTTGATCCTTCCATTCCATTTCCTCCATGTATTGTTGTATTTAATGATACTCGTGTTGCTACAAATATGGCTACTTGTTATTCAATGTAGCAATATATTCATTGTCTTTCATATATGGTTTCTTGGGATGAGTACTTGAAAAATATTGTAGGTTTGTTTGTAGAGTCCCACATTTTAGATTTTGGAGACACCATTGATTGCATTCATCTTCTCTTTGATGGAGATGATCCTTCTTTAGTTGTTGTGAGGGAACACTCTGACCCTCTTGTCTATTTTCTATGCGATCATCCTTCATAGTTTGATGTGAGTATGGATAATTTTGGCTATTATTTGGAGGAGGCTTCTTTATCTTTAGAGGAGATATCTTTGTCTTTAAATTATATTCTAAATTCATCTATTCTATATTTTGGATTTTCCTCTTCATCAGTTTCACTTAGAATACCTGTTTGGAGGGTGTCAACTTTCAACATCAACATGGAGACACTTGAGAAAACTTTAGAGACATCACACATCATCCTTATTTCCTCATCTTTGATGAGGTAAAAATAACCTCATCATAATAATACCATAAAGACCTATAATTTCATATATGCAAAATCCCTATCCTCTGCCAATTAATTAAATTTTAGGAGAAATAATTGCTTAACTTTTAGTGAGAAATTGTACAAACTTTATTTCTTTTGATTTCTTGAAGTATTTTTCCAATACATATTTAATGGGTTAGTTTAAGTGTTTTGTAGATAATAATTGGTCATCAAGTTGTAGATTAGAAGCATTCAACCAACACGTGCTCTAGAACAGGTTGAAGGTGTATGCTGGGAATATGCTCCAGAACTTTAGGGTGATGGACTGAAGATATAGTTATTCTTTGAAGTCTTAATTTATGTTATGCTTTAAGTCAAAAACTTCATGGCTCAACTTGAGCCTCTTTAATATTGTTGTAATGGGTTTTAAAAATATACGAGTTATTCGTAGATCTATTTTAGACATTTTCAATAGTTATCCATACCATCTGAAATATAGGATTTAGTTAGAGTTTTTCTATAAAAGATGTAATCTCCAAAAGCAAGATATACAGTGACAAAAGTAATGTTATGCTGTCAATATATTTTCTGAGCTTATGAATAAAGAGATTGTTATCTAAAATTTATGAGTTATGAGTTATGGATGATAATTATGGTTGATAGAAGCATTTCCAAATTAACTGTGGATGCGAGTTGAGAAAAAATGTGATAACCCGCGAGTTGGCCACTTGAGGGGAGATAAATTAAGTAGATAAGTGTTTTCCTTTATTACATTGTTATTCTATAGAGAATTATCAAGTTTGCTGTTGTGAAATTTAAGTTCTGAAATACTTGTTATCTTTCACTTCTGTAGTTTTTCATTGTTAACTGTTAGAATCTTTGTTGAATAGAGAGGATGTTTAATGAATTGTTTATAAGTTTTTCTGCTTCTGAAGTTTACCAGTTCTTTAGTTTAATTGTTTTTATACTCATTAACTTAGTTGTTATGCTTTTTAGTTTGAATATTTCCTATTTTCTTTAGGATAAATTGTTTTACAGTTTCTTAGTTAGACGACCTTAGTTTAGAATTAATATTAGTTGCTATAAGAAGTTAGAAAATCTAAGGGAGATAGTCCAGATGACTTTTATTGCAAATTTCCTTGAACACTACCCGGTTGACTTATTGAATTTAATCTTCTAAAGTAATGGGATTTAATGACATCGTATCACTTTTTGGCGCCGTTGCTGGGGATGACTTTAGCTTTCTTGCTTGAGTGTTAATAGAAGACACCTCGAATACCTGTTTTAGGCTAAAAAAAATAAAAATTATCTTTGGCTTCCTTTTCTACATGGTCAGGAAAAGAGGCCCTCATGGACGATTTATACCAAAGACCCCCCCAAAATATGTTCCAATCATACATAGGGAGGCCCAAGGCTCAGAAGACCATTTTGTTGAAGACCAACTTGAGCCAAACCCACCTGAGGCTTTTCACTATTTTCCAAAAGAGCATACAATAGAACAACCAATTGTTGAGGAAATTGTTCTTGAGGAACGTATTCCTCTAAACACCATGGGATACCATAGGGCTGAAGCTAACCAAAATGATTCCAATCGTAATAATGATCTTCCACCACCTCCGACGTTCACTTATCTTATTACTTTGGATGCAGATGATAATACCACGATGAAAAACACCTCTCCAGCCTTCCTTCCAACCTTTCATGGCTTGTCCTTAGAAGACCCAAATCATTTTCTTTTTGAATTTAAGGTCCTTTGTAAAACCTACGATTATAAAAATGATAATCAGAAACTGAAGTTTTTTCCTTCTACTTTGAAGGATTCGGCCATGCCTTGGTTTATGGGGTTTCCAGCCGAAAGTATAACATCTTGGGAGGAAATGGAGATGGTTTTCTTGCATAAATATCAAAGTTATTGTAGGGTAAGTGATCGTAAGGAGGAGCTATTTAAACTCAGGAAGAATGAGGATGAGAGCCTAGAGGACTATCTTGATAGGTTCCTTTTCTTGTCTAAACGTTGTGGAGAAACAACTATTAGTACTGAAATTCTCAAGACTATATTTCTTAAGGGACTCAATGATGATGCAAGAACAAGTCTTGATCTGATGGGAAAAGGTGACGTGTCGTTAGCCCTTGAGGACATACGTGATTTATGTTAGAATTTCTCAGGTACTCGTGGAGGAATCCATAAAACTAATCTTTTTAGAGGGACTAACAAAATAGGAAAGCTCTGAGAAGAAATAGCAAATCTCAAAACATACATACTTGTTCAATTGAACACTGCGTTGGATGGTATACAAGCAAAGACATGTAACTCTGAGACTTTGTCAATCTATTGTCCTAGGTGTCGAAATAAACACCTTTTACATGAGTCTCCTCTAGATAAGGTCAATGTTTGTCAACTCTGTGAGCAAAATCATCCTACCAATCAGTGTGAGCTTCTTACCGATCTTAAGAATACTAAGAAAAAAATTGGTCAGGTTGAAGAAGAAATACATGTGTTAAACCAATGACAAGGAGGTAATTTTTCATATGGGTAGAATTCCAATCCTGCATGGAGACCACAAAAAAATTGGGTTGGTAATCAATGGAATCCATCTTGGAATCAACCCTTACCTCCACAACCTAATTGGGGGACTCTGTATTGGGGACCTCCTGAATGGTCAAATCAATCATGGGGAACTCAACAATGGCCAAATCAGTTACAACAATAGTGGTACCCCCGACATATTTCTCCCCAATGGAACCAAGGACAAAATTAGTTTTATACTGGTCCTAGGAGGCACCAACAGTAGAATCTATTACCGCCACCTCAGAATCCTCTTCCGAATGAGCAAATAAATCAACCTCAACTTCCGGCGCAACCATTTCCCAATCCTAAGAACAATTGACAGAGTACTCTGGTATATACAAGTGAACAAGATAATGTTATAGGACTTAATGCAATTCATTGTGGAAATGTTCAGTTACATTCAGGTCGAACACTTCAATCACCCACAATTGAAGAAGTAGTAGATGACCCTATTTCTCAAAATCTTGAGAAGGATATTCTATCCAATTATACCGGGCCTGTAAATAATACAGTACCTCCTTCAGCAACAGGAGTTGTTGACTTACCTCGGGAGGAGGAAGGCCAGTCTCAGACTGAATCTGGCAAGGATAGCCTTCCAAAAGAGAAAACTCAAGTACCATTTCCGGAGTGTCTGAAACCGATAATTCTGAAAGGTACTCCAGAAATGACTTTGACCTCTAAAACTGCATTGAATTAGGAAATCAAACAATTGCAAATAGAGGTCCCTTTGTTGCAAGCAATAAAGGAAATTCTTGAGTTGAATCAGTTGATCCAACAGCTGTGTATTAAAACCCTGGGAAGGAAACCGAAGAAGATAAATACTGTGCACATCAATGGTTATTTAGCTGACTTTTTGTTTGGAAAGACTGTTTCTCCAAAATATGATGACCCTGGGAGTCCACTGATAACTGTTACAATTAATGAGATAGCAATACCTAATGCATTAGTGGACTTAGGAGTAGCTATTAACGTAATGAATTTGGATGTGATGGAGAAATTAAGTCTTACTGATTTATGTCCCACAACTACAGTCTTACAGATGTAAAACTAGGTTATAGCCGTTCCAAAGGGTGTTATCAAAAATGTTCTTGTCAAAGTTGATGGATGAGAATATCCAGTTGATTTCCAGATAATACAATTGCTAATGCCCAAAGATAGCTATCTAATAATTCTTGGAAGACCATGGTTGGCTACTGTCACGGCTAAAATTGATTGTAGAGGAGTAATGACCATTTCGCATGGTCTAGATAGTAAAAGTTTATTTTTATATCTTCTTGCTAAACCCACTGAACATAATAAAGTTTGGGTTGATGAACCAGAAGAATCTAATGGTCAGGATAGTTTGGTATCCTTGGCCATGGTAGTAATTAACAACATGGAGAGGAATTAGAGGATGAGTTAGTAAATGATGTAGCACACCTTGTTATAGAATCAAGTGAAGAGGAAATGGTGGATGTACTAGAAATTTGTGGACAACTAATTGATATAAGTGGGATGGAACAAAATTATGCTACCATGGGAATGCCTTGTCCTTTGGCTAATATGATTCCTAGAACAAGCCATTTATTAGAGGATATTACAAGATTTGATCGACTTATACCTCATAGTTGTCCTCTTAATAATTTGTTACGACCAATACATACTATCACCTCAATCTATCTAGGAACAAAAACGATTATGCTTCTACTGGGAAAAAATTTGAATGTTAATAGTTGGTTGACAAAAATACAAGAGGATAAATTATTTAAATGTGTTGGTAAAAAGGTCTAAAGCTTTTGCTTGGGACTATACAGACATGAGGGGAATTCACCCGAGTGTTTGTACACATCACATTTATACTAATCATAATTTAAGACCTGTACGTCAGCCACAAAGGAGACTCAATCCTGCGTTAAAGGATCTTGTTAAAATTGAAATTGAGAAACGCCTCCATGCAGGATTTATTTATCTTATCTCCGATAGTAAGTGGGTTTCACCTATGGTTGTTGTACCAAAGAAAAATGGAAAATGGAGAATTTGTGTGGATTATTGAGAACTCAATAAAGCCACTTTTAGAGATTATTTTCCCTTACCATTTGTTGACCAGGTTTTGGACAACTTGGCTAGAAGGAAATATTTATCCTTTTTAGAGGGATTTACTAGTTATAATCAAATTTAGGTGGCACCAGAAGACCAAGATAAGACAACGTTTACTTGTCCATGGGGAAAATTTGCATATCGAGTCCTTCCTTTTGGACTGTGTAATGCTTCGACAACTTTTCAGAGGGCCATTTTGGCTATATTTGCAGCACTTGTCAATGACTATGTAGAGGTCTATATGGATGATTTCACAGTCTACGGGTCAACCTATGATGAATCCCTTCAAAACTTGGATAGGGTTTTACAAGTTTGTGAGGATAACTGACTGTCCCTTAGCCAAGAAAAGTGTTTAATAATGGTGGAACAAGGAAGTCTTAGGTCATCACATCTCTTCGGAAGGAATAAAGGTTGATCCCAATAAAGTTGAAGTAATTCAACAATTGACTGTTCCTCAAACACAAACAGATGTTCAAAGTTTTCTAGGGCATGTTGGATACTATAGAAGGTTTATAGAAAGCTTTAGTAAGATAGTAGCTCCTATGTTTTCTCTTCTCCAAAAGGATGTAGAGTTTAACTAGACACGGGAGTGCCAAAAATCATTTGAAACGATAAAGGAGAAGCTTGTCTCTGCTCCCATATTGCATGGACCAAATTGGAGCCTTCCCTTCCATATTTATGTTGATGCTTCTGATGATGCAATAGGAGCAGTATTGGGGCAAGAAGATGAGGATGGGAGTAAATATGCCATATACTTTATTAGTAAAAACTTGACATCTGCTGAGAGTAATTATACAACAACAGAAAAATAATTCTTGGTTGTGGTTCATGCCATTAAAAAGTTCCGCCATTATATTACAGGGTATAAAGTTATAGTGCATACAAATCACTCAGCTGTAAAATATTTAATGAATAAACCTATAGTTAATGGTCAAATAATGAGATGGTTATTGCTTCTTGAAGAGTTCAACATGACAATACTTGACAAGCCGGGGAGATTTAATGAGGTAGCAGATTTTTTGTCTCGAATCAAACAAGAAGAGGGTGATAGAGCACCTATGCAAGATGAGTTTCCAGATGAAAATATGTTTGCCATTCCTATAAAGACCCCTTGGTTTGTTGATATTGCAAATTGCTTAGCTGCCTTTGAAATACCTCTAGGGTTTATCCTAAAACAAAAGAAGCGACTTATTTGAGAAAGTGCTCCATTTAAATGGATTAATGGGATTTTATTCCGTTGTGGACCCGATATGGTTTTGAGAAGATGTGTTAGGGCCGATGAAACTTATAGTATCCTGAGGGCTTATCATGATGATCCTTCTGCGGGTCATTACTCTGCAAAAAGAACTTCTCATAAAATTTTAGGTGCGGGATATTATTGGCCTTCAATGCATAAAGATGTTAAAAACTATGTACGTCATTGTGATGAATTTCAAAGGGTAGGAAGACCAACTACTTCTACAGAAATTCCTTTGCAACCTCAGGTAGCCCTTGAACTATTTGAAAAATGGGTATTAGATTTTATCAGGCCCATAGATCCTTCCTCTCAAGGGAAAGAATACATATTAGTTTGCACTGATTATCTGACGAAATGGGTAGAAGTTCAAGCTTTACAAGTTTCCAGAGAAGAGAAGGTCACTGACTTTCTCTATAATAAATTTTTTCTTAGATTTGGAGCCCCTCGAACCATCGTTACAAATCAGGGACCCCAATTCATGTCCAAAGTTCTCCTGGCATTTACAAGCCATTTCCAGGTAAGTCATAAGAAGTCATCCCCATATCACCCTCAAGCAAATGGTCAAGTAGAGGTGACTAATAGGGAGTTAGAAAACATCTTGACCAAAATGGTTTCTTTAGGAAGGAAAGATTGGGCTAGGAAATTACCTGAAGCTGTTTGGGCATATAATACAACTTGGAAATCCACAACTAGATTCAGCCCCTATGAGCTTGTTTTTTGGAAGAAACCTTTTCTCTCCATTGAGTTTGAATTGCAAACTCTAGGAACAACTATGGAACTGGGTCTAGATCTAAAACGAGCTCAAATAGAATGAGTTTTACAGTTAAGTGATTTGGATGAGCTTCGTTTGGACGTTGTCCATCAAACTGAATTGGTTCAACATCAGAGGAAAGTATGGCATGACAAACACATTAAGGAGAGAGAGTTCCATAGTGGTGATTGGGCCTTGTTATTTGATTCAAGATATAAAAACCATAAAGGGAAACTCGGGACTCAGTGGCTGGGGCCATACAAATTTTTTGAAGTTTTCTCGAATGGTACAGTTGAGCTGAAACCTATTGATGGTGATTTATGAACTCTCTTAGTTAATGGTCATCACCTACATATCTACCATAAGCCTCTTAATAAAGAATAATTTACAAAATTGGTAGAACAACAGGGAGAGATCCAATGTATTGACTTTGCCAAGGCAAAGTCCAGTTGACCCAATAATTGTTATCGACAAAAAAAAATAAAAACACATAAATATATATATATATATATATATATATATATCATGGAAATTGTAATAAAAAAGACTTGTGTACCAATTTGTTTTCAAATCATTTATCATAATATCTATTTTTGGACTTAACTACATGTGTTTTCATTTTGCAGAACCTATTATAAAGAAGAAGACAACTTTTGGAGCATGCTCCGGAACTTGTTGGTTCATGTGCCCGATGCTTCGAAACTTGCTCTTCAAATCTATCACATTAAAAGAGTCATTTCGCAAAATGAATTATCCTCCTAAAGTTATAGTTCATTCATTTCCACCATTTTTCTTCTTTCTGGCTGAATCTTTTGACGATGCTTGGGAATCATCATTCAGTTGCTACTCTGGCTGCATCTTTTGACAATGCTTTGGAATTTTCATTCGGTTGCTGCTTCGGCTGCATCATTTGACGATGCTCCAGAATTTTCATTCGGTTGCTGCTCCGACTGTATCTTTCAACGATGCTCTAGAATTTTCATTTGGTTGCTGCTCCGGCTACATCTTTCGATGATGCTCTAGAATTTTCATTTGGTTGCTACTCCAGCTACATCTTTCAATGGTGCTCCAGAATTTTCATTTGGTTGGTGCTCTGGCTACATCTTTTGACAATGCTCCAGAACCTTCATTCAATTACCATTCTGGTTTCATCTTTCTTTGATGCTCCAGAAGTTACTCACCTTCTTTGTTTCAAGCACGTACTTTTGCATGCTTTGGAACTTGCTTCCTAGTTCTGAGCGTGTACTTTCTTGCATGCTTTGGAACTTATTCATCATTTCACTTCGTCGCTCCTTTTCACAGAATTTCAACTTCCTTCAATGTTTTGATTATCATATATCAGTTCACATGGCTTCTTTCTTTTTGTTTTTTGCCATGATAAATAAAGAAACCTGCCATGACAGTTTGTCTTCATTAATGCTTTCATCATGTACAAAGCTTCCCCACTCATGTCATAATAAATAAGTTGTCATCTCCACCAATACCATTGTGTCACCCTGTCAAGTCGGTAAAGGTACGAGATATTCAAGTGGTCATAGAATATAAGTAAGTACAAAATCTTGCTTTAAATAAGTAGTTATTTTTTAATAAAATATAATTGATTGGAACGAGTTTCCTTTCCCAAATTAGTAAATTGAGCCACTTGGTGACTAATTGCTAAGTATGGTACTCTTTTTGTAGCCCTTCATGCAAATTAGCATTAGTACACAGTAAGCTTTGGGCAAAGGTAAAATAAATAATCACAATTTGATCATATTTTCAAAAATAATTGTGCACAAGTTTCTAGCATTATTGAAATTCTCAGCAGGGTGGTAGAGACAAGACAGAAAATGGGAGGTGCAAAAAAGAAATCTGAGCCAACTTCTGCAGAAAAATGGTTGGGGTTAAGTAACATTTATGGGTTGTTTGAGGAAGTTGGTTGGTTGGATTTTATTAGAAAGTTCGAAGGATATAATGAAAATCTAGTGAACGCATTCATAGAAAATTACTCTAATGTTCAGGTGACACTACATGGGAAGCGTTTTAAGGTGAGCCCAAAAATTATCTCTTCTCTTTCAGGGTTAGAAAATTTTGGCATTATAATATCAGAAACATCACAAATAACATAGCAGAAATTATCAGAATTGTTTCTTAGACAAGGGGACCCTCAGCCCATGATAGTTATTAGTACTAGGGGACAAAATAAGGGGTTTCAACGAGCTTCTATATTAGAACCTTGGGGCACTACAGTTGCATGGATTATTAAGTATTTTACTTGTGAAGGACAACTTACTACTGTTGTAGGACCTACATTCTGCATGTTAATACATTTGTGGCATGGGAAGGAAAACTCTACTCTTAGGGTTAATTTTCCTCACTTTTTGAATGATTCTGTTAATTCTTCGATAGAAAGATATAAAACTGGTTCAGGGCCATTAAAGCATCATGGGTTAATTCAATTAATTTGCAAATATCATTTTCATAACAAACCTAGAAGCAAATGGAAATTTTTTTTGGGTAAGTTTGGCAAGTCTACACCAGGAAGGAAATTAGAACTAGGAGAATCTTCAAAACAAGTTGCTTCACCTTCTGGAGCAACTTCCCCTGAGGACCCTAAGGCTTCTGAAACCGAAATTCCCACCATTCCTGGTGAGGAAGTTCCAGAATTTAAAAATGAGGAGTTTGAAACCCCAGGCTAGTCATAAGATGTTGAGATAATAAATCCAAATGTAGACAGTAATCCTATTAAGAAGAGGAAACGAAGTACAATTCTTCCTTATAAAAATGCTCCAACAATTTTAACTTACCAGGATACTCCTCCTTTAAGGAGAAGCAAAAGAATATCCTCTGAATCTACAGGAACCCTAGTGCAGAGTAGAGGGAATAAATTAAAATCCAAAAAGAAAAAGAAACCCTTGGAAATTGATGAATAGATTCACCAATCCTCAGAGAAAGAAATTTTTGTTGAAGAAATACATTCTCATTTAGTGTCTGAAGAAGAAGCCCTTGACCAAGAAAAACAGAAAACAGAAAAGGGACAATCTCCACCTCCTATGGAGGTTGATGATAGTGTGTTAGGAAATTTGTCTCCTGTTATCAATAAAGTTGTTGAAATGGTTGAAACCGAAAACATTAATGTAGAATTGGAAAAGTTGAAACTAGAAATTGAAGAGCTAAGAAGTCAATTGCACAAAAATAAGGAACATATGGAATTGCAACAAGAAGAAATAATGGTATACATGGCTGTAATAAACAAAAGGGATCAGGAAATTCAGGATTTAAAATTGTAGGTACAGGGAAAAGATACATTCATTAGTGAATTGCAAATAGAAATTCAGAGTTGTAATCAGGAAAATAGGGTACACAGAGATGGTTTAAATAAAGAAATTCAAGATTTAAAAGAAAATTTGATGCTTATGTTTTCAGCCTTTGAGGAAGAGAAGAAAAGACAGAAAGAAGAATTAAATGCTTCTCTTAGTAGAATTATGGAATTAGAGCAAGATTTGTAGGAAAGCACAAGTAAACCAATGATGGAATCCAAAGAAGTTCAAACCAAACCAACGGTAACTAAATGGTTCCAAATTCAAATTCCTCCATTATTAATGAAATGGATGAAATGGTGCTATTTCCTAAGGAATGTACAGGTTGAAAATAATAGATTAAAAATGGAAATGGTGTTGTTAAAAGAAGCATTTCATAAAGCCTATAGGGGGAAACAAGATGCATGTCAGATAGCATAATTTCTTTTATCTTGTAGAAGACCATCAAGATTGTATTCAATGTTTTTAAATGAACAATTCTTTAGATGGAAATTGCTCATAATTTATAATGACCAGCCTCATGAACTTGATGACAAAGAATTTGTTAAGATATTTGCAGACTCAAAGCCTAAAGATTAAGACATGCTCTGTGAATTCTTTACTCATGATCTTCTATTAGAAAATCATACTAATTTCTTTATTAATCTTTTTGTGGGAGAAGTGCAATTGAGATCTTTGTTGTCTACTATGTAGAATCAAATCCATTGGAAAGAACGTAACAGGGAATATACCCAAGCAGAGAAAAGTGTGGGACTTCAAATGAGATCTCCCAATAGTAGACCTACAGCTTTCAAGAAAACATTTGTAGCTCTTCTATTGGATGAGAAAATGAAGGGAAGATATGATGAAAGCCTTCGAATTTGTTACAATCATTTCATGAATTAGGGGAAGAAATTAATTGGTAAAGCCTAACACGCCTGTGAAGAAAGATATACTCCATTACCTGTATATTTAAAGAAAAGAGAGGTGATTTCCCCTCTTAGCATCAGATGGTCTTTTAGAAGGGCAGATGCCTTAGCTAAAATCTTGGAAGAATTCAAAAAAAAGTGGATGGGAATGAGGTATAGACCTCCCTTGTTGCTATATCCAACCCCTGCTTTTCATGTTAATATAGATCAAGATGATAGAGTTTTCATTGAATGGAAAGGAGGAGTTGCTTTTCATAGAGGCTTCCACCATACACCTATAAACTTTGATGTAACAACAAGGGATTTGTATGACATTAGTGCAAAATATGAAGAATGGAACAAAGGACAGAGTTATAATCAAGGGGCAGGAGGACCTGCCAGGAATTAGGAAGGGGAGGAAATGATGAGGTAAAAATAACCTCATCATAATAATACCATAAAGACCTATTCCATATATGCAAAATCCCTATCCTTTGCCAATTAATTAAATTTTAGGAGAAATAATTGCTTAACTTTTAGTGAGAAATTGTACAAACTTTATTTCTTTTGATTTCTTGAAGTATTTTTCCAATACATATTTAATGGGTTAGTTTAAGTGTTTTGTAGATAATAATCGGTCATCAAGTTGTAGATTAGAAGCATTCAACCAACACGTGCTCTAGAACAGGTTGAAGGTGTATGCTGGGAATATGCTCCAGAACTTTAGGGTGATGGACTGAAGATATAGTTACTCTTTGAAGTCTTAATTTATGTTATGCTTTAAGTCAAAAACTTCATGGCTCAACTTGAGCCTCTTTAATATTGTTGTAATGGGTTTTAAAAATATACGAGTTATTCGTAGATCTATTTTAGACATTTTCAATAGTTATCCATACCATCTGAAATATAGGATTTAGTTAGAGTTTTTCTATAAAAGACGTAATCTCCAAAAGCAAGATATACAGTGACAAAAGTAATGTTGTGCTGTCAATCTATTTTCTGAGCTTATGAATAAAGAGATTGTTATCTAAAATTTATGAGTTATGAGTTATGGATGATAATTATGGTTGATAGAAGCATTTCCAAATTAACTTTTAGTGAGAAATTGTACAAAATTTATTTCTTTTGATTTCTTGAAGTATTTTGCCAATACAGATTTAATGGGTTATTTTAAGTGTTTTGTAGATAATAATCAGTCATCAAGTTGCAGATTAGAAGTATTCAACCAGCACGTGCTCTAGAACAGGTTGAAGGTGTACACTAGGAATATGCACTGAAACTTTAGGGTGATGGACCGAAGATATAGTTAGTCTTTGAAGTCTTAATTTATGTTATGCTTTAAGTCAAGAACTTCATGGCTTGACTTGAGCCTCTTTAATACTGTTGTAATGGGTTTTAAAAACATACGAGTTATTTGTAGATCTTTTTTAGACATTTTCAATGGTTATCCATACCATTTGAAATATAGGATTTAGTTAGAGTTTTTCTATAAAAGACGTAATCTCTAGAAGCAAGATATACAGTGACAAAAGTAATGTTATGCTATCAATATATTTTCCAAGCTTATGAATAAAGAGATTGTTATCTAAAATTTTTGAGTTATGAGTTATGGATGATAATTATGGTTGATAGAAGCATTTCCAAATTAACTGTGGATGTGAGTTGAGAACAAACGTGATAACTCGCGAGCTGGCCACTCGAGGGGAGATAACTTAAGTAGATAAGTGTTTTCCTTTAGTGCATTGTTATTCTGTAGAGAATTATCGAGTTTGTTGTTGTGAAATTTAAGTTCTAAATTACTTGTTATCTTTCACTTCCGTAGTTTTTCATTGTTAATTGTTAGAATCTTTGTTGAATAGAGAGGATGTTTAATGAATTGTTTATAATTTTTTCTGCTTCTGAAGTTTACCAGTTCTTTAGTTTAATTGTTTTTATACTCATTAACTTAGTTGTTATGCTTTTTAGTTTGAATATTTCTTGATTTCTTTAGGATAAATTGTTTTATAGTTTCTTAGTTAGACAACCTTAGGTTAGGATTAATATTAGTTACTCTAAGAAGTTAGAAAATCTAAGGGAGATAGTCCAGACGACTTCTATTGCAAATTGCCTTGAACACTACCCTGTTGACATATTGAATTTAATCTTCTAAAGTAATGAGATTTAACAACATCCTATCAATCTTCATTTCAATATTGGGAAGAAATCCTACATATATTCTTGTTTTTGTTTCTTCCTAAGGGGAGGAATATTGTTCAACAATCTTGGATCATCTTCAATATTTATTATAGGGCATCTACCATCATTTCAGGAGACACTACTTTGAGGGAGGCGACATAGTCTCTCTCTTCTCTATTTTGGGGTTTTTTTTCCTCGTATGATGTTTTTTTTCTCATTCTTCATTGGTAGAATTTTGTTTTCATCTCTCTTTTGGGGAGGAGTTTTGTCCCATTGGGTTTTCTCCTTTTCTCCATTTTTGAGAGATTACATTTGTACATGGATACCTAACACAGCCTCGTAGTCGAGACCCATCCTCATCATTGCATCATTTGCATTAACTTTCTCCTCCCTAAGTTGCACTTCAAGGGATTGTTGGTGTGAATAAGGATTATTACCTAACTAGTTTACCTAGTAGGTCCTATTCACATGCTAAGTTTACATAGGTCCTAGGAATATTTCTAGAAATCTTAGTTAGCATTAGATCTTATCTTTTGTCATTTAATACTTGTGTCCTAAGTAATTTAATATTAGTTGCCTCATGACATAGTATTAATACAATTGTCATGATCTTGCCACCTTGTCTATATAACTAAGGATCTCTCATAAATTATATACCCATTCTATTTACATTGTTTGATAGGAATACATATTTATTCTTTTCATATTGAAATTTTATTTTCATTGTGCTTTCCTTTAGCCTCTAGATCTTGGGTGGCTTCCTTGATTATTAGCCTATCTATTCTTCTTGAGTATATGATAATCTTAATTAACCAATTAAATGATTCCTAAACTAATTTATCTACCACCTTTATATAGCCACGGTGAATGGACCAAGGTACACCAACTAAAAAAATGTTACCTTGGAATAAATACTAAGAGATAATAATTTATGCCCTAAATATTAAATTGTAACCCATTGAATGAGTTTGTCTTAGATTATTAGACATAGAATGTGTAGATGGCCATTGGTGAGAATATTCATATGTGCAACAAGAACTAGGCTTCAAAATTCATTGTAGCCCTAAACACCAATCTCATTAAAACCAATGGTCATTTGAGGATGTTAACTATTGGTGCAAAGTTCTATCCACTAATATACAAATTGTAAGCACTCGCTAAGAATATAGAAAACCATACTTGATATGATGTGCTATGGGATAAAACCGAGATATGGTTATGTTAATAATACTTGAATAATTTATGATAATAAAATCAAGACAATTGAAAACCATAGTAGTAACATATACCCAAATGTTTCTAAATTTGTATAGCTAAAGTTAACTTTTTAAATAACTGCAAGAAACATATGAATAATTCTACAAAGAATAAAAATTACACACACAAATAAAACATAAAGGAGATATTTTTTTTTTGATGAATTATTATCTATAAGCCTAGGATAATCCCACATCATTAGTACAATGCAATCAATATGCTAATGAAAATGTTAGAGCTTACACCATTCATTTTCTTTTCTTGGCTATCAAAAATAGTTTTATATTCTTAATAACCCTATCTAGGATATTATTTATTGAAAATATTATGCCAGTTATCCAAGAGAAAGTCATACTTCTATAGGTAATTCCTTTTATACCTTATCTCTAGCTATCATCCAAGTTGAACAAAGTTAATAGACCCTAATTTCTTGTCAATTATGAAAACCATTCTTCCACCACTCCACCTACATTCTAACATGTGAGCCTTCTCCAAGAAACTAAACTCATACATCACCACATAAATATGAAGAAGGAAATTCACATCATTGAATAATTCTCTTAAATGCATCTTAAAAATTATCATACAATATCAAATAAGCACTCTACCCTCTCTCCAATATAGACCATCTCATCAACATGATTATACAACACTTCTTGCACATATTATAGGTTACTAGGGAATTCTACCAATAAATTATGAGCACTACAAATTAAAATACAAGATATTATGGATGAGGCTACTATCACATTTATTGACACACCCCACATTATCTCTAACTTCTCATGTCAATCTGGAAAATGAGTCCATGCAAATACATGGCATAATTTCACCTATGTTATCTACAAGGATGCTCAAGAATTTCTTGCTACACTTATGGATGACCATACTATACTAGATATTCTTTAATAACAACACATTTCTCTTCTTCTATATATGTCATTATGGAGGATAAATTTGTACATAAGTTTAAGTTTCCAAATCTATCTCTAACACACCTTCATTACAACCCACTTAGCTAAATTATTTGTGAAAAAACATACAAATGATAATTTCCTTGATGGGATAACCTACAATAGTTAAATTGATTGATTCCTCATGGGCATTTTCCTCCTTATCTCTTATTTATTTTTGTGTTCTTTGTTTTTCACCCTTTGTGAATGATGCAAGACACCACTTGTAGGTTCATATTAACACATAAGGTTATGAGTAGCATGTATATATTTGTGTCCTACCTACTTTTGTTCCATTCTTCTATTTTTGTATTATTTTATATTTTTACTTTCTATGTTGTGAATATCTCTTTTTGTCACTTTCCTTTTATAATTTTGGGGATGATACAAAGTATCAAGTTGATTTTTTATTTCTTCATGTTGACTTGAACTTGTACTATATTTTGTTGTATCCCCATTTTTTTAATCTTTCTTCCTTTGTTATATGTATTTGGGGACAATGATAAAAAATAAAATAATTTTATTCTTCTAATTTTGACAAAATTCATAGGTCCCTTTGTATTGTGCCTATACATAAAAAATATTTCTCTTTATGTGTTCTTTTTTCTCATATGTACCAGTGTAGATTTGTATTTTAGAGATGTTATGCCCCGCCAAGGAACCTAGAAAACAACATAGTACAAGCATAATAAGCTTAACAATACAATTTCACTTCCCTAGCCTCTAGAAGATTAAAAACTCAGTAACACTAAAGAACATTCATAAATTATAACAAGTATATTATACCCATCATATGTAACCATTAAATCCTAATGAGCTAAAAGCTATAAAAGATAACTCATTGACATAATCAAGTGTCTTATAATTTTACAAAGTATATCTATGACCATTCTTCAATAAAATAACATAAATTCTTTACATTTACTAATCAAACAAATAAGAGCCATTCAATTATATATATATAACTACAATTGAGTCATTTGTTCAATTCAACTCTTAAAAGAAATAAATTACAATTCCTAAATTAAGGAATCTCACAATATCCATTTAAGGTTGCATAGACTAAAATTATAAAGTCAAAACTTAATGTACTTACACCGTAATAAAGAATATATTAAAGTACAGTTTGTGTATACACAATTGGGAATGCGCCTATGAAAAGAGCTTCACTTAACAAGCAGATCATTTACATGCAAACAAATATTAAATATTCTAAGGTCTGTGGCTGTAAAGAGAATCATATTCAATAACAAATATAGTATCGACCCTGAATTACATAACTACAGTGAAGTAAATAAAATTCAGAAGTTGAGAATGGCGTAACACATGCATTATAACTCATATTCCAAGATGGATTCTCAACGTTTTCAAATTACATGTTTTCAAAGTGTTGATCTTGTACATTTTCAGCATCATTACAATACTAAACTAAAGTTTAGAAAAGATAAATACGGGATAGCATGGCGTTTAAAAAGCAACATATTACCTACTCATGCTAACTATATTCAAAACAGATTCTTTATGCTTTCAAATGTCTACCAGGTGTGAATTCAGCGCTGACTCAATACTAACCTGGTTATCTCATGTTATTCATATTCAACTATTCCAATGATATAACTGATGATTACGCACAAATGGATCTAACAAGGAAACCAACAACTGAGTCTTTTCCCTAACTGGCAGATTATGCCAAGAATTTACCCTAGCCACGTGATCAACATTTGCATGCCAAGAACGTATGCAAGGAAGAGTACGTTTAGACCAGTTTTGACAAAGACTATTTAGAAGATTATAAAATGCCACGATCTACTTAACCATCGACAATAACCTCCCTGCCCGTGTCAATATGGGAACGCTGGAACAAAGACTGTTCAACAGAATGCCTGACAAACACCATGACAGTTGCAGTCATGATATACATATTTTCTACAATTGATGCTAAGTTATTTTACTACACAGATGTAAAGCTTTAAAAGCAGCACAAAGGGCTCCCAGACGTTGAGGAAATAAAAAATTTCATTTAAACAGTTGCAGAACGTATCCATATTCTCCTAAATTTTCCTTATCATTGTTTTGCTATGTTTTCCTTTTGATTTTGAAAACTCACTCTAATTATTTCTTCGTTGCATGTGCAGGTTTGGCTGGGTTTATTTTTCCACATGCAAGCATTACCATTTTTCTAGAGTAAACATAATTCAAACATATTATTCAAAAAAATTATTTAAGAATATTCAAAATAAAAGAAGAAAACCTGATTTATATTCTCAAATCCAACGTAGATTGAAGCAATAACTCGAAATTACAAAAAAAAATTGTTATTCCAAAAGCACAAATCCTTCAAATTCACTGTTTGCAAACTTTTCAATTGAAATACAGAGAAGAAGCTTTTTCCCCAAAAACTGTCGCGAAAATTTTCTTCCCAGCAATCCAAAATCAATTGTCATGAATGATATTGCACAATCAAAAGCTTTTTAATTCATTTTCAATTAACTCAAAGTCACAAGACTTAATTGACTATCAGCATGCAATCAAAATTGATCAACCAGTTTCAATTTAATCAATTACACCAAATCAAAATTCTAACTCTAAATCAATATTTTAGATATTATTTATAAACTGTTGAAAACAAACCCTTCAAAATATCTTTTTTTCCTTTATTTAGATTTGCACATTAAAATCAACAATTACATTCAAACAAATATCCTTTTTAATTTAATTTAATAAATCAAACCATTTAACTAATTAATTAATTTCCAAACAAGATGCAAATATGAACGACACAACATAATCAAATGACAAAACAACGATAGGTGACAACATAGATAATCGTCCTATAAAGAACGATGACCAAAGAAGGACCTGACATTATCTTTGAATCCACATATTTCCATTGGGTCATGGCACACTCAAACTTGACAAGCAGGTGTAGTCGATGCCCAGTACCTATAAACTGCATAAAACAATACTGTCAAATATATTTGCATAAATTGACAATCACACCACGAAGAAGAGTCACAGCGTAGCAAGGTGTACTCAAATGAGTAATGCTACACTATCTCCTTCACCAAGACTAACATTCAATATTGTTTCATAAACAACATCAGATACATCATCATAAACACACTAATGCTTCAAAACAACATAAAACCATAACACACATAATGTTCATCATAATGTCGCCATACAAACATAATCAAATGATCAACAATGTCTCCAATGTATCATCAACATAGTATCAGTGTCGTAACTAAAATAAAGTAACATAGTATCAAAACAACTAAAACAACTATCAACCAAACATAAACAAACTGAAACAAAGTATAGCAACTGGAGGGACAACAAAAGGAATTAGGGTGTCTAAAAACCACTCATTTTATGTTGACCCAAAAACATCATCGCTCTCTTGTGTTCCCTCACATCTCCTTATTACTCTCCATTTCACATTGTTATCTTACTTCTTCTCATGCTTTTCTTTTTAAATGTTCTTTTCCACCACTAGTAGAATTTGGAAAATAAATGACTACATGACTAAAACTTGTAGTCACAACAACTAAAAATGACTAAATTCTACTCATTTTTTGCAATACAACTATAAATAACTAAATAAATGACTAATTTTTTGCATCAAACTTTTTTTTTATAAATGCATACAAATTTATATATATATTATTTATAAACGCGTAACAAAAATAAAATGATATAAAGACCACCATTTTCCCACGGTTTTTAACTACCGCTTAGTTAGAAGAAATAGCTTGGGAAAACAAATAGAGGTTGAAGT